>CM042076.1:1741415-2262415 GCA_023509865.1 Trypoxylus dichotomus
GTCGATGAATATTACACCACGCACATCCCAAAATACCGAGACCATAACCTTTCCAGCCGATTGTTGTGCTTTCGGGCGCTTTGGACGAGGTTCATCAGTTGCTGTCCACTCAGATGACGATCGTTTTGATTCCGGAGTAAAGTGATGGATCCATGTTTCATCCATTGTCACATATCGACACAAAAATTCCGGTTTGTTACGTTTAAACACGGCCAAACACTGCTCAGAATTATCAACACGTTCTTGTTTTTGGTCAACAGTGAGCAAACGCGGCACCTACTTTGAACAGAACTTTCTCATAGTCAAATGCTCATGCAATATAAAGCCAATACGTTCTTTTGATATCTTTATGATGTCAGCTAACTCACGCAACCTCACTTTTCGATCATTCAAAACGATTTTGTGGATTTTTTTTCATGTTTTCTGGTGTTACCGCCTCATTTGGACGTCCACTGCGTTCTGCATCATCGGTGTCTCTACGACCACGTTTGAAGTCAGCAAACCAACGTTTTATTGTTGTTTCTGATGGAGTGGAGTCCCCATAACACTTTTGAAGCCATTGCTTCGCTTGAACGGTATTTTTCCCATCAAGAAGCAGTGTAAAATTAAAACACGAATTTGTTTTTGATCCATTTTTTTGAAAATAACAAAAGTAGCGTGACTTTTAACACAATAACTCACAAACTAATGAATAGAATATAATGAAATTTTAACAGCTGTCTTTTGAAGGTTAGTACTAACTGAGAGAAAGGTGACTGCAATAAAACTAGCGTCATCTATGTGTTAGGCACTGGACTTTTCAGCCCATGTGTTAGATGCAATCTGTATATATCGATTGGTGTATAACTAGTATAATGTTAAATTAGTACTAGTTATTTGATTATACGTATTGCTTGTGATCACAAATTTAATCTATTTTCCTCGTATTACATAGAAAAAAAAACAGAAGGTATGTTTTCGTAACGTTTTCGTTGGAAAATGCTTAGTCAATAGAAAAGATACATTAGGTAATACTTTTTTATCGTAAACATACACAGCTGGACAAGATATACGAGATAAGATGTATTCGAAATATAAAATGTACCCCGTAGTATTTTATTCATACCCCAGATAAATGTATAGCGTCTGGATAACACGTAATATATGTACATGTATAAACTTAGCTCAATTACTTCAATACAAATTATGCAATTTATCACATACAATCAATATCTTTTTATAGACAAAGATAAACAAATTTATTGAGTACTATGTTCATTAATCTCCTTTCAAAAATGCAAGCTTTTCAAAGAACTGATAGGCATATTCTTGTGGATAAGCATGCAGAAATGAGTGCACACTCATTGGCAATGATATATTTTGAAACCGATTGGACACAATACATAAGATTTGAGTTATGAATTTACTCATTTTAAGGGTATTTGAAGATACACGTCTAACATTCAACATGGTTGTTGATTTTTATTGTCTGCTAATTTATACTGTTTTGTACAAGGGATTTCAATAAGAGCACACAATTTGAAATGCCCATCATATTTGACAATCATAATAACGTAACAGCGTTTTTCGTTAAAACGACTTAAAGTACAACACTAACACGTAAACACGTTGTTACATAAACAGATTATTCTTTCTACAATAGTAACCGTCCCAAATAATATTCTACGAATTGCTGTGTCTTTCAATCTTGTTTCCACCCATCTTCTATACAGTACAGAATGATTCATGAGGAGGATAATAATAGGTAAGATGTTATTAAGTGGCACTTCCTCAATTCCTTAGAAAGATATTTAGAAACGTATTTAGACAGGTACTGTAAATCCTATTCATGAAGTTTATCCTTGTAGTTGTAAATTATCGCGTTGGAAACACATAAATTCTTCAATTTATATGGTGACCCTAATAAAATGGACAGGGATATGGTATTTCAAGATCCTCAAATTGACGGGGGTTTACAAACTATTCATAGCAATTATAAAGGCACTAGAAAAATTGCAAAGTGCTTCGTTGCCATTAGCGGTGTCACTGCAAATAATTACCGATGCATCCTCGTTGTTGTAAATAACACAGAAAATAATAGTGTTATAACAAAGTTTGTCGATGTTTTGAAGAAAAGTTTAGATTTTGCTGGATTAAAATAAACTTGTAATATTTCTGCAGATATAATTGCAAACAATCATTTCAACTATACCGATATTACGTCACTAGATGTTGAACTGTCATTTTCCTTATATAAAATCCTTATTTCACCACGGTGAAGTCTCTAAGGTGACGCCTCTCGCCGATGAAATGAGCAGCTCTTGTCAGACATAATTTAAAATATTTTTTGTTTATTAGAGGCTCTATTATTACGAAATTAAACATTAATAACGATGAAATGACAATTGTATCACGTGGTTATTCTAACACAGTAAACACGTGTTAAAAACATGTTCAGGAGGGTATTTAATCTGATATTTGATGTGATTTAATTAAACTTAATATCAGCGGTGCTAAAGAACGGTTGCTCTTGTATTATATTAATTGCTGCGTGTTTGTTTTTTTAATTAGAACCTCTGTACCAACTAATCTTTATGGCCTCCAAAATGCAATATTATTTTTGAGCCGGTATTAATACGACCACGTAATAATAAAATAATTATAAATACCTATGTGTATTTGTACATTGTTGAGATTGCTTAGAGCAAATTTACTTACCAAATAAACATCTTTAAGTTGATATTAAAGTTTCGATAGTGTCACAACAGTGATCGTATGTAGTTCGATGTGTACATACTACGTAATTCATCTTTAAATATATGTACTCTAGGCACGTGAACTTTTTTGGCAAATGTCTAACTATAAGTTAAAAAGGTTCAATGTTACCGTTAAAGTTCATTATACATACAGCTCTGTTCAAAAGTATTAAATACTTGGAAAGCAAAATTATATCTATCTACCAACATTATATCTATCTGTCATCTCTGAATGAATATCTTCGATTAGATGTTCATTCAAGGTAACCTATGATTTTTATTTAAATTTGGGAGCACTGTGGAACAGTAATGTTTTTCGAGAATCAAACTGTGACAACTATTATCTGATTGATTATAATTTAGTTGTGAGATTAATCTTATTTTGTTGGGAAATGTTTTATATGAAAGACAGTGTTTACAGAAATGCGTTTATTGAAAAAAAAAAAAAAAACTGCGTTAAAGAAGATGTTCGGGATGTTGCTCTCTTGTATCGATGCATGTATGAACTCTGCGTTTCATGTTTTCACATGCTTTTAACAAATGTTCAAGAGTTATATGACTACAAAATGCTGTAATACTATTGTTCTTCTATAGTGCGCAATGGTGTTCTAAAAGCGTGTTTTTCATGCGTGGAAGAATTAAATAATTTAGAACTGTGTAATCTGAAGACTTTGGATGAAGATTCATTAATCGACTACCAAAGAACTCTTCCAAATGAAAAAGTATTTGTTTCTTCTGTAATTTCATCACGATTTAACTGGTTACATATAAACTGGTCAACAAAGTCGTCCAATCCTATAGAATACGATTCTAAAACCAAAATTGGCACAACAGGATTAATCTAGACGGTATTCTTTCCCAAAGATTTGAATACATGCGAAATGTGTAATGACTACTGCTTTCAATAAATTAACTTTAATGCACTGCGACGAAGTTGGAAAACCAAGTATGAATTTCTTCAATTAAAACATTATATCGAGAGTTGTATAGATTTTTAGCAAATCAACATTTTCTAATAACTCTAGAACAAGCACATCTTCTTTTGGCATTCACAGGTATAGCAGTAAACTTCACTCACACAAATTAATTAATTATGGGTAACGCAGCGTTTCGAGAGCACGTAGGCTCCCATTGTCAACCGTGTTACCGACTGAAAGTAAAAACTGTATCACACATGCAAATTATTTTCTACGCAGGCTCTAAAATTTCTAAACCATATGACTATTTACAATCTACTAGGTGGTGTCATGCCTTTTACGGGAAAGGATGGACCGAAAGCGAACCGTATCTTTAACAGGGCCTATGGTAATAAATCCATCAAACTCGAGTGTGCAATTGGGGGTGATTCTCTGTTCTTTTTCATATATACCGTTTCGTACGCGTCTAATTCTCTATACGAGTTCACGTTTTTAAGTAGGGTCAGATTTTTTAAATCAATCTTACGTCCGGATTTTACCATATGCTCTGCTACGCTTGATAGTTCAGGCTTGTCGAAACGATAGTGTCTAATATGTTCTTTGAACCTCGTTTCGATACTCCTTTTTGTTTGTCCAATATAAACTTTCTCACAATCATTGCATGCGATTTAGTATATTCCAGACCTTTTTATCATCTCCGGTTTATCTTTGGGATTCCCTAAGAGATTCTTTAAGTTGTTTTTTGACACAAAAGACACGTTCATATTTAGTTGTCGGAAAATTTTACTTAACCCTTTTACTGTTGGGTGAAAAGGAAGAGTTATAAATTTCTTATTACCGGTGTTTGATGATGTCAAGGTAGTGGAATTTCTGATGTGTTGTTTGTATTGGACCTTCCTTAAAATACGGTCGACATCCATAGAAGAGAAACCATTGTACCTCGCTACATCTTTGATATACTTTAATTCTTTGTCATACCTGCTCTTGTTTAGCGGAAATCTGACGAGTCTATTGACCAGAAAACTAATCGCGGACATTTTTTGTTGTTTGCAATGGTGCGAATCAAACGTGATGAATCTGTTGGAATTAGTTTCTTTTCTGTAGATGTCTATTTCTAATTTATTGTTATTGCGTATGACTAGAGTATCTAGAAACGGAAGGCGATTGTTCACTTCTTCTTCAATAGTAAACTTGATCGTGGTAAATTTTGAGTTCAGTTCTGCTAAGAAATCTTGTATGTTTCCTTTGTTGGTATCAAACACAGCGAAAATATCATCTACGTACCTAAGCCAAATTCTCGGGAAATATTTGGTTTCTTTTTTCAGGTTCGTTTCAAATTCGTCATTCTTTTGGCATAATTCCGTACCGCGACGACACTGGTTTACCGAGATGATTTGGCAGCTGTACTTACAAGTTAAATACTAACTATATAGAGTTGTTGTTAGAGCTATTTCCATCGTCTTGTTGTCCACTGTCGTCTTCAGGGTAGCCCTGAGAAGGGCTGTTGCTTGCCATGGCAATCATGCTTCGATGATTTTTTTTTCTGACGTATTTGTCTTCCCTATTTTTTAACTTAGTGCTTAAGTCAGGCGGAATTCAGAAATCGAGAAAAAAATAATCGAGTTCGCTCCCCAGTCACGACCACTTTCGCTAGTAAAAAATAGGGAAGACAAATACGTTAGACGAAAAATCATCGAAGCATGATTGTTCTGGCAGGCAACAGCCCTTCTTAGGACTACCCTGAAGACGGTAGTAGACGAACTGCCGAAACGTCGGATTGTACAAATTTAACGAATGATGGAAATAGTTCTAACAACGACTCTAGTTATTTATGAGCAAAAAAGTAATATAGGATATGTATAAAAGTGTTATAAAAGACATTACATTTTGTTAAACTACCGGAATCCATTTAATTAAAATTTAAACCATATGCAAGCTTTAACAAATGGGTCATGCGTTACAATGCAAGGCCAAAGCATGACGTTGCATAACTCTAAATGCATAAGCGATAAAATTCATAATAAAGGAAGTGCAGTATTGTGTTTACTCTTTTCTAATATTGCCAGCAATTTCAAGGCGACAAGGATCGATAACGCCCGACTACATATCGTGCATAGCATTGTCTTCACGATAAAACAACTACATAGTTTCAAATTCTCATATTTCAAATAACATCGGGAATGAAATAACGAATCGATATTTCGAATCATCGTCAAATGAAAACGGTAACCCTCACAATAATGGAACACAACAAACGGGGTAGAAACTTTAAAACCAATTTGTACTTACAAAAAAATAAGTATCGAAATGGGATTGGCTTTCTCGCGGGGGTTAGGCTTTCTTTCCTTCTTGACGCCGGCGTCCATCTTTGCAGTGAGGTTAGTAGAGTGTTTCGTGCTTCATAAAACCTGTAATTGCAAAAAATTGTCTTCAGAAACGGGAGTCACTTCAATAGATATCGAAAAAAGCTCATCCTATAAAAAGATACGTCTGAGCCTCGGATTTTGACCTATTTTTTTTAAAAATAAACGTGTGAAATCAGCGGCAATCGATTCTACGGATTAGATTTCGTTAAGAAATATTAAATTTAATGACTTGTAAGTTATAGAAAAGTGATTAATATAATCCTAAAAGGAGAATTAATAAAAATATTTATTATAACGAAACACGCATATTTTTAATGTGACGTTCGCTGATGTTTACAACTTCATTACAATGGTAAAAAAAGCGATGTTTTATTGACCATTTAAACAATCGATATATGTTTCTAAAGGCAGATTAGCGTGGTATGAATGTACCTCATACTATTTAACGATAACCTTTCGCGAATTAATTCAACTGTTTTTATGCAAAACAATATTTATTATCAAAGTTCTTTCGAGGTGCAAACAGTTGTATATTTACTTAAATAAATACGTGGAATATGTACAGTACCATCCATAAGTTTGAAAACAAGGTAAAATTCCTTTAAAATAACACAACTAATAGGCATATCGTGAAAGCGGTAATCTCTATTATAAACTATAGTATGCAAATATACAATTATTAGACATAATTCGTAAAATCCAAACGCTTAGGTACAAATCTTATTCCGAATACATTTTACTGCTTTGTTCCAAGAATACGACTATTGCTTGATGGAAATGGGGTAGGATACCTGCGGTAATTACTCTCGATCAAACGGGTAAGTATTATTCCTGGTAGACTGAGGGTTAAAATTATTGTATACAATCAAGTTATGCCAATACTTTTGTCTTTGCGAGGAACTGTATACCTGTACTTGTTTCAATTTCGTGGGAATGCTTAACACGTCACGCGAATTGCGCAACCGAATGAAAGTCCAAATTAGTTTTAGACATGCGCGCGTTTAAAAGTACGATAACGTATCATCTATAGGCAAATATAGGCGCATATAAACATATTTTTTTTTGTGCCTAACGGTGAAAACAGTAATTATAAATGTTGACAATGTATTTACCTTGTCTATATTTATCTGACACTTTATGACGGGTTACTATTATTAACAAGCAATGAAATATTTGAAGGGAACATGAAATTAGCGCTGAAAACAACAGATGCTAACGTTACGTATTTAATTTTACGAATACATGATGTGTGATAATTTTGAGGTGCATACGTACAGTCATGTCGACGAAAATATCAATTTATGCGTTAAATAAAAGAAATTTCATGTTTATTGAACTCTTTATTCCTATATATTAGACAACTACAATAATAAATAAATAGATGTCTTAATACCAAAGAGAAAATAAAACTAAATTGAGCATTAAAATAATACTTATTTTAAAATATTTTGTTGCTTCACCTTTATTCTTTATCGCCTCTTCACACCTGTATGGCAGCAAGTTTACCAGTTGCCTATACATGTCGATACTGAAATTTTTTACCATTCAGTTTAACATATTCTCCACAGATTGTCAATGTTTTGGGACTTAGCAGCAGATACAGCCTTTTTCTACTCCACTAATCGTACACTAAAATTTAAGGGTAAAAAATGCGTTTGGGACAAACAATCGAAGTAGAAATTAACTGTGTTGGTGCGTGCTAATATGTCAGGATATGAGAAACGTAAACTTTTTATGATTGGAATATTCAAAAAGCTACCTTGTACTTATCCTGTTAACCGTCGGGCATGGACGACATCTAAAATTTTTGAAGACGGGATAAGAACTTGTGATAAAGATCTAACAAAACAGAAAAGGAAAATGTTATTATTGATCGACGTATAAGTGATCTTAAGAATATTCGTCTGGTGTTTCTACCACTAAATTCTACTTCCGGTATGCAGCCAATGGACCAAGGAATTATTCGTACCTTAAAATTCTATTATCGACACCTGTTAGTAATAAAACACATTACGAATTTATATACTGGAACTTCTAATGAAGTACATTTGCCAGAAGCGATGGAAATGTTAGCCAAAGCTTGGCGACAAATTTCGCAAGAAACCATAAAAAAATTGTTTTCAACACGTTTGGGAAATTGATTTTGATGAAGACAACGATTTACCGTACTTGTCGCGACGAGTACGTTATAAGCGAGTTTTACTGTATTTGCCTTTTATTCAATAACGGTACCTTTGCAGGCAATCTTGCACACAACTTTACTTACATCAACTTTCGTAGTAGAAAGGCTTAACTCATTTTTAATTGCAATTAAATTTCGCACAAGTTACAATGTTTCTGTCTTCTCTAGAGCTAGTTTTCCTTCTTTCCACCCTAATTTTCTTTCACTTTTCTACAGTTTTTAGCATTTTCAATCATTTTAGCCCTCTATTAAGGAGATCTAGTATAATTGCTCTTTTTCCCGGCCCATATTACAGCAGAAATGTATAATTAAAAAAATGATTGTATTATTCTGTAACAGACTTTATACGTTTACGTTTAGTGCCCCCAGCTACGGTACTTCTACTTCAATACATAGCCAAATAGCAGCGCATGACTAGAAAACTCAGTAATTCCCCCTCATATTTGGTATTTTACCGTTTACTATATTCTAATATAGCTACGTCAGAATTGTCTATTGTAAATGTGATTTATAACTATTAATTTGGGACTGATATTTTCGTACACATAACTGTATGTAGACATTTATGTAAAAAAAAAACATTCGAAAATAGAAGTTACCACAACATTGGGTGATTTTGATTTTTTTCTTTTGCAATTAACATATTTTTTTCGATTGAAAGAAAATAAATGAGATATACAGCGTAGTTAATATCAAAAAATATAACAAATAAAAGGATAAAGCAGTGGATAAATTGAATACTTTAACATTGAACTAGAACTCGCAGATAGAATTACTCACAAAAAAATCAATATACAGGGTGTATCATATCTAATCCGTATTAATCCACCATATAATAATACGTATCGTATTTAAAACGAAACACTAATACGTTTCAGTCTTGTACAATCCTTTTTCGTTAAAACTATACATGAAAAGTTG
Organism: Trypoxylus dichotomus; assembly: GCA_023509865.1. NCBI lineage: Eukaryota > Metazoa > Arthropoda > Insecta > Coleoptera > Scarabaeidae > Trypoxylus > Trypoxylus dichotomus. Next base: position 1,750,537 of record CM042076.1, read on the forward strand.
CCGGATTATGGACCTGAATCCTACAGATACCCTCTTTGTTCGATAACAACAATTTATTGTGTATACCCCGGCGTTCCAAGAAGTGTAGTTGATTCATAAGTATTGCCTGAACACCTGGTATTGTAAACAGAAACAGGTTGATGTCATAGATCGCTACATTGGCATTAAAATAGATATTCTCGGGAAAATATCGTGCACACCTACGAGTAATTAGCAAATTGATGGTCAAGTAAATGCCTTTTATCAGATGAAATTACTAGCAATAGGATATTTTTTTAATTCCTTTTTATGATACGTTTGTTGATTGCGAAAAAAAAAAACGGATTGTCAACGAGGTAAAACAGCACGTAAAATGCCCAAGGTGTATTTAGTTTTATTAGTGCAACAATAAAAAAAATACTTGAATAATTATTTTAGTTATATCGTATAAATTATGCCCATCCGGTTGACAAACTATAGCCTTCACAAAACACTCACATTGTATGTATCTACTGCTGTTCAAAAATTACCCAAAAGTATACTTACGTTTACAAATCAAGAAAGCAAACAAAAAAAACAGCTTATATCGTTCAGAAAGAAATATAGACAGACAAACGAATGCTTTTTCCCATATACGTCAAGTATAAATTCATCGCATTTCAATGCAACATGCAAAATTAGTATAGAAAACTAAAATTGGGGCAAATTGCTAAAATTTCTGGTCATATGTGATAGGTGATCTGAATAGTACACTTAATCCTTGCTCTCGGAACTTTAAGAATTACGTCACAACAGTTTCTGACAGATATGTAATAAATGTGCCAACATTTTAATACAACAAATCCAATAGGAAAATTGCCACTACATTGAATTCTTCTAGCCAAAAAAGCTTAACGAAGCAATATAATCAGTATCTCCGATTGAAACTCTGGCTATTTTGAAGTGGAAATATTTCAAAAACCTTTTCTGAATCCGTTCAATTGTCTAATGTTGGTATGCATTATTTAAACCACCCCTAACTAATTACGATATTGAATTAAAAATGAAGTAGCAAGTGTAATAGTTAAGGTTTAGTAAAATAACAGAAAGTAAACAACCCAAAGCGAAGAAAAGCATCTATACTTTATTCCAAAAAGATAGCGACAAAATTCAGATCAGACTACCTAGCCCAAATTACAACCTATAAATTTGTGAAATCAATTTTACGCGGTAAACTTAAATTTGAAGATCTATCTGAAAATGGAAGTTTTCCCTGTTTCTTATATTCGCTGATAACGCGATATGCTACCGGTTTTGAAATCCCTACAATCGCACTCAAAGTTATCTAATGCTTGGGAAATCTGCTTTATCATGTCGAAATGCAAATGTGACATAGACAATGTTAAGGACTTCAGTTTTTCTCTGCCAAAATGATGCCATTTTATTATAGATTCAATTTTCTAATTACTGCAGCTATCGTATGCTAAGACGGTTAAGGTTATATCAGATACATCCTGTATATATAATTTACTTATAATTGCCACAATGACACATTGATTTCGTAGTAATACTTAAAAAAAACTTACTTAGTGCTTGTTTAATATTAATTTTGGTTTTTTTTAGTTTCAATCTCAACAAAATGATTACATTTTAAAATTTCAGTAGAATCTTCGCCATTTTATCAAATTAACAAGCTATTAAAAATTTCAATTTAAAAATGCAGTAAGATCACAATAAATATACTTATTTTATTAAAAAAATACATACAGAATTGCTTTTTTAAAGAAATCGTAGTTATTTTCTTGAATAAAATGTATATAAAAGAAAACGAGTTAAACTAGAATATGGTTTTCAGATACAGTATCAATAATTTTTTAAATGAAGTAAGGGAAAACCGAAAAGTTTAAACATGAAATTTTTTCCGGAGAAATTAACTTTGCGGTTAAAAAGAAAATGTTACAAAACGAATAGCACGTTTTTTGGCATCTAGCTGCATATCTTGCAGCAAATCGCTATGAAACATCTTTCGAAGAAAAAAGTTCACTTACCTAATCGGCAATTTGTTTCGTTCACGTTATAGAATTGGAGAATGAGGTAACAGCTTCATTTACAATTCTTTTTCTCTAATAAAACGTAAGGACGGATATAACTAACGCATTAAACCATAATCGAACTATAATTTTCAACCGGTAAGGAACAAACACCACAAATGCACGGATGGAACGAACTGCTAGTTCCTTTGAGTTCCTGGTTGTACGCTCTTAACCTGTATTTGCTTCTGCGAATTCCTGCGCATGCTTTCTAAATTTTAAATATAACTTTTGAAGAGCAAGGATTTTTGTAGATATTTTCTCTTTGCAATAATAATAATACTTCAAAAGTTGATTCAATTTTATAACAAGTCAAATAACAAGTTAATTCAAAAAAATTTAGAGAGTGCAAAAATAAATTAATAAGCAAAATTCGTCAATTTTCTAAGATAATATCGGTATTTAATAACTATTTCATTTTATTAAATATAAAATAAAATTATTTATATTTTACTATAAATAATAAATTAAAAGCAAAAGAAGTTGCCTAACTTCACTTATTATTCATGGAACTGTACGAATTTCATATTTATTGTTTCAATGTGATTTTAATAGGTTATCTCGTTCATATACTTAATTATTTGCTTTTAAACTCATAAAAATGCCGTTTATGAAAGGAAGAGCACCAATTAGACGGACCATACAATATCTAGAGGCCGGTAAATTAATATTCAAGAACGAAATTAAAGTCTTCACTGTGAATTACAATACATACGGGGATCACCATAAAGGAGCACGGTATTTACAGAATTTAAACTCCAAACCCCCTTTTCCTGTATTATATGGATGGTTTTGTTTCGCAGGGAGTTCGTATTTTGGTATCTGCCTCCTATACAATACAAAAATGCCAACGTACAGATCTGCTCATTTAAGAATTTAACACCATCTCCTTTCATTAAATGTTACTACGGTATTATATTGAGAATTACATGAAATTTAGACTTTTACCTTATTAAAATTGGTATATTTCTAGATACAGGACATCAAATGTTGATTGATGTTCACAATAGAACCAAAGAAGAAATTTATGAACATTTAATTAAAGTCGTTGGAAAAACTAAGTAAAGATATATATTTTTCTTTGGCATTCGTAATGTTAATATAAAATTTGTTATAGAGAAGTATTAGAAGCTGAAGTTTTAGCTCGAGAGAAGAAGGATAATCCTGCGAACTTTGGTGTTGGCTGTGAAAAGGCGTGTATATGCGAAATATCAGGACAAATACCTTGTCCTGCTGTCTGTCCCTTACCAAAACATATGAGAGGGAAATTCAAATATGCAAAAGATATATAAATTAATATGTAAATATATTGTTTCTGTTTTTAGAAATACAAATTAATTTGAGGTTATGGTTTTTTATTTCTAAGCATAACCGATGATTTCTACAGTTTGTGTCACATAACCTCAAAAATAAAACTAAAAATTTTTGGTTTTAGACTTTACTGATAAAATATAGCTCCCTTCGTTTGGATACAAAAATTACTACGTCGTCACAGTGAAAGCTACATTAATCAATTTAAGATCGTGACATAAATAAATAAATAAAAAATAAATTAATTAATACTATTTTCTATTATCTACGACTTTTATGTTTCGTGTAAGGTTTGTGGTGCCTATCCGGTTTTTTAAAGCTGCTCCTAACACGAGAATTGCTGGACGGAGGCTGTTGTTTGTTATGCTGATACTGAGAAATAATAGGTACTTCGGTGGCGACGGTTTTATTTATCACTAATTCGTTATTCTTGTTATGTTCCATCAATTTTAACTTCGCTTCGATAGCTTGTATCTGAAATTCCCTATCGGTCTTCTTTTCTGGCTTGCCCATCGATAGAGCTGGTATATTTAGTTCTTGTTTTGGTTTTTCTACCTCATCCTACAAAAAAGATTTGTTAAATCCACGTTTAATTCGTAACATCATGCAAAATATACCCCTATTGCGCTACTATGAGCCCAGGTCACTACAATGGTTTTCGTTCCGACTAGCAAATTGTTCAAACTGGTCTTAGCAAGCGCTGCATCTTCTCTATTTACAAACGTCACGAAAGCGTACCCTCTAGGTTGTCCGGCGAGTGGACCACTTCGGTGAAATAGTAGATCGAACTTCTCGATGGGACCATGTTTTTGCATTAGTTTTAAAAGTTGATACCGGTAAAAAGAAGAATAACCGTATAAGTTTAAGATCTCAATGCTTTTCGGAGGAAAGATTACTTACTCACTGACTCTAGGATCTAAATTTCCAATCCATAAACGCTTTTCGTCCGAGATTTGGCTTGAATCTTTGATTTGTGTCTGAAATATCGTTTTTATGAGGTAGTGACGGCATTCCTTTCTGAAACACTTACCTCATCGTTTGTACTCATATTGTTGATAAAATATATATTTTTTTACGTTGATTTATAACCTCAAACCTCTTTAAAATTTCCGAATGAAGGCATTCGATCAATAGATGAATTAGCGACATCTTTCGGAAATTTTGGATACTTATCGGAGTTTAATTAGTTGCCTAATATAAGATGAAATTAATTTGGGAGTTTCATAATGAATTAATAAATTCAAATATTCATATAAATTTCGGAAAAATATAATTTATAGATTAAACATTCTAATAGAAATATGTTGAGGAAGTGGTCTGTATTACATAATTTGAATACCAAATTTTACATTCTAATCACACATTTTTCTTTGAATAATTTTACTTGGAAATATACGAATTAAAAATGATAATTTATTTTACATCAAATAAATAAATGAAATAAACAGAGAAGACATATCGTTCATTTCATTGTTGTCAAGTGTTTCTTTATGGATATTCCGTAATAATTTCATAAACGCTTATATGATTAAACATGTATATTATTAGAGTTTATCATTCTGTTTGTTTGCTCAGTTGAAGAGTTTCGATATAAACTGTTTTCGCAAATTATTTCACGATTAAAAAAAATGTGTTATTTGGACATTAATTATTTATTTATAAATCATTTATTATTATTCGAGACAATGACGTTTATGCTACAAAAATAAAATCACTATTTTCCGCATCAAATAGGTATAATTAATCTTACATTTAAATTCCAATAATTGAAGTATTAAATTGATGTGTTGTGTAATGATTATTTTAATTGCACAATTTAGAGACGAAGCGAGGATAAGCAGAAAAATAAACAGCGATAACGTAAGATGAATATTCGAACGTTTCCAAATTCTCGAGTAGAATTTCGTCGCTATTCCTTCAAAAATGATGCAAGAATTAATATTTAATCTATATCTTTGTTTACTATAGCTAGATAGACATAAAGAAAATTTGCGTGAAACGTTAAACATGCATAATTTTTTCAATCTGATAAATTATAGTTCAGTTTATAGTCTATGATTTCTTGTTCAAGCAAAGCTTGCATTTGTTTTGAAAAGGTTCACTGAGCACTATAACTTCCAAATGAAATACGATAAGGACAAGAGATTTTTTAAATTCTATCGCGTTTATTTATAGATGCATCATATCACCTAAAAGAAAATGAAAGTATATGAAATATACCTACAGTGACTTACAGAGCAAATGATGCAGTTTTGTTAGAAGCTGAAAATGTTAGGAAAAGTAATTATTTAAGAAAAGTAAATTAAATATATTATATCTACTATTCTTGAAATATATCACAAGAGTAAAACAACAGGTATTACGAATTCTAATCAAACAACATTGCAGCGGTTATATATTTAACATCACAGTGAAAATGATGCAACCCAATACACAATTTTTGAACGAATGGGGAAAGTCTCATATTTAATTTACTTTTCCAAATAATTATTTTACATAACATTTTCAGCTTCTTATCAAATTATATACTACTGCACTGTGAATCACTGTATATAAATATAAGTAATGATAACCTATGCAAATATTACTTATAATTAGTTAAAAAATTAACATTATTAACTTAGAGAAAGTTGAAACAATACCAGAAAGGTAATGAGGATAATATACAAAGGATATGTAAAAAATACGATATACACTACCGCTCAAAAGTGTTTAGGCACCACTGTTTTTATGGATTATTCATATAGTATTATGTTTACCAACAAAACATTATAATAAAATGAAATACGTATTTAAAATGTACTTCAGTAAGATAAACACCCATTATATCGCATAAGGTTTACTATCATTTACCTGCACTTGGTCGGATTACCATAAACTGTTTATTGCGGTGCAATTACAATAACAATCCCTCTGAATTTACTGGGTAGATTTAGTCATCTGTTAGATTGTAGGTAATAATGTTTAAATTACCTTCCTAGAAGATTATAGTGAAATCTGTAACCTATGGTCACTTGCAATGTGGTATTTACTCTATTCACGTTGTGAGCGAAATATCGTGTGACAATTTTTTAAAATGCCTCCGCGAAAAGAAATTAGTACGGAAACACGAGCGCTTATAATAGCTTACCATAAAAGTGGCATAAGTAATCGACAAATTGCCAAAAAAATGAAAATACACCACGCTACGGTTGACTATAACGTAAAAAAATATCGGAAAACTGGCAGTTTTCTTAATAAAAGACGGAGTGGAAGGCCAAAACCGACAACATCTGCAGATGATCGCAGAATAGTGGTTACCAGCAAGTTAAATAGACGCAAAACAGCCCCGTAAATCACCGCAGAATTAAATGTTGGTCGCCAAAAGCTAGTCAGTGTTTCTACAGTCAAACGTCGCCTACAGAAAGCCGGGCTCCATGAACGTATTGCGATGAAAAAGCCATTACTACGCAAACGAAACAAGCAAAAGCGACTTAAATGGGCTCGTGAACATCAACACTGGACCATAGAAGAGTGGAACAACGTCCTATGGACGGATGAGTCCAAATTTGAGCTGTTCGGAACCCGAAGACGCATATTCGTAAGAAGAAATGTGGGTGAACGTGCCAGAGAAGAGTGTATTGCTGCTACCGTGAAGCATGGTGGAGGTTCTATCATCATTTGGGGCTGTTTTGCTGGCACTAGTGTAGGGGACCCTGTGAAAATTGACGGTATATTAAAAAAAGAAGGCTACCGCGAAATTTTGGAGAACCACGCAATACCTTCCGGAATTCGACTTTTGCGTCAGAATTTTATCTTCCAGCAAGATAATGACCAAAAACATTCCTCTAGATTATGTAAAGACTATTTACGCCATTTAGAAGAGGAAGGAACTCTCAAAATTATGGAATGGCCTCCCCAGAGCCCCCGACTTAAATCCAATCGAGTTACTACGGGAAGAACTAGATCGGGAAGTACGGAAATCGGCTCCGACATCAGCTACTGACGTGTGGAACAAATTGCAATCGAGTTGGACCTCAATAACACAAGAAACATTGGCAAAACTTATTGCGAGAATGCCTCGATTGCGTGCTGCAATTATTAAATCAAGAGGAGGTCACATAGATGAAAGCAAAATTTGAATTAAACGTTTTAATTTTCATACTTATTTAATATATTTTTATTCATGTACGTGTATCTGTACATAAAAAATAAATATTATTAACATTTTTGCTATCAGTGAGAGTGCCTAAACACTTTTAAGCGGTAGTGTACATAGACGGAAAATTTAAATATGATTATCCCCGACCTTTTAAATTTAAATAATCTTTGGAGAAACTAAGTCTATATATGTACAGCATTTACATCTGCGCTTTGTTTAGACGTCTTAGATAAAAAATCACTATCATTATTATAGTGTCAAATGTTACATACAGAAATAGATTATTTAAAATCCTGAATATCAAGGTCAATGTAACTAAAATAAAGCAGAGAATTTTTTTAATCTTTCTTTTTGTATACAGTATCATCCCCAAATTTTCTCGATATTTAAACGAATCTTTGCCAACCGTAAAAAAAAAAGGGTGAAATGTCGGATGAAATTTACAATTTGAAAGTTTGACAGGTCGTGGTATATAAAGGTAATAAACAACAGATTATACGTAAGAATTTATCAGACTTCCTTTAATAACTGCTGTTTCTTTAGGATTAAGTTGTAAATTACCCAAGCAGTCATTTTTAAATTTCGCGGCCGACTTAAGTTGATAATTCCGGCAATAAAAACCATATTTGCAAGTATTAGCTTAAATAGTGCGAATTATTTGGCAAACTATTTGAATTGTCCGCGAAATTTAAATATATTTGCTAGGATAAAATCTTTTATTTGTATACGCCATGATATGCGACACTGCCTTGCCGATATCTTTTAGCAGCTCTAATAATATTTTGACATAAACAATTTAAACGAATTATAATAATAAATTATTAAATTTTGAACATCGTCCAATACACTTACTGTTGAAATTCCAATAGATTATAAATTTGAGATGCATTTGCGATTGTATCAGACAATCGCAAGTTGCAACGACTGCATTGCGGTAACAGCGACAATGACCTTGTGCTCCGTAACTTTTTGGTGTTTGGCGCGATAGAGTTATCTGCAGTTTACTACATAAGTATAGATATCAATAACGCATTTCAAGTTCATGGTAAACCTGCATATTTATTGATACAATGTATTACTAAGAGAGAAACAATCTTAATAATTAATATACATATACATATACAAATTACATCAGCATAGGCCGTTGAAATGCATTTACAACTTCAGGCGATAAGAGTGGATTATATGGTCATATTTATTCGAAAATAAGTACGAAATTAGAAATTTTGTATCGTTAAATATAAATAAGTTGGAAATTATATTAAAATTTATATGAAAAAATAATCCATGACATTAAACTTTTACAAATTTGAAAGTTACAACACTGCCAAAGAAAAATATACTATTTTATCACAAAATTATAGTCAAAAGAAAATAACAAATTTTGCCTCTTGTGACTTTAAAATCGCGCTCAATATTAAGAATATTAAACTGCTTGGGGCCAAAACTAGAAGTACCAAATCTTTAGAAACGAATACCGTCTAAATTCGTCCTCTTGCGCCAATTTTGGTTTTAGAAGCGTATTCTGTATGATTCGAGATAGCATTCGGTGAGCCTTGAACCCTCATGTTTTTTACGAAAAATCAAAGTAATTTTAAATATGTCAAAAAGCGTATGCAACTGAAGATTTTGATAACTAGATTTAACGATTTCATAGATGCGGAACGATATCGAAATACTCACGCCGACGATGAGTGTATAAAATTGCTGAACAAGCGAAATATGAGACTGACAGCACCAGAAATCACCGCCGAAATGAATTGCAACCGTGCAACAAAAATTTCTGTTACTGCAGTGAAATGAAGATTAAAAGCTGTAAATCTTCACGGCCGCATTACAACAAAAAACCCCTACTTCAACGGGGAAACATGCAAAAACGGTTACAATGAATAAAATGAACGAATATTTTCTTGTTTTTCTTTTAATCTATTTGCGTGTCCGAACTAATATGGACAATAGTGTACATTCAATTTATCTATTTTTATAGTTCTATTTAATAGATATTTTTCAATAATTTCTTCTTTTATTTCGTTTGTCTACCAAACAGTCTGTTTGCATGTGTTACATATTTTATATATTCCACATATTACTTTAAATAAGAAGTATATAAAACAGATTATGAACGTTTTTGGCGTATCTTTATTATTGTTTATATATCGAAATATCTTAACAATGCTCCCCTCTGTTATAATTATAGATAATATAGCGAAGAATTTCGAGTGAGCGTGGCGTTGGGACAGATCGCCGACGCAAAACGAAATTTCGAAATCTGACACTCGTACGCTGAAACCGGTCGATTCACTCGCGCGTTTAAAAGCCGTTTGCTTCCTTAGACGCTAGCCATTCACGATTTTTACAAGAACCGAACGCTTTCAGGGTTAACAGTTTTGTTTTCCATCCCCCCCCCGTTTAGTGATTTTTGTTAAATTACTACACCTGTCATCGTTCGGTAATAGAAAAGAAATTGAATCATGTCCACGGCTACCGCGATTTTCACCCCGACTAAACATGAATTTAACTACGTCAACTCGAACGGTAAGTTAAGGAATGAAAACACACCCGAAGAATTTTCCCTGGAGGAAATCGCTGACCACGATAACGTAAGGGATTGTTGGATAGTCGTTTACGATAGAATATACGATATTACTGGATTTATTAAAGAGGTAATTTGATTTTACTCCTTTTTAAAGTACTTTTGGCATAACTTATTCTTTGACGTTTGTTTCCTCTTGTTCTTTAGCATCCCGGAGGTGCAGATGTTCTTTTAGAGCACGCTGGAAGGGATGCGACTATAGCTTTTAGAAGCACCGGACACAGTAGCTTTGCTATCAAGGCTCTAGAGAAGTATTACGTCGGAAATTTGCCTATACAGCAGCGAATATTCCGAAAGCCAGGCGGTTTTGTTGTAAGCAATATACCAGTCTGAACTCACCTGATTTACCTCAAGCATTGCAATAGTATTACTTTAGTTTTAGTTCAGTTAGACACGAATATATTCTAATCGAAGAATGATATGTATAGCCGATGAAACTTGATACCATCCTGTTAGTTTCCATTTCTAACTAGTCGTAAGGTTTCTCGCTTTAACCTTGTTATTTTTATTTAAAATATATGTGGAGAGATTCAATTTTATGATTTATAAAATCTAATTTATGTGCATATTAAATATACTTTAGTGCAAGTACACTTTTGAATTTCCTTATTGTCGCAGTATTTTATTATTTTTTGTATTTGTTGTAAATTATTCAAAATATAGATATTTATTCAGCATATATTTCGTTGGCTTTTTATTTGAATAATTGTTACTTTTTGTACCTATACAGGATGTTTTAAATACAGGCTGACTCAAATTAAGTGCGTACCATTGCTATCTCTGTTATTACTGTTTCTAGAAAATAAGTTAAATTAGGAAAGTAATAGTATTTTTAACGTTGATTAATACGAAGTATACGAGAAAACAATTGCGTGACGCATGTCTTATTATATATATTTTTCGTTTATTTTTGTGATCAAAATTTGAATGGAAAGCGTATTTTATGGATAGTGATGAAAAACATTTCTCCAATAGAGGGCTGTTTAAAGTTTCAAATGCAGATGTTTCAAAGTTATTTGTATTTGATTTTGGTATTTACGCATGTTAGTGTCAGTAAATAGTAAGTGATAAATATGATCTGACGTATACAGGATCTCACAGATCGAGTGGAGTTGCATGGATAACTTTCTTATTATTGAACACGCAGATTTAGTTAATTGAGTAATATTTTATAGTTTTATACGATGAGTTTTTTGAAAAAGTTCAAAATGTGGAAACCATCAGAATTATTAAAAAAAATCTTATTGCAAGAATACGTTGCCGAAGGTCACTTTCATTTACGATTTTAACTTTGTTATTATAAACTAAAAATTGAATACAGGATGTCCATGATATAAAATAACAATGTATGAAAAATGAAAAGATCTAACGCAGACGTCAGAAAAAAAAAATAAAAATTTCTTTTATTACTAGTAGCCGAAATATTCATACCTAAGCGTGTTAAAGAACTCTTAGCATGCCGTTCGAAAAGTAAACAGTGTTATCTTGTAGTTTTTATAACATCGGCAGCTGTGTTATTGCCATGTATGTAGTCTGCGTGTTTGTATGTGAGTTTGGTTCGATGGATGTGTTATGTATACACAATTTTCGAGTTTTTTTTTTTAATTCAGACGTAATTGATTCAACATGTGTTGGATTTGTTTTATATAATTACGCAATATCAAAACTTTGGATCTTGGTGTTTTGTTTGATAATAGACTGTCATTTACGGAACATATTTCGTCCATGTGTTCATCTGCTTCCAAAACTCTCGGTTTTGTCATGCGTTCTTGCAGGCATTTCTCAGATTTAGATGTAATGAAACGTTTATATTATGCCTACGTTCGTTCTAAGCTTGAATACGCCTCCATTGTTTGGTATCCCCGTTATTTACACCAAGAGCTTATGATCGAACGCGTTCAAAAGAAATTTCTAAAGTATCTCTCCTTTCGAATGGACAACGTGTATCCTGCAAGAGGTATCGAGTATTATAGCTTACTTGTTGAGCATGGTTTTCTATCTCTTGCTGACCGCCGCGAGCGTAACAGTGTGGAGTTTCTTTGCAGGATCCTGAAAAATACTATCGACTCGCCAGCCCTGCTGGCGCAAATAAACTTTACCGTACCTACTCATCATACTCGCTACTATAATATATTTCAAGTACCTAGAGCTAATACCAACATTTTGCTTAAGGCACCTCTCAGTCACATGGTGAGGAACGCAAACAAACGGGATCTGGAGCCATTTTTGTGAGTCTTTCTTTTTTTTTTGTTTCATTATTATATACATTTTCAGCATGTTATTATTGTAGGCAACACGATTTTAATTATTTTATTTTAAATAAGAATTGTATTGTAATTTGTCCTGTAATTGGCCCTTGGGCTGTTGGGCAATAAAGGATTATTATTATTATTATTATGTATACACAATTTTCTAGTTTTTTTTTAATTCAGACGTAATTGATTCAACATGTGTTGGATTTGTTTTATATAATTACACATTAATATTTTCAGTCCCCGTATTTTTTTCATTTAATTTCAAAGACATCCTGTATAGCCTTAAAAGAGAAATCCAATTTGTAACCTGCCACTGTTTTTATATAACAGACGTTAAATTTTATGAAAATAGTAATGACATATTTCAATAGCGCCTCCTAGTGGTCGTTTGTAAAAACTTGGGAGGAGGCTTATGTAAAGCATGGATATAATTGTAAGATATTTGAAAAATGGTTTGCTTTGCGTTATCACTTGTTTCAACATATAACAATGTGACTTACCGTAGGTAGCAACTCCTTTAAAGATCAAGTAGTAACAAATAATAGGATAGTGGAAACAGTCAGAGACATAGCGAGTTTTACGCGTGCCTAATCCGTTTTTTGCTGAATGCTTCAAAATAGACCTGCTTTTTTATATATATATCACTTCTTATTACTACACCTATTACATATTAAGAGGATAAATGTTATATTAGGTACACCCTCTATAAGACAATTTTAGAGATATAAGTGAGATTCATACATTTGGGTTGAAATAAAAGATCGGTTTTCTTTTTCTTTGCAAGTTACACATATATTTATATTAAGAATACTGTTTTGTTCTATATATAGTGAACGTGGGTATAGAATATTTTTGAATATATATATATATAATATAATCTGTCAAATTTTATCTTGTGTACATTTATCAAAGAGGAAATAATTATATCTTAAAAAATAATATCACCTATGTAATATCTCAGTCAAATCTGAAAGGGTTTTACTTTATTACTTATTATTATTATTATTATTTTGCATTAATAAATAAAGTTGTTGCGATTGTATAGATACAGGATGGTCCGAAACTTTTCGTTTTAATTTTGGAGATAGTTAGTACGGATGGGATTAAGCAGGTAAGTCTAGTGATAATGACAAAAATGTATGAATCTTTAGAAAATATTTCAAAATGGCCCGTTCTTTCCGTTACTCTTATGTTTAGCCTGAATTCTTTGACGCTAAAATGTAAAAATAACTAGCACGATATTTTTATCAAAAAACTTTTCAAATTAACTTCAAGTAGAAAAGTTTCGAACCATAAAAAATACGTAAAACAGAAAAAAATACGTAAAAATATTCTTACGAAATCTATAACCTTCATGTTTTTTTTTATATAACATTAAACTGCTAGACATAAATTCCACTGATTAAACACATTTCTTTTTTATTCTATATATTAATATGCATTAAGATTTGGCACAATAAAGATATACGAGGACCTCACGTCCCACCGAAAGAATTTTAAAGGATCCTAAAAAGATATCTAAAAGAGTGCAAAAGAAATTTTTGTGAAGGTAGATCCCATTAACTGGGTAAAAGCAACAAATAAACGTATATAATATTTATACGTTATTATTAAACAACCGAATTGAGTGTATAATCGGAAGTATGAAAATACGTGTTTCTTTTTGTTTGTTTTCGTAAGTATAGACAGTCCGAAAGTATATAGGCTTTAAGAAATCTCATTCAGGTACCGTAGAAAGTTTTTAAAAAAGAAATAAATACGTATTTAAGAGTACACTGTGTCCCAAAAGTTATTTACTCGTACTTAAACTAACTAAAGATAACTAAAATAATTTTGAAGCGGAAAACAAATATGGAATATTCAATAAGAAATGAATTCTTACTTATACTTGGAGCTGCAAAAATTCTGCTTGTACCACTTATCATTTTTTAGAAAAGTGTACTAACAACAGATATACAGTTATGGCCAAAATAATAGCAGTGTCAATTTTTTTTATGAAAGCTGTCCATTGTTTCTGCAATATGCTGTAGATTATTTTATAATTTTATATTGGCTAACAATGTTGTTAATGTCAGTAACATTTGTATTTGGTGTGGACAATATAATAGTAATAATATACATATGATATAGGATTGAGGTCTGGAGGCTGGATTGGCCACTCCAGAAACTCAATCCTATTTTGAATTAACCAGTCTTTCGCCCTCCAACTACTATGTTTAGGATCATTATCCTGCTTTAGCACTCATTTCAAAGGCAGTCCTTTCGCTCGTACAATATGATATTTCAATGAATATTACATTGGCCAGGTGCACCATACAGTGTAGCGATTGAATTCAGGGTTTCCCCGACGCTGTAAGAGTATAGTCGACTTTTATACGCACTTACGAATGTCTATGATTTTCTGTATCTTATGCATAGATGGCGCTTTTAATAATTAAAGTAGGGAGAAAATTATTTATATGGAATTTCAATTTCATACTGCAATTATTTTGATCATAACTGAACACCACAAATAAAACGAAAATGGGACACACTGCGCAACATTATAGCCACACCATAATCTATATATGGAATATATAAACCTGATAATGTATAATAAACTTGGCCTATTGTTTTCTTGCAAAAATATAAATAGATTGAATTTAGATCCGACGATCTCTTACAATTAAAAAAATTCTTGTATTCAACCCTGGTTATTTATAGAAAGATATGGAATACGTTAAAGCTACCTTGTATTCTTGAAGACTATCCTATATGTAAAACGACTAGATAAAGTTTACTCTCAAAAAATTACAGCCACATTTAAGGAATGTCCTACCTAGGTTGACCTCCGATAAAACATAAAAATCATACGAATAGTTCTGGCAACAATATATAAACGAGAATGAAGAAGTTAAAATTGATCTAATCCAAATAAATCACAGCAAGATCCCAAATCATATCGTTGAGGTTCCCCAAACAAACCTGCTAAAGAGAAGCATGCGTCAAGATCTAAAATCGAGGTGAAATTAATCAGTGCAACTTAATTTTGCGCCTTCTCGTTCCCATATAAACGGAAAACGCCAACCACAACACCAGCCAAGATCCACCGAAGATGTACAAATTTATAATGGTCGACTCCTTTGGCATAGCGCACTTCGATATGGCATAATTATTCGGTGTGAACGTAAACTAGAAGGGAACACGAAATAAGTTAGATATTCTTTCGATGGAAATATTTTCATTTCAGAACTCACCAAGCCATAAGTGGGGTTGTTCTTATTTCTCCAACTGAAGCTCGACAACGTAACCTCGAGACCATCACCGATAGGTAATTTCTTAGTGCAACCATGATGTACGTGACCTGAAACTGCTAACCTTGGTTTAAGTTGATTCAAAAGCTGATGAGTGGCCTCTCGACCCAGACAGTCCCATTTTTCGCGAAATCTATTTTTCTTTATTGCTATCGGAGCTGCATCGTAGTCAGTGCATTCTATATCTGTTTCTCTATGCAATGGGAAATGCTGAAAGATATACACTTATTACATAATAATCTATAAAACAAATTACTTTATTTTACATACCTGCATCAAGATTGGCTTACTATACAAACTCAACTTCTTTTTACCATCACATTTTCCAGCATAAGTTCCATTGGTACACTTTAAAATCTCTGGAAATAGAAACTTTAAGGTTATGTACAATAGGTTCTATTAACATCGCTTACTTTCGATATTTGATAATTGTAACTCAGCCGATCGACATAGGAAACATCCATCCCCTTCCAAAGCCATACTGTTTACTAGAACGAAATGGTTGCCTCTGAACGTAACCAATTGCACTGGCGGTGAATTGAAAGCCTTTACAAAACGATCATTCAAATATGGACTTATACTACAAAAAAAAATCAACAGTATAATTGAAATTGGATAATTTCCAAATATTTTACCCATAATGAAATCCGATATCATGATTTCCTACTGCAACGTACATCTTTGTACCTTCAGGGACAGCAAACAAGCTATAAAATCGCTTCACGTAATAATCAAACTCAGAACTGCTACAGTAAAGACCTTCGTCGGTTAGATCACCCAATACAAATATTAAATCAGGTTGATGTAATGTCATGGCGGTTTGAAAGGATCTGTACATTTGCCACTCTCGACGTAACTTGTCAAACCAGTGGCCATTTCTTGAACCAAGTAAATGTGTATCGGCCAGAACCATTACACGAACAGGATCTTCGTTATGCGGTTTTATACTGTGATCGATATTTGATTGCTCTAGTTCTGGCCAATCGCACTGCAAATACATTTGTTCTCAGAAAATCGAATTGTATTTAATAGATTGTTTGTTGCTTTTTAATTCTTATGGCAATAGTGTTTTTGTACTTACATCTCTTAAAACAAGAAAATAAATAACATATTCACAATAAAAGAATAGACCTAAGAAGCTGAGAGTCGCATTCAGAATAAATTGAATATTCGGCTTCATAATGGAAAACGTAAATATATTTTGATAGGGTGTGTGTAGCTGGGTGTTATAAGTTGTAGTGATTTTCTTTGTATATTAGTACCAATTTTATGTTGGTAATAATTTTAATCAAAACATAGGTTGATACAGTCATAATATCATACTAGTTATCTAAATCGATAATTGAAGTGTGTAAAAGTAAATTACGTTTTGGTTTTTATATATTAAAAATTGAAATACATTGTCTATGCAAGTTTAGCAAAAAGTAACTGTGTGGAAGTGTTTGAGCGAATAACCCATGAGAATGCGACATTACACATTCTTATTGGTTATCTATGTACATTCAAATTGCATTTGCTGAATGCAGCCAATCAAATGAGTATACTTATTTTTCCCGCCAGGTCTTTAAAAATTCAAATGTTCTATAGTATAACGATTGCAAGGACTGTGTGGATGTACAATTTACAGGTATAGCAGTAAACTCCACTCACACAAATTAATTAATTATGCGGAACGCAGCGTTTCGAGAGCACGTGGGCTCTCATTGTCAATCAGTCGGTAACACGGTTGACAATGAGAGCCCACGTGCTCTCGAAGCGCTGCGTTCCGCATAATTAATTAATTTGTGTGAGTGGAGTTTACTGCTATACCTGTGAGTTCTATAGTATTCTCAGTGTACAGATATAATCTAAAACAAGTCACCACGGGGAGGTATCCATAATCCTACGTTCCCCCACTATAGCTATAACCATGATGTAATAGGGCTTACGGAGAATTGTAAAGGAATAACGGGGAAAGCACATGCGTATTATATCCGTTGACTTTGCTCAGATTATATCTGTATATCTAATACCTAATAAAATGTTCTGGGTATAAATCCTTTATTATTTTGCAGAGGATTAAAAGATACAAAAACAGATAAAAAAACCTTGAAAAGCTTTATTGCTCTGAATAATTATTAAAAGACAGGTTAACAATTAATTAAGGCAGTTTATATACAAATAAATACAATAAATATGTATCCAAACAGATTTTAAAAGCAATTAATATAGCAGTACTATCCCTACTTTCGTCATGAAGTATGAAAGTGGAACATATCTAACGGAGGCAATTCTAAATTCAACAAATTATTCTGTATATCGATGTCCGGTTCGGTCAGCTTTTTAAACCTTTCATTAACAAATTGATCAACATTCATTATATCATCCGAGTTACTACTTGTATCGAGTATATGCGATACTTGGCCTGCATCTACATTAACCAACATCAACTCATCGACATCCCTAAGCTCGTTTTGTAATGTCATATGGCTGTTTTGTTTCTCGGATGATTCGGTATGATTTTTGTTGGAATTTTCCATATCAAATACGGATTTTTCTTTGATAGTCAAGTTATTATACTCCGGTAAGTTGCCCAATTGATTGTGAAGGTCGTTGTTGAATTCGTGATTGTTAAAAACGAAATTATTCTTTGGCTGCATTTCATATTTAACGAGTGCTAAACAGTTGCTGTTCGAAACAGTTGAATTTGAACTTTCTGCTGTAATATATGAGTCGGTATGATCATTCTTCACTTGTTCTTTGTTCATAATTATATCGTGTGAAGCCTCTGGAATCGAAAACTCAATATCTGTGTGATTTTGTTGCGTTTCCAAAGATAAATTGATACCGTTCAAGCTAATCTCGTTTTTATCACTAGTATCTTTCCTTGTATTATCCGTATTGAAATTTGCAGCATTACTTTGTTCGTTATCCATTATATAATCAAATGTATTAAATCCTTCAGTCTCTAATGAGTCTTTAGTAGCACCTTCTTCTACATTTTCTACTTTTATAGATCTAATATTTTCAACAGTCTTACAGTTTTCATTATTGCTTTCGTTATTTTCTAAATATTCATACAATGATACGTCTCTCCCCAGCTCGGAGTCATCTATATTATATTTGCCAGGTGTAATACCAAATAAACGGGCAAGGTTTTCATTGATAAAGTATCCGTCTTCCTCATTGCTTAACGGCTTGAAAAGGAAATGTGCCAGATATCTTGCATTTCGTATTAAGACCTCCAATTCTTCGCAAAATTTAATACCTTTAGAGCCCAATTTATGTTTCTGTGATGTTAATACTAAAAAATTCCACGTGGTATGATTTATAAAGCTGTGAATGGTGTCCGATCTATGATCGGGATGCTTTTGGAAATGGTTTATCATCTTAATCCTTCCCAAATATGCCTTATTACAAGTTGGACAACGAAATCTTGATGGAATATTACGTTTCCTCGAGTGCTGTTCTAGTTTTTGTAGTGGTTCCTGCGATGGAGTCTCATTAGTACGTAATGGCTCAAATTCGCATGTTTTGAGATCTGTGAGATCATGTTTGCTGTTATCCGAGATGTCGATTTTCTTGAAATCCTACGACAAGTACATCAAAAACACTTTTCTTTAACGAATTAAATAAACTTTACCAACCTTTTCAATATGCTTTGGAGGCTTGGTAATACGTCCAGATCTTGTACGAGCTTGTTTTACCACTTTGTTTGTTTCTTCTACTTTAATAATAGTTTTTGTTTCATTATTAGCACTTTGTTTCAGTCTTTTTTTTGGTCGTCCTCTCGTTAAGTGTGTTTTAACGATCGGCTGCAAAATTTATTTCATATAACAAATCTTTTGATGCAATATTGTGACATACCTTTAAATTTAAATCTTCTGGTTTAATAACTTTATATACATAATGTGATGCTTTATCATCATGCATTTTATCACCTATTTCAACATCCGAACTGGAAAGGATGCCATTTACATTTGAAGCGATTAGAGGCACTGGTTCGACATGAACTGTCTTCGGTTCTGATTGAATTTGTAGGCCTAAATTACATACTTCTACTTTAGGAATCTGAATCAATTGCGAGGTACCGTCCGCCTATAGCAAGACGAGAAGGACGTTAAGAAGGCAAGAATTTGTACAGAATTTTGATAAACTTACGAGTTCTACTTTTAATAGTACGCTGTGTTCCAAAATATTCTGTTGGTTTGCGACGTTACTTTTCATGTTTGTGAAGCGATTAAAAACTGACATAACACGTTTAATAACAAATTCGTAAACTATTTTTCAAAGCGAAAAGGAATATAAAACGAATAAAAATTCTAGCTTGGAGGTTATGCACGGACAGTCAAAAAGAAAATAGGTTTTTAGGTTCCGCAGGAGTGGCTAGTGATTTGTAACTGGTATTAAAATCCCTTTTCAAAATTTAGGTCTTAAAACGAAAAGAACACTAAAACTATCTATTCTTGAGACAAAATTGATGGTATTGATTCTCATATAGATTGTAGCATACATTAAGAGATTATATAAGTTAAAAATTGGTGCCAAATGACACACTTTTGAAATTGCAAAATCACATGATAGGTTAGTAACTGTTAATCACTGTTCTACTATGACATAATTAATTGAAATCCTTCTTTACCAATCGACTTAAATACTTGACATTTGATTTCTTAGCTTACTTTTCTTAATTAAAATCTTAGAATTTGTTCATATAATATTAATGCACACACACGATTTTTATTTATTATAAAATGCACATATAATCGTTGCCAGTATGGTATATATCATTAGTGGAAAATTCGGGTAAGTATCTTTAAATTATTCGTCTAGGTTATACGGTCAAATTGTATTAAACTTACTCTTGTAGACGCGTAATTATCAGTTCGTACGCTCATCACCCTTTAAAATACGGCAATAATGTATGCTGTAAACGTGGAATATGCAGTATTTGGACTGGTCGAGCGATAGACAGGTCTCGACCACTTTTAAAACAGTACCAAATCCACCACCGTAGAGAATATGGAATGTTAGTTTTAAGAGCTGTTAGGGGACTTTTAAAAGTACGGTATTTAATTCTGGGTGGTGCTGTTGGAGGCGGCGTCACATTACAGAAGGTAAATATGTTCTGGCGCATATTTAGGAAGGATATCAATGTGTAATGATCATAGAAATACCAAGACTGGAAAGATGGTTTGCCAGATTTAAAGTGGTTGGAAGATGTAATGCCTGATAATGATAAATGGCACCAATGGAGAGGATCACTGATAGATTTTAAGAATAACGTTAAAGACAATATTGAAATAGGTAAGCACGAAAGCTTTTCTACGCTTTGGTTGAATAGTAAATCAGCTAGTTATCATATACGCTAGTATTATTTGTAAGACGAGTATAAATACAAAGCGGGTGTTTATGTTAAGACCCTCGCATCAAGGCTTTTACCGAAACCAAATACAAGGAGTTCAAAGACTGGTTCGATCAACGTCTCGATAATGCAATCGCTGCGGCTGACCAATCCAATCAAGGGATGTCGGTGTCCATCAGCGGTATGTAGCAAAGTGTGCATCACTTGAGTACATTCTTTCAGCGTTCCAATTTCTTTTCTTTTGTTTAGGTGCTTTTGCCAGCTTAACCGAATATCTAGAGAGATTGTACTCAGGTATGATGCACTCACGCAGTTTAGTCTCTTATTTCGCGTCTTGTGATGTCACTTTTATAAGTAAATTAAACACTATCAATTATTTAATTTTTGGCAGGTTTGTATGTTTTTTTTTTTGTTTTTGGTAGATATACTTTAGTGCTTGCTTTTTGATATCGATTTATCTTTTAGAACATAATAAATAAGTTTTGTAGTTTTCGTAGCTATTGCATGGATTGTTATTGTATATTTGTCTTATTTTCGGAAGCTCCATGTTTAAAGATATAATATTTTTAAGTAGATTTTCTAAATATTTGTGGTTTTAAAAATGTTAGGGTAGAAATAGCTTTTTTTACGTTTATTTGTCAATTTTAGCAGTTAAAGTGAGGTTATGGTTGCAAATTAAGTCATTTTTCAGTTAAAGTAGAATATTTTTTAGGAAATTTTATGTAATTACTGTTGAACATGAAAAAAGGGTTAATATGATGTAGTAATATCTTATTGTGGCTGGTTTGAATAATTTTTGTCATGAGTCCGGTGACTATGTCCGGTTGTACATGTTTCTTAATATTAAATGTACTTATGTTCATATTATAAAAAGTGTATTTTATACCATTACCAACTAATTTTACATTGCAAAATGTTCAAATTTGTGCAATTAATTTTTATACCCCAACTAAATTCCTTTCATAAGCTTTCCCTAAGCATTTCTTTACATATTCGTCTTATTTGATCCTTAGAGACAGCTAACGAACTCAAAGAGAAAAAAACAGTCTATGCAATACCATTCACCCAATCCCAACAAGATGAAAAACTAAGAAAAGAATCTCAGCAGAGGCTAGACGCTTTGCAAGATGAGATGATGCAAACCCAAATCAAGTACCAAAGAGAACTCGAACGCTTAGAGAAGGAAAACAAAGAACTACGCAAGCAGAATTTGCTATTGAAGCAGGGTAGGAAACCTAGTGTTCGTCAAGTGAAGCGCAGCTTAATCGACATGTACAGTGAGGTCTTGGATGAGTTGGCCGACTACGATAGCGGATATAACACCGCCGATCAACTTCCCAGAGTCGTTGTGGTGGGAGATCAAAGTAGTGGGAAAACTTCGGTGTTGGAAATGATCGCACAAGCTAGGATATTTCCCAGGGGTGCTGGAGAAATGATGACAAGGTAATTGTTTTGATTATCGCGCTTTCTTTGTTTAATTCCGGAGTTCCGCACCATCATTGGACCGCTACTGTTTGTAAATTGTATATTTTCTTTATTTCTATATATTTTTGATTTTGATAATGAAAAACTTCCCTACAGAGCACCCGTAAAAGTAACCCTTTCCGAGGGTCCGTACCATGTTGCCCAATTTAGGGACTCCTCGAGGGAATTTGATCTCAGCAGAGAGTCCGATCTGGCTGATCTTCGTAAGGAAGTAGAGCTCCGTATGAGAAACAGCGTGCGTGGGGGTAAAACGGTTTCAACGGATGTCATTTCAATGACCGTTAAAGGTGCTTAAGAATAAATAATAGATTCGATCTTCTAGATTAGATAACTTGGTTATTTTTTAAGGTCCTGGACTGCAACGGATGGTGTTAGTTGATTTGCCAGGAATAATTTCAGTAAGTTCATATTTGGAATGTAAAGAATTAATACGAAAGCAATTATTTAACTTGCTTATTCGATTTCGATAGACACAAACAACAGACATGGCTTCCGATACGAGAGAAAGTATTAAGAACATGACCCAAGCTTACATGAATAATCCAAACGCGATTATTTTGTGTATTCAGGTAATTTCGAAAGTTACAGGTAGGGAATGGAATATAACAAGTATTTTTGTCATTTAGGATGGGTCAGTAGATGCTGAAAGGAGTAATGTCACCGATCTAGTAGCACAGTGTGATCCTCAAGGTCGCAGGACGATCTTCGTACTTACAAAAGTTGATATGGCAGAAGAAAACTTAACAAACCCAGATAGGGTAAGAATATTTCCTTAAAATTTGTTTTCGGAGTACCTCAAGGACCCAACTTAGCTCCTCTATACTCTGACATTCCTTATTAGCGGTTTTATTTCACAGATACGGAAGATATTATCTGGAAAGTTATTCCCTATGAAAGCTTTAGGGTATTTTGCTGTAGTAACAGGTCGGGGAAGGAAAGACGATTCAATTCAAACAATCAAAGACTACGAGGAGCAATTTTTCAGGGGCTCGAAACTATTCAAGTACTATCGAATTTAATTTCTGGGTTGAATTTCGAAATAAACAGTTAATTTTTTTTTAGAGAAGGTCTCGTAAGATCAACGCAAGTAACAACGCGCAACTTGAGCTTAGCAGTTGCCGATTGTTTCTGGAAAATGGTTCGAGAAACAGTGGAGCAACAAGCTGATGCTTTCAAGGCGACTAGATTCAATCTAGAGACCGAATGGAAGAATAGTTTTCCTAGGTTGCGGGAGCAGGATAGGGACGAGTTATTCGAAAGAGCTAGATCGGAGATCTTAGATGAAATGGTTAATTTATCCCAAGTTAGTCCGAAGCATTGGGAAGATTGTTTGTTGGATAAAATATGGGAGAAGGTTTCCCATCACGTTTTCGAGAATATTTATTTACCGGCTGCGCAGGGTGGTTCGCAAGGTAAATTGTTTTCATTAAGCTCCACACAACATGTAAAATACTACATGCCTAAATCACATGGACAATTTGTTTCAAATTCGTCTCTAATAAATAACTATTCCAGCCACCTTCCATACAGCAGTTGATATCAAATTACGTCAATGGGCCGATCAAGGCTTACCAGCAAAATCCGTAGAATCCGGTTGGGAAACTTTGAAAGAGGAATTCCATGGATTTTTGGAAAAAGCCGCCCAAGCCCAGGATCACGACGATATCTTCGATCAATTAAAAACAGCCGTAGTCATGGAGGCCATGCAGAGACATTCGTGGGAAGAGAAAGCTTCCGAAATGCTACGAGTGATTCAGCTGAATACGCTGGAAGATCGCAGCGTTAGCGACAAGAGGGACTGGGATACCGCGGTGAAATTCCTAGAGTCGAGTGTAAAAAATAAAATGAAACAAAACGAAAGTTTCCTCAAACAAATGCTGGGACCCTCGTTTAAGGAGAGATGGATGTATTGGAGGTATTTGACCGAGGAGCAGCAAAAATGCAATTCCGTCAAGTCGGAGTTGGATAAGATTCTCCATTCTGATGAGGTAAGTCCAAAATTCAAATGTTATCTGTCAAACACCAAATGTCACCTGTCAAAATTCTAATGTCGCTTGTCAAAATCCAAATGTCACCTGTAACTATCCAAACATCACCTGTCAAAATTCAAATGTCACTTGTTAAAATCCAAATGTCACTTGTCAAAATTCAAAGGTCACCTTGTCAAAATCCAAATATCACCTGTCACAATCCAAACGTCCTCTGTCAAAATTCAAATGTCACCTTGTCAAAATCCAAATGTCACTTGTCAAAATTCAAAGGTCACTTGGCAAAATTCAAAGGTCACCTTGTCAAAATCCAAATATCACCTGTCACAATCCAAACGTCACCTGTCAAAATTCAAATGTCACTTGTTAAAATCCAAATGTCACTTGGCAAAATTCAAAGGTCACCTTGTCAAAATCCAAATATCACCTGTCACAATCCAAACGTCACCTGTCAAAATTCAAATGTCACCTTGTCAAAATCCAAATGTCACTTGGCAAAATTCAAAGGTCACCTTGTCAAAATCCAAATATCACCTGTCACAATCCAAACGTCACCTATCAAAATTCAAAGGTCACTTGTTAAAATCCAAATGTCACTTGGCAAAATTCAAAGGTCACCTTGTCAAAATCCAAATATCACCTGTCACAATCCAAACGTCACCTGTCAAAATTCAAAGGTCACTTGTTAAAATCCAAATGTCACTTGTTAAAATCCAAATGTCACCTGTCACAATCCTAACGTCGCCTGTCGAAATTCAAATGTCAGTTGTTAAAATCCAAATGTCATATGTCAAAATCCTTGAAGCTTTGACGTTAATGAAATTGTAATGTTGAGATTCTATTTTAGAAACATCCTCCAACGTTAAGCTATGACGAGTACACGACGATCCGTAAGAATCTTCAGAGAAACAGTATCGAAGTAGATAACGAATTTGTACGCGAAGTCTGGCATCCGGTTTACAGGGAGCATTTCCTTAAACAAGCGTTGAGCAGAGCTTACGATTGTCGCAGAGCGTTCTATATGTATCACCAACAGATGGATGTCGATTGCGGTGATGTGGTGCTCTTCCATCGTATCCAGCAGATGATGAAAGTGACGTCTAACGCTCTACGACAGCAGATTATGAACCGTGAAGCTAGACGATTAGATAAGGAAATCAAAGATGTCCTCGATGATTACAGTCAAGATGCGGAGAAGAAAGCGAAATTGCTGACTGGTAGAAGAGTTACGCTTGCTGAAGAATTGAGTAAGTTTTCATATTATCGAAATGATTTCTACATGATCCGCTGTTGTGTTATTCGTTTTGCAGAAAGGGTACGACAGATCCAGGAAAAACTAGAAGAATTTATACAAGCCTTAAACAAAGAGAAGTAATTCTAGTCGAAATGTGCGAACTGTGTATAATAACTAATTTGCAAATGATAATTGTGTAATTATACGTTTCACTTTATCCTATTTTTATTTCGTAATTATATTTTTATTGATTATAAATACGTGAAGTCTTATTGATTACCGTTAGGATAAGGGTACACGACATAAGGGAGAAGACTGGCAAGAACTGGTTACAGGTGGTACAAGCTAGGATTAGGTGAAGGGAAAAGAAGGCCGTATATGTTCAGGAGTGGAGGAGTGCTGAGGAAAAATGAGAATTTTCAGGTTATGTGAGTCTTTTTGAAGGTGGACTTGTTAATTTTGACAATTGGTATTTCACATTTGTCAAAATTAAACTTCTCAAAGCCTTAAGTAGTCCCGATATAAATAAATCGCAGAAATCAATGAAGTATGAATCGAACTCCTTTATTAAATGGTTGACATTTGCCTTACAGTACTTTGATTCACCAAATTTGTATGAAAATATAGCTATAGATCGTCCCAACCTCCGTATTCAGTATGGGATAGAATAGCAACTTTTATCTCTTACTATCCTTGGTTGCTGTCATTAGCGCTATCTCTACAACCGGTTGCTATGTTGCAACTTATTTACATATGCTGTCGGCGTCGACAACAGTTGTATACTATCTGTCTATTAGCATCAACTGTCAATCGTCATCGTCCTTGTTTTGAAATATATCGTTAAATTGTTAATTTGCTTATATAGTTGTACAAATTGTTCTTTTCAGAACACTTCTATCTTTTTCAAGCGTGCACAGGGTAATATGGGTATTTTTATTTATTTTTATAAATGTTATAACAGAATATAAATGTAATTACAGTTTTCACTACATTAATGGAGCCTATAGGAAGAAAACGGCGCAGAGGAGACAAATTTAACTGTAAGGAGAAGTGTATGATTGCAAATGTTTTCAATTATTTCAATAAATCAATGAATGTGAGTGCTGCCGTTCGAGAAGCAAGTAAAGCTTTGGGCATCTCAGACCGTGCAATATATCATGTAAAACAGGAGCAACAAAATGGTTTATTATCAAGTCCAAAAAACCTAAAAGGAAGGGCATACAAGTAAATGATCGACTGCATACATATGGTGAGAACACGCAAGCAGCTATTCGACGTAAAGTGCATGGATTTTTTTATACAGAATATGCCACCTACTTTAAATACAATTCTTACTACTGTCAATGCTGACGATGATCTCCTAACTTCAGTCTAACAACTTTTCATAGATTGTTACACGATATGGGCTTCAATTTAAAAAGTAGGACTAAAAAGTATACTCATTGAACGAGATGAGATTATTAGATGGAGGCACAAATACTTATAGCGAGATCAAGAAATTTAGAGAAGAAGGTAAAATTTACCTCTTGCTATTTGACATGGCTGTAATTTTATATTTCAGGTCGAACTATTATATACACTGATGAGTCATGGGTGAATACAGGACATACGGTAAATAAAACTTGGACAGATACTGCTATTCAAAGTAGTCGACAAGCTCTTATTCAAGGACTAAGCACTGGTTTGAAATCACCAACCGGGCTAGGACCTCGTTTTGCATTAGTTCATGCAGGCAGTGATAATGGGGTTTGTTCCTGGTGCTGAATATACATTTCTTTGCAAGAAAACACTGCCGATGTTCATCATGAGATGGATTCAGAAACGTATGAGGATTGGTTTATAAATAAATTACTTCCAAATATACCACAGAAGTCAGTCATTGTTCTTGATAATGCTTCCTACCACTGCAGAAAATTGGAGAAAATTCCAACAACAGCATGGAGGAAAACGAGATCATTGATTGGCTCAATGAAAAAACAAATACAAATCAGTACCGATATGCTAAAAAGGGACTTACTGTATTGCGTGTCACAAATTAAACCGCAATATGATAAAAGTAGGATTGACGAATTTGCAAAAGAAAAAGGTCATGAAGTTCTTCGATTACCACCTTACCATTGCGAGTTAAATCCCATTGAAATGGTATGGGCACAACTTAAAAACTACGTAAGAATGAATAATACCACATTTAAGGTAAAAGATATGGAGCAATTAATTCGACGAGCGTATAGCACTGTAACAACTAATAATTGGCAAAACTACATCAAACATGTAAACAATATTGAAAAGGAAATGTGGATAGTGGATAATTTGCAAGACGACATCGAAGAATTTATTATTCACGTAAGATATTCGTCATCATCTGAAGATCAAAGTGATTCTTCGACTGACTAGAAAATTAACGTAAGACATAGATATATGTGTGTAATTGCTATTCCTTTCTTAAATATTATTGTATTATACATATACGTATTTCTATGACTCCAGTTCTTTTGTTACAAAAGTGGAAACTATTATTTGTATATATATAAGGATCATCTTCTTTTTTAATTTAATAAATTGCATAGCACCCCAATATCGAAGCAAATATTCACTGTACATTGCATAGATATCGTTCATATGTATATTTGTTTATAGATGTGTGTATAGTATTGTTAATAAATATTGAGATATAACTATTTTATCTGTAGTATTTTTCCTATAATTTTACGTGCAGCGAAGTCGCTATGCACTCTGTTAAAAGTTAGTTACTTTAATAAAATAATAAGCAAAATGTCATATGAATGTCAATAATTTTGCACCTTCAACGTCAATAAACGTTAATAAAGGTTATGAATTGATCGGGTGAAATTGCAAATAATTAACCGGAAATAGTAATGTACAGCCGATCGGATGATTTGGCAACCATGAAACAAATTCTACAAGACGTATACTGAATACGGAGGTTGGGACGGACTATAGTGTTCATTTTATTTCCTGTATTGGATGCAAAAGGTTCTGCATCTCCGGGTTGATGCCTCGTTTATTATGGCCGAAGGCAGCTAAAATAATATGTATCGCGGCTGTTAGAGTTTTATCAACATCATTCTCATTGCCAATCATTGGATTAACTTCAACTAAATCCATAGCTCCCAACCTTCCGGTTTTGTATACGGCTGTCATTATATGAATGCCTTCTCTTAGTAATAAACCGCCTCTTACTACGAAAAAAAAAAAGAAACTCTCGTTGGTTACAAGACAATCTTCTAGTCGTTATCTACTAGTTCTTACCTGGTGTCCCCGTGCTAGGAGCTTCTAGCGGATCTAAAGAGTCAATATCGAAGCTGACGTGTATCGCCTTATTATGGTGTGGATCCATTTTGTCCAAAGCCGACGAAACGACCGCATCTATCCCGTATCTTTGTATATCGAACATGTCGAAGTACGAGATGCCCAGATTGTGCATGATGACGTTCTCGTAGGGGTCGACCGATCTCAAACCGATGTAAGCCAGATTCCTCAGCGACAGCCTAGGCACGAACCAATCCGTTGCTGGTAGTGGCGGCCAGTACGCAGATAATTCTTTGGCTAGAAACGCCATTGGCATACCGTGTGCGTTTCCGGATTGCGACGTCTGATTGGTGTTCAAATCGGCATGTGCATCCACCCATAACACTGCTACATTATCGCCACGTCGAGCTTTCATATGACCGTGGATGGTTCCGATTCCTCAAGAGAGACAGAGATAGGTATCCGATTAGTGATGAGAAAAAAAGACCGAGAAGAATTTATGACAATTTCTAAACTTTTTAGCCCAAGGACCACACTGACTCTTTCGCTAAATTCTAAGAAGCAAGACCTAGCTAGGAAGAGGACGAAGTCGGAAAAGGGGAAAGAGCAAGAGAAGGAAAGCGACAAGGGAAATAAAAATACAAAAACAAAAAAGAAGTATAAATACTAGAGCCTAAAGGAAAAGAAGAAAAGTTAAAGAATAGAAAAACAATTTGTGATTTTAACGAAGATATTAATTAATTTCGTTTAGCTTCGTTACCTATAGAATGGTCCCCACCTAGCGTTAGGCATATTCGTCCTTCCCGAACGATATGTTCCACTTTATTGGAGAGTTCTTTGGAGCAGCTAATAACGTGATCGTAATGCTTCATGTTGGTTACCTGTACATCTTTACAGCTATTTTTGTACGTGACTTCGCCATAATCTTTGACGTCAACGTTTCCGCCTATCAAAAACAAGAACAGTGCAAAATATTTTTTTGTCGCAAAAATAAAAAGATTGTTTTTGTTGAAATCAGCGTCATTATGTGTAAAGTACTTGGAAAGGGAAATGATGGACGAAAGTTGACTGTTCATTGAAAAAAAATACATGACTTTTAATGAGATAAATAGAAAGATGGATAACAAAAAAACATGTTTACTATACCGATATAATCTGAGCAAAGTCAATGATTATAATACGCATGTGCGCTGTAAGCAGTACTTCGCAGTTGCCCTTCTATATCATGGTTATAGCTATAGTGGGGGAAAATAGAACTGTATATACCTCCCTGTCGTTGGCTTTGCTCAGATTATGTCTATAGAGTTGTATACAGTATGGCACATTGAAACGGGAAATTTTGAATGAACATTAACTGAAGCAAAACCAATGAATTTACTTTTTTTTCCGCTGCAAACGAGGCCGTTTCGCCTTCAATACAGCATCGAATCGGGTCAATAAATCGTTACAGTATTGCCTCGTGATCGTCCTTCTCTTCTGCAGGTAGTTGACGAAGGTCACACCTTTGAAATCCCAAAAAATGGTGATCATGACCTTTCCGGCCGATGGAACGAACGGTCTTCGCTTTCTTCGGAGCCGATTCGTCCGGAAAAGTTCACTGCTTCGACTGTTCATTTGTCTCCGGTATGTAGTGCTGGATCCAAGTCTCATCCACGGTTACAAAACGCACGAAGAAATCCCTTGAATAACGCAGACACTCCTCCAAAACGGTCACTTGATTTCGTTGTTGCTCCGATGTGAGCAAACGCGGTACCCATCGCGCCGAAAGCTTTTTCATGCCCAAAATTTCGTGTAGGTTATGGCCAACGCGTTCTTCTGAGATGCCCGTTGTCTCTGCTCTCTCTCTCAGCTTCAATCGACAATCAAACCGTACATATTCCTGTAAGCGAATGTCGAGATTTTGTATAGCACGTTGAAACACTCCCATTGGTATTGTAGTAATTTCTTCTTGAATCTTCGCTTTCAATTCGGCGATTATGGTTGTGTGAGTAGAGTACACTTTGCTGTTGTGGGAGCCCGAGGAGAAAAAATCGCACACCGATAAATCTGATGATCTCTATGACCTATTAATGTCGTCAAATTGTGAAGTTAACTCCACAGGATTGTCACTACAACCACATTCAAAATTTCCCGTTTTCCTGTCCCATCCCGTACAATACACTATCCGTTTATTATATATACGCAATAAAATAACGCCTCCTTGAAAACACACGCATATAAGAGGAAATATAACCGAAAGTGATTAAAGAGATACTTACAGCACTCGGTTAACTTTTCTAAAAGACCAGCTTCGCGGAGTCTCTTCGGCCCTTTGGCGACACCGCTCTTATCCTGACCTTTTTCGAACGGTACATCCAATACTCCGACTTTCAACGGAGTATCAGTAGCCGTCATGCAGAAATTATGTTTGGAATTCCCCCAGAAGCCTAAAATCTGCTTAAATTTCCTCATGGCACCTTTCCGCTTCCAGAAATCGTTCCTTCGAGGTTTGTCGCGCTAGTTAGAATCGAACATTTTGTATCGTAAACGATGGTTTTGTTATTTATAAGATATATGATTCAGACAACATTAAACAATAATATTTCGCTAAGTACATCATCGTACTTAGATTGTAGATTAAAACATATTGCGACATTAAATATAGATCCCGAAGAGTAGTTTAAATTGTAACAATTTGTTCTGGTTCAACAGTTCGTGAATGAGGCAATATGATAAGTTATCGATGTATACACACAGTGCTACGCAAAAGTCTAACACAAACTAAACCGAGTGACATAAATGTCTTTGTATATTATTCAAATTCCATCGTAGTTTCTTGTATATACGTATTTCTTATTGTGTTAATCGCGAAGAGGATAGACGGTCAAATTTTAAGTAAATCCAATTATTTAACATCTTAATAGTGGCTAATAGCATTTGCACTGTACTGTACTGTATATATAAATTACGCCTTAGATGATATTTTTCTCTTTCGGTCGAATAAATATGCGATAAAACGATTACTAAAATACAAAAACGTATACTTCCTCCTATAAAAGACTACTTTCCTATATTATTTATCTCAAATTAACAGAAATTGAAGGTAATACATCACAAGATATTGGATGAAAGCATGGTTAATATCTTGGCTGAACGCACATTACAAATTTGACAGTTATATATCGAAATTGCGTTTAAAAAATTAAATTTGAATTTAGGGTATAAAAATTCAACTTGGATTAAAGATTTTTTTCTTAAGTAAAAAGATGTATTTACCAAAAAAAGAATTTTTACCGCACAATATCGTCAAAGCAATATTTTTGTATCTGATAACTGCTATACTTTACCGTAATAATAATTTTTTTTCTTCACTTACCATTTAGAGTCCTCTGGTTTCTCTCCAGTCATTATAGTTGGATGAAATTGTGTAATTGTAATTTTAACAAAAATTTGGAAGAAAAGGAGAAGAAAATTGAGGCTAAAGCATTGTCAAATTTGATTAAAAAATACGTCAAAATTGAACCGGTTTAAGTTGTCGCTAAATATGTTTTTATACACTTTTAACAAATATATGCTTATATATAGTTTTTTATCATAATTTTGCGTGTTATCTACGTATAAATTTTACTTTTTGCTAATTACGATTTATAGTTAAGGTAATAGCTGAACGCAAGTAGGCATTCGAAGTGACATTGAGGTAATATTCGGGGTTATCCAATTGTGCATTTTTCAAATAAATTCTGAGTGTCTTTCCTGAATTTGACGCGAAATTTTTAGTAATTAAGTATTGGATTCATAATGAATTACCAAATTTAGTGCTAGAAACAACTTACATAAGGTTATGGAAACCTTGGTTATACTGGGGTAGGTATCTTTCATATTTCAATAGGTTCCGATAAATGAATGAATTTATTGTAAAACGTGTTACTGTCCTTGCCAATAAATATATTATTACATGTCATCAATCATTAAAAATATATTTATACGTTTTATAAGTTTGGCGTTAATAAAGTGATTATATAAAAACAAAATACTTTAAAGAATCAACTAATTAGTAGGCAATAGAATACTTTATAATACAAATACAGATTATAGTCCTTCGTAAACAGGTTCACTCAAAATTTAATCTTCTTAACTTAAAGTAAATAAGCGAAGGACATAAATATGCAGTTTTATGATGCGATTCATAGATGAACTTTTTTGAAGTTGGCGGTATCTGACATGATATGTTAATAATTGGCCACCCTGGTAATATTTGGTGTTCTTTTCAAGTTTAAGCAGCGAATTTCAATGAATACTGTTTTTCTTAAGTTTTTTTTTGTTGGATATTCCTGTTGATTTACACAAGGATCACCAAATTATTTAAATTAATTCCACGAGCCAAGGCTTAGATAGCTATTATTCAACATACCAACATACACTGTCGTTTTGAATTACGTGCAAATTTTAAACTATGCTTTTCCTACCACAGTATGACCAACAAGGATAACACAAGACACTAATGATTTTGGGATCGTTTTCACATTTTACCTGACTATCTTGATCCAGAACGAGATAGTTGCTGGTCTAATAAAGTTAACGGTACATTACTTAGAATAAAAACAACACCTATATTAAATGTTAATTGTTCGCTGTTTTATACTTTCTAGGTGGCGTTCATACTTCCACCTGCTGATACGCGTCAAATAGTTGTCGCATTTTACACATTTAATTCTATTGCCTTCGTATTCTAAATCCGGCAAACTCGCTATTACATTTTCTAGTTTATTCGCATATACTCCGTTTCCGCAACGTAACCAAATGCGACATTTACTAAGTATGTGTGTACTAACAAGCACTCGCAACCACCAGTCGAATAATACTGAATAAGCGTGCTGTGATATGGGTACTCGATGCTACGTGCCACGCGCTTCACCTCTCTACATTGTTCTCCGCACGGCAGTGGAACTTGCTCCTTTTTGCCGAGACTACTTATCAATCATAATTTGGTTATGTATGTAAGTTATTGTGTTTCTTAATCGGTTAAATAAAAACATCTGATTCTTATTGCGTATGATTTATTTACATTATAAAATTGACAGTGTAAACACAATAAACTTCAGGCCTGTAACTATCGGTCGTAATTTGGGGACTACTGATTTACACAAAAAATGGCCTTCCACCGTGCAATTCGAAAACAAATACGATAAAAGATAATATATAACCCATAAGTAAGAAGTAGAATATGCCTTGGATCTTTGCCATGCTTAAAGGTATGTGATTACCTATTCCATTATTAATTTCGAAAAACCTGTACATGTAAAACATATTGTATTTAATGATGATCCTATTGGTCCAATAACGAACGAAACCGTATTCAGACAATTCAAAAACACGTCGATTTAAAAGTTGCTTGTAAGGCGAATTCGGACTTAACGGATAAATAAAAGCATTTTTCAAGTAACACTGAGGTAGGACTTCTAAATACGTCCTGCCGTATTGATCCAGATATTCAGTATTCGTGACGTAGTATTCCATTAATCTATCGCTAACTATAGCATATTTATTACTCCGAATTCGCCGATTCTTTACGAAATTGTCCTTTTCCAACAGGAAGTTTCGAGCCAGCTCCAAGGCATCCGGGTAAATCGAAGATATGACGTCACTTTTTACGAAGGCGCTTGTACTACCCCACTTGATCTTGTCTTCGACCATATCCTTGATGGTGCTAAGATGTTTCAATTTGGGACGCGTTAGAATACTGCTAAATCCTGCGGAGTATGCTGTAGTTAGGATTAAGCAAATAAGAATCCATATGAGGAGGATAGCTCTTAGAATTTTGTGACGTTCGTTTACAATTCTTTCGATAGGGCCGAGCGATAAGATTCTCAAAGTTAAGAGGAAGTAATACGAAGAATTTTCTCGCGTTTTTCCGTAGATTTTATAAGCAAAATTGAGAAAGATTCCTGTAATTATCACAGCAACCCCGATACAAAACCAAGTCCATAGTTTAATTGGGCGATAAACGAACCATATTCTTGTCGTCTCGCGAGGTTTCGGCACCAAAAAACTGCTGCAGGATTCCGTATAGCTGTGGGTGTAATCGAGATCGGTAAACAAGACGGCTGTTTGCCAAATCGAACAAGTTCCTAGATCGTTTAATTCGTAATGGACGGTCTGCAGTATCAAATTGTACATATTCATATAGGGTATGGTTTCGTAGGCTACAAAAGTGATAGGCCATCCGCGAAGAAGTAATTGGACCAAATGAAAATCAATTCCATCATAAACTTGATTTTCTAAATTTGTATATATGAATGGTGTACAGTTGAAGGTCGCTATTCGAAAAGAACGGTTGCCTTCGCGAAAATTGGGTTTCCAAGATTTAAGCCGCAACATTCCGGTGATATTAAACATTCCTTCTTGCGCGTGACTCGAAATAAACGAAGTTTTATTTTGGAGTACCGAAGTTATCCTCATTTTCATCAGTAATTCCTTTTGGGTCATGGTGGTGTTAAAACTATCGATTACGATGACGTCATTTCCTTTAATAGATGCCACGTCACTAAACGGAGGTGTCAGAAAGTTTCGAACGGCACTGTATACCACTATTATCCTTTTATGCGTTTCGAATTGAAATTTCTCATCTTGTTTATAATCGAATAACCTTTCTAAATACGTAAAATTATCGCTAAAAGTCACATATGCGTTACATCCCGTCGGAATGCGACGATTGTTTAAGTTATTTCTAAAATCCTCGGGTAATATTGTTAAGATTGGTATGTTTATGGAATTCGAACAAACAGCGACATATTCGTCAAAATATCCAGAGTTTGCTGTAAGGCACAAAGCGTATTCTCCCTCAACAGCTTGTGAAATAACATCTACACAAACTTTGCTTAAAATATCAGTTCTTTTTGAATAAATCCCTGGGTAATGGGAAAAGAAAAATATTGTTAATTGTGCGACTGTCACGAACATTTTTCAAGGCAAACTTTTCTAACCTCGGACTTTATATCGTCGTATTTCAATAAAAAAGAATCAACCAAAATGGAATATTACCTTAGGTAATGGATTTCCATAAATATCAATTACATGTAATAATATAGTTGTTTGATTTGTTGCCTTTTTGTCGGGTGAGAAAATTACCACCTTAAAGCAATTTTTACCCTAACAAATCGGGGAAAATATATAGTTTTCCTGTTAGACCATATTTTATTCTCAAATATTATAGATAAGAGAAATGTCAAAGGCAAGGGGAAAAATATCAAAAACTTTCTTTTCACCTTCCAAAATCTTTGAGTACAGGTATTTTTGATTATTTGTGCTTTATAAGTTCGAAGTGATTTTCTGTTTTTTTTTTTTCATCAGCTTTTAAATCGTCAAGAAGCTTACTTGGATGAACAATTTTAAAATATTCTCTACATTATTTTTCAGCAAACACCATCACGTGATTTTGACGTTAAATTTATTCTTTTGCTGTTAACGTCAAATTCACGTGTTAACGTAATAATTGTTAACATGTCTGCATGTCATTATAGTAATAATTCTTTTTGTTACGACGAGAAAATCAATTGCTATGATGTTATTTCGACTAGTAAACACGGTCACATCATTTTAACGACAAAATGTTGTAATTTTTCGGGGCTGACGTCAAATTCCTTGTATGAGACGTCTTAATAACGTTCATAGGCGTTGTTAATTTAAAGTTTTAGCAATGGTTTTTTGTTTTTTGTTGGACTCGAGATGTATATATATGTCATTTACAGATGCTCTCCTTATTGAAATATTATTGGTGCAGGCAAGTTTATTTACTCGCTATAACCACTATTTCAAAACGCAAATGACGTAATATGACGTTATAACGCGTATGTACTTCTTAAAGTATGGGATCATTCAAAAATTAATTGTTAAGAAGCTATATTTGTTATATTATTGATTTGTCTTACCGATCTTACTTGTTTTATTAATTTTGTTTCTCTGAAATAACTAATTAATTACGTGCTTGTAAATTATTTATATTTACATTATGCGATATGATTATGGATGAAGCTTGTTTGGATAGACGGATTTAGAATATTCTCTGTACTACCTTTCCATCAAATACGGTCACGTCATTTTCAGGTTATAATCTTGTCATTTTTCGACGCCGATGTCAAATTTCTTATACGAAATGTCTTAATAATATTATTGCTGATATATTTGCAGGTCATTATTTATCTGATGTTGTTCTTTTGTTTCTGTTGTGTTTATACGAGGGAGAATAATAAATGTTAGAATAAAAATGCGAAGACTATATCTATAATATTTAATGTGGGCTGAGCACCTGCGTATGTGTAAAACAACTTGGTATAAGTGTACCGTAGGTATTATAGGGTGCGCTGGTGTACATGGTTATATATATATATATATATATATATATATATATATATATATACATAGGTATTGAAGAGAATAGCACTCAATATTATTCAGTTTCCTTTGGAAAGACACTCACTATGACGTCATTTTGGTTATATTATTACTCTTTCTTGCATCTTTATTCTTATTTGCAAATCCTTTGTCTTACTCAGCACATTCTTGATTGATCTTTTGGTGTATATAGTTGTTGGTTTAAATTAGAAATACTCTAAGTAATTAATAAAATCAAATTTAAGAAGGATTATCTTAAATAAATAAATGCGTAATACTTCTTCATATGTATCATAGTAAACTCCACTCCATACAAATTAATAATTATTCGGAAGGCAGCGTTTCTAGAGCAGGTAGTCTCCCATTGTCAACCGTGTTTACCGATTGAATGCAATATTTTCTACGCAGGCTTTAAAGTTTCTTAAAATACATAACGTTTTACAACCTAAACGAAACGGTATTCATGAAAAAGAACAAAAACTTGCTGAACAGAGAACTACCTCCAATTGCATACTCGAGTCTGCTGGACTTATTACCATAACGCCCTTTTAAAGATATGGTTCGTTTTCGCTCCTTGCTTCCCCGAAAAGGTACAGATATCCCAGACCACCTATTAGGTTGTAAAAAGTTATGCATTTTAAGAACATTTAGAGCCTGTGTAGGAAGTATTTCATGTGTGATACATTTTTACATACAGGGGGTAACATGGTTGACAATTTGAGTCCATGTGCTCTCGAAACGCTGTGTTCAGAATAATTATTAATTTGTGTAGAGTGGGATTTATTGCGATATCTGTGAATTATACCACACAACTCTTGCAATCGTTGTCACAATACTCCTAATTGTTTTGTGTAGATTATGTCTTGGTATGCCCGATGACGTCATCAGCCCCTTAATATCATAATTCTTCCCGCTAAAGTTACAATTATTTAATTAATTTCATTAAGTAAAATATTTAAAAACTGGAAGGCCAATACGACTAGCAAAAACGAAATTATTGTGCTGACGTCATCGGGCAGTATCGTTTACCTACATACTTCTCTGTCTATCCAATCGGAATTTCAGTATAATTCGCTTGGAATAAATGCATACTTACCCGAGTCTTCCTTCATCTTGAAGTTATCTGGTTGAATTACTCTCCTTCTAAATAATATTTAAAATGATAATGGATTGTGGGATTTTACGGCTGTTGGCAAAAATATCAATAAAGAAAAAAATAAGATTTAAACAACTTCGGTTTCTTTTTTCAAATTTTATTTTGTGTCCTTCATCTTTTTTTTATCAATTGAATAATAATCTGTTTGTCGGTGGCTATAAACATATGAATAATAAATTGCAATTTATTTCATGCTCATCGTCCTTGTCATTCATCTTTAGTACGATTTTACGTTTTATTTATTCATTTATTTATCAATAATCTAATAATAATAAAAAGCACAATTTTGTTTTTCCTTTTTTTAATATTATTATTAATAATTACCATTTTTTTATTCATTTAAGTATATTTACATTCACTTTCATCATTATCATGTATGCATATTATTATTTTTAATATTATAGGGTACGAGGAGGGGGAAGGGACACCCAACTTCGGTACTATATAATAGTTAACATATTTCACTCGAAAAAAAATAGAAAATATATATTTTTTTTGCATTTTGTTTACTACAGCGGAGATAAGGGAACATATTAATTAAAATAAGCCGGGAAAAAGGGGGGTAAAAAAGACGGAGGTGGGGACTGAATCTTACCGCGTTTTGGTCTCCCGTGCATGTATTTACTGAAGGGGCGATAGGATTGGCGAGGGTTATTTAACAACAGTTTTAATTACATTGTACAAAAATACTTTAAATATATAAAAAAATAATATACATAATTAAACAAAAAAAAAAAAGAAAAAAAACAGGGGGGAACAAATGGGGGTCGTTGGAGGATCTTAGGGGGAAACAAATTTACAATTTTAAAAGTTACCGTAACGCTAATATTAAACAAAAAGAAAATAAATAAGTTTACAATAAAAATTATAACATATTAAAAAAAAAAAATAACGTCTTTCGTTACATTACATTTTTATTGCCCTGTACATAGTTTTCCTCGGTGTATGTGTGTGTGTGCTTTTGTGCATTCGGAGGAAAATGTAGGGGGTATATACGAATGTTAGAAAGAAAGGAAAGAAACTCAAACAACACTTGTTTCGGATAATCACCCGCTTCTAGAGTTTTCGAAAAGCCCCGCATCGAAGATAGATGACCGTCTTTACCTTTCGAAAATTGAGACGCGATGACGAAACAAAAAAGGAGTGGGGGGAAAACAATTACTGGACGTTGTATGTACGATTAAATAAAGTATTAAGAAAAGAGCAAAGTACGTGTATAGCTTAGATTATTACCATGGAAACGCAGTACATCCGTTGAATTTTAGTAGGCTGTGGAAATATGACAACCTATTGACAGTTACTGTCAGAGTTTTAGATGAACTAACAGGTGTACTGCGCATCGTTCTTCTGGCCTAATCTTAATAATGACGTAATAGTAGCTTCCATCAATATTATAATAATAATATATATAAAAGACACACAGGGACTGTCCGGCTTAACAAGGAACATATTGAAAAAATGCAGCAATTGCGCAGTAGTAGCAATTATACCGGTCAATATAAAAAAGTTCACGAATGCGTCAAAGTTTATATATATATACACATTACATATCTATCACATGTCCTTTACATATATACTTCTTTTTTTTTTGTTACTTTATCATTTTTATCATCTATTATTTGAAAATAAATTAAATAGAAGAAAGAAAAACCAAAGTTTTTCTTTTACCATTTTTTTTACACCTTCTTTCTTAGAAAAAAATAATAATCTATGTACCTACTAACCAGGTTTCGTGTATTTGAGAGTTTTCTGTTTGTTATGGTATCATGTTGGTGATCAGTAGTGTATTTTCCACGTATTCTCTTCATGCTAAGCCTTCGTAGATTCTTTAAATACATATATGTAAAAAAATAATCGGAACAATAAGAGTAGTGTTTTGTTTGATTATTTGACGTTCTATTGTAATACCGTTCCAATTGCTTATGTATGCGATAATTAAAAGAAACAAAAAGGATTAAAAGGAGCGGGGAAAACTATTATACGGATCAGGGTTGTCTTGCGTCCCACACGAAAACAAAAAAAAAAAATGAACGAACAAAGGTGAAGGGTGGGATGGGTGGTGGTGGTAGGGGGGGTAGTAAAAACGATCATCTCTAAGTATTAGGCGTATTCTCACAGCTTTGCGTTACATCCGGCAGGTCCGTCCTATTCTGCTCCTCCTGTATATTCTCCGTGATCTCCTCTTGCGACTCCTGCTCCTCACTGACGTCATCGTCGTCCCGCTCGTTCTCCGGCAACAACTCCATCGCCCTCTCCAACGTATTCCTGGCGCTGTTCGATCGCTCCAGAAAGTAACCGTTGGAGCTCTCGTTGCTCTGCGCCGGCGGCGACCACGTATTGTACGACGAATACTGCGACGGCGCCGGATACCGTTTGACTAGTTCCTCCTGCAGCCACGAGACCGCCTGCGCCCACTGGTTGCGCAGCTCGGAGTGCGTGTGGAGCATCGCCTGCGCCGTCCTGCACTTGCTGAACAGCGCCACCATGCACTTGATGCACTGATAGGCGCGCTTCTGGTAATGGTTCTTCGAGCGCGCTATCGTCTCGAGCAGGCCCTCGCGTTCGTCCGGTACGCCCTTGAGCGCGTTCCGTATCCGATGCGTCTGCCACGAGTCCTCGATGAGGAGTATGTAGAGGAGCAGCTCCATGTGATGACGCAACTCCTGGCAGTACGCGAACGCGATCTGCCATAGGAGTTCGGAGAGGACGACGCGCGAGAAATTCGGATTCTCCCACGAGCAATACTGGAGAAGTTTGACGGATTCGTCGGTTAGGTTCGAGTCTTCGATTACCTTCTTGATGTAACTGGAAAATTGTAAATTGTTATGCGTTTTTAATTTGCGCGAATAAACCAATATTCCATTCACGTTAAGAAAGCAGCGTTAGAATATATAGGGCTTAAAATAGGGGTTTGCCATTGGCTAATCGGCAAGGCATATTCACACAGGAATAACGGATACACTTTCTTCATATGAAACTTCTGTCAGTTATCAAATTCACTTGTCATTTTGGTGTTGTTTCTTGCAGTTTTTCATTTCCGAAGTCTTTTATCTCATCATTTAATAATTCAACGTACTCTACAGTCAATTGTACGAACAAAATAATTTTTATTCTATTACGAGATTACAGCTTCGATTCGGTATTGCTCAGGAAGTGGTAGCACATCTAGTTGCAGGACCATCGAAAAATCCTCAAGGGGAGTATATTGGCAGTAACAGGCTAATAGCCCACAACTTATATCTGCAACTAATGCAGGAGAATAGCAAGTCAGCGTCTGTTAAGTTAACTGTAACACAACTTGGGTTAATTGAAGGAAAAGTGTGGGACATTGTTAAAGAGATAAACGCAACAGAAATTCTCAGCTCACCCTCTAAGCGCCTTCGTGAAACAATATACGATCACTTAGACGAAGCTCAAACATCTATAATTAGAAGACATGATGCCCATTCATTCTTTTTAAGAAATGATTTACCTGCACGTACAAAATTATTAAACTTAAATATAATATATTTTGACCTTGCATTTGAATACGTAGGCTTCCACGGCCAGAGTCAGTAATAAACGAACTACTTCCGGAATTGAACCGTGTTATGATGAGATCTAGTGAAATGAAAAAAGACTAACAGGAAATGAACTAAAAAAGAAAAATGAAATGGGGGTAAAAAATGAAAAAGAGGGTAAAAAAGAAAAAAAATTTAAAAAGGGAGGCGAGGGAGGGAGGGAGGGGGGGGGGGTGAAAAAGAAAGAAAAGTGAAAAGAGAGACAGAAAAGGGAAAAAGAGAAAGTTGGGATCTCGACGTTTCGCCTCCGTCATAGGAAGCTTCTTCAGGAGAAATAGCGAAATCAAAGTGGCACTTTGGAAGAAAGTGTGTGACAGTTTGCCTAAGCTTTAGGTATTACAACATCTAGTCCTTTTAGTAATAATACTTTCATCTCTGACATTTAAAGAGCTTTATTATTGGC
The DNA here is from genome assembly GCA_023509865.1 of Trypoxylus dichotomus. Lineage (NCBI taxonomy): Eukaryota > Metazoa > Arthropoda > Insecta > Coleoptera > Scarabaeidae > Trypoxylus > Trypoxylus dichotomus. The sequence continues at coordinate 1,792,988 of CM042076.1, forward strand.
AGTGACGTAGTGCTTTACTATAGCATCTGGTCAATAACATATATTATAGGGTTATTAGCCACATATTTTTTTAATTATCTCAAGTAGTTCAAGCTTCAATAAAATTTTACCAGCTGCAATCCCTTTTGAAGTAAGCCATTCAATTATAAAATACAATGAAAAACTGCAGGAAACAACGACAACAAAATGATAAGTAAATTTAACAGCTGGTAGAAATTTCATATGAAGAAGTTGCATCCGTTTCTCCTGTGTGAATATGCCTCCGATCATCAGCCAATGGCAAGCCCTCTATCTATTCTAGTTCACCATTCTTAACGTGAATGGAGTATAACTATTACAGTCTTCGCTGACTATATTTTATATTTATTGAATATTGCCCAAGTTTTCCCATTTAATATAGAAATGAATAAAAATATATAGACAGCAACTGTTGAGCGTAATTGTTTTATAAACATGTGAAGGTATACTGTGGTTAGGCAAAGAATTTTTCAGACAGCCTACGTAAAGCCACTCATATTAACTTACGGCACAACTTACCTTGTCCTACCGAACAGAATCTCTGCAGCTTGCGGCACGAGCGGCATCAAATACTCGGAACACGACGGATCTCCGTACGGGTTGGGTAGAACCGGTCCGCCATTGCTCGACTGACACTTAGAACTAATATCGCAACAGCGCACCAGACACGAGACGACCTGGTTCAATTTCCCTAGCTCCGTATATTGATACTTTATGGCGGGTCCGGGCCCTTCGTCCAGGGCTACCAACATGAACGTCGTATGCACGTTCATCTTCAGCAATTGGGCTTTCTCTTGAAGACCTAAAGGAAAACAAAAAAAAGCAGAGATGTACGAGTCTTCTTTTCGGAAGCGAACGTCGCGAATGCCTCTCACCTTGACTAGCGTACATGTGGAATACGTTACAGTAATACGGCAGATGTCTGCCGTGCTCGCTGACATCTCGATGTAGCAGCGTTAAGAGCGCCCATATTATGTGATCGCTGAGTGTCGCTAGGGGATCGTGGTTCTGGATACCGGGCGGTGCAGGGCACGGGCCGTCGTTCAGCGAAAAATGCGCCAGGACGACGATGATTTTGATGAAGGCCGAACGCACTTCGTTGCTAGGACAGCTTAGGAGATATTCGCAAAATCTTTGAGGGTAACCGAAGAGCATATGGTGGGCGAACCACGACCGTATAGCCGGTGCCGCTCTTAAATGTATACAGATAATGTCGCACCTGTACAAAAGATAAGGTTTTAAATGTGGCTTAGATAAAATTCGCAATCTACGCTTAATTATTTTTAATGTAACTTTCCTTGGCATTGCCAATGTTTTTTTTTTGTAATTTAATTAGTTTGTAAAATTAAAAATTTCACGATTCCGGTAGGATTTGAACCTACAGATTCTTACACATTTTTTTTTTAAGATTTATTACCAAAACTTCATCGTTCATACAAAAATTTATTCATTACTGGAAAGAGTTCAATATCAAATCGCCAACCTGACAAAAAATTATCAAGGTTGGAAATCAAACTATCTCAGTCACAGTTGGCCGTGGGTTCACCATGAAACTTATTAGTAAGTGCACGAGGGTCGTCCTTTAAGTTTTGGATATAGAACTGTAATACAACAGTAGATTGCTGAACTAATTTATTCTAGCAAATGTACATTGCATCCGTCTTATCATCAGTGCACGCTACATTCGTTGCGAATATACCTTACATGTGCATATAGAGCTGGAATGAAACAGCAGACATTATTGTTTTTCGAAGTATCCTCCACAAAGATTAATGTACTTTTACATGCGCTCGAACCAATTCTGGAAGCAATTATTCCATTCGTGCAATGACGGCTCCGTCTGATGATTGGAATCTTTGACCACATTATTCGATATTGATTTTTGGAATGGTAGAGAAATTGCTGGGACTTAGTTCCGCATTGTACGGAAGATAGTCTAACCATTCGACGTTTTGTTGCGTTAAAAATTGAATTGCCTTGCATGCTATGTGCGAACTTACATTCCCTTGGTGGAGGACGATTCATCACCGTTCCGGTTTTTTGAAGCTCAGCGATGACTTGCAGCAAACCAACGATGGTATACCAATCAGCAGCAATTAGTGCGCGAAAATGTTCTCGATTTAATTCAATTTTTCAACAATCTTGTTACTCAGAAGAAGTAAAATGAAAGTTAAAGACGCTATTTAGACAAACAAAATCAATACAGAGGAGTGGAGGACGCATTTCGGAAACCTATACAAAGACAATGAGGAAAGCAAACAGCCGCTGGTTGGGGAAGATGAAGAAGAAGATACAAATAGAGAACTAACACAGAAAACGATAAAAAAAAAACATCTTAAAACAACTTAAAAATCGGAAAAGCCCAGGACCCAATGAGATAACGAATGAAACGCTGAAATATGAAGCAGAAAACCTAGAAAAGGAATCATTAAATCTCTTTGCAAACATTATAACCGAGCAGAAAATACAAAACGAATGGAAAAACGGCATAACGATTCGAATTTTCAAAAAGGGCAAAAAAACTGACAATTGACAATGGCGAAATAGCAGCTTCTAATAGCACGCTCAAAGAATTTACAATGGAAATCCTAGAAGAAATGTGCAAAACTATACAGATCCGCAAAGAACAACAAGGTTTTCGAAAAATTTGCTGGAGTTTAATAAACTGATGTTTATGTGCTTTGTCGACATGACAAAAGCCTTCAATCGAGTTCGCCTAGCCGACAAAACAGAGATAATGAGAGAAAAAGAAATAAACCTAAAACTTATAAAACTAACACATGGACTGAAAAGTCCCGGGCCTAACACATAGATGACGCTAGTTTTATTGCAGTCACCTTTCTCTCAGTTAATACTAACCTTTAAAAGACAGCTGTTAAAATTTCGTGATATTCTATTCATTAGTTTGTGAGTTATTGTGCTAAGAGTCACGCTACTTTTGTTATTTTCAAAACAATGGATCAAAAACAATTTCGTGTTTTAATTTTACACTGCTTCTTGATGGGGAAAAATACCGTTCAAGCGAAGCAATGGCTTGAAAAGTGTTATGGGGACTCCGCTCCATCAGAAACAACAATAAAACGTTGGTTTGCTACATGATGCAGAACGCAGTGGACGTCCAAATGAGGCGGTAACACCAGAAAACATCAAGAAAATCCACAAAATCGTTCTGAATGATCGAAAAGTGAAGTTGCGTGAGTTAGCTGACATCGTAAAGATATCAAAAGAACGTATTGGCTTTATATTGCATGAGCATTTCACTATGAGAAAGCCCTGTTCAAAGTGGGTGCCGCATTTGCTCACTGTTGACCAAAAACAAGAACGTGATGATTCTGAGCAGTGTTTGGCCATATTTAAACGTAAGAAACCGGAATTTTTGCGTCGATATGTGACAATGGATGAAACATGGATCCATCACTTCACTCCGGAATCAAAACGATCGTCATCTGAGTGGACAGCAACTGGTGAACCTTGTCCAAAGCGCCCGAAAGCACAATAATCGGATGGAAAGGTTATAGCCTCGGTATTTTGGGATGTGCGTGGTGTAATATTCATCGACTATCTTGAGAACGGAAATACCATTAACAGTGAATATTATATAGCGTTATTGGAGCGTTGAAGGCCGAAATTGCAAAGAAACGACCGCATATGGCAAAGAAAAAAATGTTGTTTCATCAAGACAACGCACCGTGTCACAAGTCAATCAAAACAATGGCAAAACTACATGAATTGAACTTCGAATTGCTCCCACATCCACCGTATTCGCCAGATTTGGCTCCCAGCGACTACGGGCTGTTCACAGACCTCAAAAAAATGCTCGCCGGTAAGAAATTTCGCACGAATGAAGAGGTTATCGCTGAAACTGAGGCCTATTTTGAGGCAAAAGATAAATCGTTCTACAAAAGTGGTATTGAAATGTTAGAGCGGCGCTGGAATGATTGCGTTGCTCTTGATGGAGATTACGTTGATGAATAAAGCTAATTTTAAACCAAGAAAACCGTATTTTCTTTGTTAGGCCCGGGACTTTTCAGCCCGTGTTACTTCACGACATTAACAGCCACTCCAGAACGATGATTAAAATAGGGAATGAATTACCTGAGGAAATACGCACTGGAATAAGACAAGGCGACTCCACTTATGTTCCATTTATGTTCAACATGATTACGGATAAAATAATCGGAAAGCTACCTAAAACAGCAGGCTACAAAATGGGCAATTCTTACTTTAATGCTGTCTGTTATGTAGACGACTAACCGTTGACTCTGAAGACAACTTGCAAAGATTGCTTCGCAGCTTTAATCAATCAGCAAAACAACTAAATATGATCATTAACACCGATAAAACTAAACGTCTAGTAACATCCAAAGAAGCGGTAAGATGCAAACTGCAAATTTACCAAAGGATGATCGAACAAGTGAATCGGTTTAAATACTTGGGAGGTGATATAACAAGCTCTGGAAATCTAGATAGTGAAGTCCGGTAACAAATAATGAAAGCATCACAAATTTCAGACTGCTTAAGACGCATCGTATGGAGGTACAAATACCTTAAATTAGAAGGCAAAGAGTTTACAAATCAGCAGTAAGGCCCGTAATGACATACGTCGATGAAACAGGGCCGGACACATCCAAGATACAACAAATGATGCGAACAGTCGAAATGAAAATGATAACAAGTAATCGTGGAAAAACTACTTAACGGAATCAGAAGCGAAAAGACAATGGAGAAAATGACGGTTGCAAGGACTGGTCGTAGTCGGTAACGCGGTTGACAATGAGAGCCCACGTGCTCTCGAAACGCTGCGTTCCACATAATTAATAAATTTGTGTGAGTGGAGTCTAATGCTATACCTGTGAATGGAGAAAATACTGGAACAAGCATGTAAGCAGAATGAGCGATGATAGACTGTTGGAAAAAGATTCAGAGCAGGCCATCAAAACGCTGGAAAGAATGCTGAACATCTATATCCAAAGACGCATAAGAAAACGAATTAACTTAACGTATCGCACTGAAAATGGAGTAACAATGGAGTGACATTCGATTAGTGGCGCCCTCTATGTTCCAGTAAGCAAAACTTAAAAGACATATCTCTTATGACTTTTGGAATCCAATAATTAACACTCGGAAAAAAGACACTCTCCGTAATTGTTAATGCCGGGCAACTAACAGCTATATCGTACTTACCAATCCATAGCGGGTCCGCGCAAATTCTTCTTAGTATGCCAACCGGTATGGAACAGAAATCTGCTGGTCAATTTCACGCTCAACATCGACAATTGTTCAGCATCGTTGATAGGCTGATTAACCCTGGAACCGGCGGGCGCGATCCCACTAACCAATTTCCTGATAAAATTGAAGTATTCCGCCGAAAATTGACTACGATGGTGCAGGAATTTAATATTCTGCTTCCTAATACTATTCTCTATGGCGATCGGCATCTTCAAATGGTGCTCTTTCTTATCGGCTGTAACAGAAACGGAAGCGTATTGAAAAACATTCGCCGGATCCTTTAGGATTTTAACACGTACACAGAGTAAGATTCTCGAGCGACTTCAATATCTCGCGTTCTTCAATGTCTTCGCGCGTGTAGAACAGCATGTAAGCGTTCCACCAGCGCTTCTGCCGCCTGTACGTGGTCCTTTTTAGCATCGGATCGAAGACCTCGCCCATGTAGTCGCCGCCAAAGCATTGAACTTTCATCTCTTCGTCTTCGCCCATCCGACACTCTGAAACGTCGCCGTCGTCGAATTTGTACCATCGGACTTCGCCGGATGGGTTTCTACTTCGTATATACGAATAATAATGTCCACCTGTTGAATTCGAATGGTTTGATCACCCTTAAGCTAAAGACGTTAGAGATCGAAAGGATTTCGTGAAAAAATTTTGAGTGATCAAGTAGCGAGAGATTTGGTAAGACTGTAATTTGTTAGTAAGTAAAAATTAATTTCCTTTTTCGCTAATAATTTTGTAGTTAATTGAAGGCGACCAATTTATAGTCCGTTCGCACCTTAGAATTTAGTATGGCTCTTATGGGAAATACGAATGCAGTTGCCATATTGTGTCAAAATTATACTTTTAGGATGTTTTAAACTCTACAGTTGGCTATGAGAAGAAATAACAACGAAATTTCGCCCATCTTGAATTTGGTTCAAGGCCATGATAGATAATTTTTCTACATTCTAATTATCAACGTATTCAATTGCACACGCATCGTGACATATTTTAGGCGACCAGGTCGTGGCGGACCTTCTGAAAGAAGTAAAACGGTGCTTGTGCGCGAAGTGTTAAGAGAACCGCGAAAAAGTACAGCTGAGCTTGCGGCAACTTCACAGAAAAGTCAGCGCACCGCACCGTTCTGCGATACCTCCACAGTGTGGGGATGTATAAAAGGGTGGCAAAGAAAAAATCTCTCCTTACGGCGTTTCAAAAACGGCGCCGAATGGCTTGGGCAATCGAAATGCGAACGAAGCCCGAAGAGTTTTGGCTGTCTGTCAATTTTTCAGACGAAAGCAGATACTGCCAATTCAGTGATAGTGGTTGTACGTGGGTATGGAGACGTTCGTCACAGCAACTGGACGACAAATTATATGCGCGCGATATGGTATGGTGAAAGATCGCAATTAGTATTCTGCGACGGAAATATAAATGCGGCAAAATATATCCAAATATTAACCGAAGGACTATTACCGATATTCGACAACGCCATTTTATCTAAAGAAGACACCACTTTGTGGAGGATGGAGCACCCTGCCACAAAGCAAGACCACCAACAACCACATGGAAAGAGGAACAGGGGATTCGGATTATACCATGGCCAGGCCAATCACCAGACATGAATCCGATAGAGAATGTTTGGCACATAATCCAGACAAATATGGCGACAACCCCGAAAACCCAGCAATAAGGAAGAACTCATGGTAGCTGTTATAGAAGAGTGGTTAAATATTCCATTTAATAGATTCTATGCCAGGACGACTCGCAGCACTTCACGCAAGTAAAGGCGGATCGACAAAATATTAGTCTAATTTAAAAATATTTTGTATATATAACGAGAATAGAATCTTTTTTTAATTAGTAGGTGTCTATTTTATTCTGTCACCCTAGTGTATTGTAAGTTCAATACCTGCCATATTGTCCCAAAAAATTATATTATCTTTCAGTAGAGTTTACAACATTTGACTGGATGCCCGAACTAATATGGACGGTAATGTACATACATAAACTCTTTATCAATAGAAAGAGATGATAATATTCCATAAGAGCCATACTGAATTTTAAGGTGACAACAGACTAGAGGGTAGTATATGGGTTCTGAAGAAAATGGCGTTAAAATGTGTTTATCTTCAATCGATACAAATTTTCCTAAAACCCACAAATATAAAAAGAAAATAAGGTCTGCGCACTTGTTAGTAAGCAAAAAGTGATACCCAATGGAGCAGAGATCAATGGAAGAGTCATTTGTTTCGATAAATCCGAACATAATTCGGAACTCGAACCTACGGCTCCCTTTCTCACACATGCAAAGATGTGCGGTGGTGTGTAAATAAGAATTCGACGTTGCCTCTTTCAAAGGAATTGATATACGTACCAGAAGCTTGACCTGAGTGCACGACGATCCCGGACAGGTGATACTTTGTACAGACATCGGTACCGCTGGGGTTTAGATCACAGTCTATTATTTCTCCCTCCAATTTCGCCAACCCTGAGACAGTATAAGGCTCCATGTCCAGATCTCGGGGGAACTCGAAGTAATCGTTGAACTTGATGGCACACACCCGCTCGAAATCGTACTCGAACCGCTTCAGCTGTATGCCGAGTATCGGCGGCAGCTTCTTCACGCACAGCCGCTTTACCGTCACCACCTTCTTGGCGCACTTCTCGCAGTAATAGGCGTCGGCGCCTTCGAGCAGTTCACCTGCAAAGAGTTTAAGAAAACGGATATAATTAGATCAGTTGCACGACGGCGGCGAGTTTTACCCTTAACGTACTGTTCCATCGAATCTTGTAAGCTACTGTGATTGCGTATATCGACGCTGATAACGCTGAACGGCTCCTCTTTCGAGTAGCGGTGCGGGCAACCTTTGCATATCTTCTGGTCCGAGTAGGACCCGCCTAAGATCTTCGACATGATCTGTTCGTGGCCTAAGGTCTTGAGAGCTTCGTCTAGACTTTCTATGAGCGACATGAAAAATTCTACGGCGTCTTGTTGTTCGCGTAAATTGACCGGTTCCCCTAATCGAAAAAAAGAACGTGAATTTTACTGTGCAGGTCGTGTTACCTAATGGGAGAGGCCGCTGTACATAGCGATCTGTTAACGCTAGCGTCTCGATGAGCGTTTTGTATAATTAGAAATGACATTCTCTAATGTACTGTTGATGAATAAACAACACAAATCTTAAAACTTATAGAAACTTGTTGAAACACGCTATTATAATCGTTAGATTTCAAAATAAATCATAATTTTGTAGGAAAGCATAGATGGGATACATTTTTGGTTTTCACGATTTCCAAATTTTCTTTCCAGTTTAAGCTTACCTTGTAATTTAAAATGCCTCCATAATCCCCGCGGTACGTAGTATTGCAGCCTAGAACAGGCCAGATGTCCGAAGATGGCCTGTACCTGCTTCAAAATTCCGACGTTGTAGTCCTTGCGGTTATCATCAAGACTGCAACGATCGTCCGCAGCATCCACGTCCAGGTCAAGCTTTTCCTCCCCGCTGAAGTCCTCGTTCGCATCCGTGGCGGCGCCCTCGCACGCTAGGATACCCTCGCGTATGCTCTGCACCATGTACAATTGCTGTAGTACCGAATTCATGTAGCAGGTGGCGCCGGCGTTCTTAAGGCCGACGAACCCTTGCGTCGGTCGCGGTCCGATCACAGGTAAGTAGTCCCATTCCACTATAGCGGTTTCCGGATCTAAAACACGAAATCGATGACGTCCAACATCCGGCGGCATACATAGGAGGACGGTCATTTACGTACCTGAATAAAACATATCGCTAAGCATCATGACTAGCTGCCTACAGTTCGGCACGCACGAGATACACAACGAGATCAATAATTCGAAGGCGGCGGCCTGCGTCTGCGGCGTATCGCAGATGGGAGTCGCCGGATCGCCGCCTAATTGTCCGGTGTTCGTAAGCTGCAGCATCAACTTAGAGGCGGGAAATAGGAAGTCTTCCAGCAACTCTTTAAGCAAGCTGCCCGATTCGGCGCTGCCCAGTTCGCATTTCCTCTCGTTACTCACGAAACACAGTAATTCGCGCGCTAGGCTTAGATGTCCCTCGAGAAGGACCTCGTGCTGCCCTCTAGCTTTCCGTAACCAACTAACTTCGCTATCCAGGAGCGGTTCGGCGGTCGACAACGGGCAATTCGAAAGGTAGGCGACGTTGACGAGCCGACAGAGCAGTTGAAAGAATTCGTGGGACGTCTTCGCGTTCTCCAGCACTTCGGTTTCTAATAGCGCGAACAGGTACGGCATGATGCGCGCGAGCGCCTTCCGGCTGCCCGCGCCGTACGTGCAGACTATAATGAACTGTTCGGCGGCCGCGACGCGGACCGCGCGACTAGGATTCAATAGAACGAGGTCGGTTAGAAAGAAAGGCCACTGTTTGTACTGACAGAGATAATCGAGACTGCTCGGGTTCAGCACTAGCGCGATGCTCAACAGTTCCAGCGTCTCCTTACACAGTTGGACGTCGTCGACGTGAAGTTCGAGCGGCGCATTCCGTTTCGTCGGATCGCAGAGCGAATGGAGGGTTTCGGCGGTAGCGTTCAGCGATTGGAGGTTGGCGCTGGACGCCGCCCATACGAGGTTCATCAACGCGAGCACCGTTCTCGTATCGGGCAGCTCCCAATTCAGCGCCTGACTGAAGAGCGCTTGCGCTTGACCGCTATTCCCAGTTTCAACCATTAGATCCGCTAAGCCTTGCGATAGTTTAGCCGATGCCTGCCTTAGAATCTGAAAACGATAGACGGAATTTATACTTGTGCGATGGTTTGACAAATTTCTTATATGGTTTTAGGCGTATGATACTGTCCTCGCTGTGCGGCCGTTTCGGTTTTTACCATAATTAAAGAGACATTGTTGACTCAGTGTTAGTTCATATCAAAATAAAGGAAAAAGGAAAGATAACGGGACCAATCTCACAGTATTTCAAACAATTTCATTAATCAATGGTTACCGGTTTCGTTTGTACATCATCAAGCCAAGACATTTCAATTTATATAGCAAACATATTTCTAGAAAAAAATTAACAAGAACTTTTAACAAAATGACAAAACAACATTGATAGTGAATGAAATATGGATGTACATATATTTTAAGTAGCTACGACGTATGTTATGATAAACACTCTATGAAGCGACGTTGTCAAATTTGAGCTTAGTACAGGAGATTCCTATTATCTTGTCTCTCGTAAAAGCTTTTCTTCTTTCGGTATAACAATCTTAAAACATACTTACATGATCAGAATGACCCGGCACCGATCTCAGGGCTTGCTTAAGATACATCCCGGGATTGGCGTCGTTGGTGCCTTCGTTCTCTGGCGGCGTATGATCCTCGCTAAGCTTCACCAGTACGTGCGCCACCGACGTCAATATCAGCTTGCATATCTTCAGTACGACGAGGTACGCCGAGCGTTTCGTAGCTGTATCGGCGCTCGACATGAAGTTGTTCCGCGTGAGCATCTCGAGGAAGGTGTGCGCCTCCCCCGACACCATGAATTCGTACTGGATATCGTGCGACTTCTCGGAGAGCGGTTCTAAGGCGGGCATCAGTAGCGCGTACAGGACCTCCAAATTGTAAAGTACCTGCTCGCGATTTTCGAATCGGGATTAGTCGCTGCGGTAGCGGGTCGCCGTCGTAACTTACCTCCGCCGGTTTCGGATTGAAAAACATATCTTCGATGGTGATATCCGATTCGAACGTGTTGGAGAAAAGCACCTGCAGACGTTCGGCGGTCGCGTTATCGAACGGCATCAGTAGCAGCAGGTTTCTAGCGCCGTCTCGCAGCGGTTCGTATTCCAACGCGCTACCCAACGCCGACAGTTGGCAGAAGAAGTGCGCGTACATGTGGTCCATCGACATCAGGACGCCTGGTAGGAGATTCTCCGCTTCGATGTTAGGAGCGTCGTATGGATGTTGCGGGGAGGACGTTGAACTGTCGGAACTACTGTCCTGGGAAGACGCCATGTTCGAATTGATCTGAGTAACTTTGGCAGAAATCATCTGGGAAAGAGGACATTAGTGTTACGATAATCTATTTTCCAGTCTTATTCAAAATAAGAGGCCGTTGACAGATCAGAATAAAACATTCGAAATATAAGATTCACCGACTTTAAACGAATTTCTATAACAAAATTATTCTTTGTGAGAGAATTGATTGCGTCTACTATGTGTTTTTGTCATTTTACTCCTTCAAATTAATAGACAATGCAAAGGACAATGCCGGATTGTGGCATCGTCATTATGCTGTGGGAGAAAAACAAGACGAAGAAGAGGAAAAAATAGAAGGGAAGGAAAAGATAAAGCAAGAGAGAAAAGAGAAAGAAAAGGGGAATAGAAAAGAGAAAAATTGAAAGTCAAGAAATAAGGAGTAAAGGAAAAGAAAAAGAAAATAAAAAAATAAAAGAAGAATAAGGGTACAAAATAGGCAAAAAGCAAAAAAAGATGAATAAAAAGAAAGAAGCAAAAGAGGGGAAAAGAAAGAATAACTAGAAGGAGAAGAAAAACGAGGAAATAAAGGAGGAGCAGCAATAAGAATTAGAGAGAGAAGAAGGACAAAAAAGCAGAAAAAGAGAAGGAGATGAGGGAAAGAAGAAAAAAGGGAAGAGAAGAAGGGACAAGCAGAAAGAAGAAGGAAGAAAAAGGAAGAAGAATGAAGAATTATCAAGGAAGGGAGAAGGAAGAAGAACGAGCAAGAAGAAGAGAGAAGAATAGAGAAAAGAAGGATGAAGAAGAAAGAGGAAAGGAGAAGAGGGAAGAATCAAGAAGGAAGAAGAAAAAGAAGGAAAGAGGAAGCAGGAAGAAAGAAGGAGTGAAAAGAACTCTAGAAGAAGGAAGAAGAATGGAGAAATGGAAGAGGGAAGAGGAAGGGAGAAGAAAGGAGAATGAGGGAGAACTCCAGAAGAAGGGAGAAGAAAGGAATAGAAAGGAAAAAAGGGAGAAGGAAGAAGAAAGAAGAGGGAAGAAGAAGGGCGAAGAGGGAAGAAGGAAGGGAAATAGAAAAGAAAAGGCAGAAGAAGAAAGGAAGGACAGAAACCAGGAAAAAAGAATAGAATAGAAAGAAGGTAGAGAAGAAAACGAGGAAAGAAAAGGAGGAAACAAGGAGAGATGAAAGATAAAATTAAAATAAAAAAAAGAGCAAAAGAGATGCAATGAAAAATAGAAAAAAATTACGCAAAAAAGACGATAAAAGGAAAGAAAAAAAAAGAATAAATGAATTGGAAAAAGTTAATACGCATTGCGTGTACAGACGAAAACAAGCGAAATGCAAATAATCTGCAAGAATTCCGAAAAACTGACAACTTACCATCTTATCACGTAATGGTATCTGTGAAAGTAACTTCCGATCGTCGGCCGGATCTAGTGGTTCCCCATTGACGAACAACTCGAGCTTGCAGTGGATTCCGGGCTTCACCCGTCTCAGTATCAGCTTCCTGAGCGACGCGAGCGTATCGTTCGAATGCGTGAACAGTTCTATGTCGTCCACCTGCCGATTGGAGCTCGAGAATCGTATCAGCAGCACCATGTGCTTGCCGCGGCACGCCCTGTGCAGCGGCAGTATCTTGCGTTCGCTCAGGAACCCGTTGTCGCATTCGCTGAGGTACTCGTGCAGGACGCGCATCACCCGGCACATCTTCACGGCCTCCGCGCGCATCCGGTTCTGTATCTCGACGGCTTCGAATTCCTTGTCGTTCTCGGACTTCTGCAGCACCGTTACGCTGTCGTAGTACGATTTTAGGCGGTCGTAGCATTCGGTGAGGAACGTCTCGTGGAATTGCAGCTGCTCGACTAGCAGTCGCGGGCCTAGATTGGTGCTAACCTCTCGTAGCAATTCGATGGCTCTCGCGGCGATATCGTCCGTGCATTGCGTGACGACCTTCCATAGATAATCCAGGCCGATCAGGTCGAGGTCTTCGGTTAGTAGGGACCTTCGTTTCACCTTAAGCTTGCCCTCTTTGGTATTTACCGCTTTGAAGAAGCGTTCGAAGCATTTGATACCGCTCTCCGTCAATAGGGTAGGCTCCAATTGGAGTATGTTGTTCTCAAAGAAGTCCTTATTGATGCCAGGATCGAGATCCGGCTCGTCACCCATTAGTTTCGAGAACCATTTGAAGCAGGACTCTCTGTCCGAAGCGAACACCGCGTTTTCCGCCAGGCATTGCCAGATTTGTTTAGCTTGTTCGGCGCACAGCCATAGTTGACCGTCTTTAAGTAAGAACCTATGAAAATTAAAGAATTAAGTATGTGGAATATACAGTCTGTAAAGTAAAAAATGGCAGTTGGCTTCAAATATCGTCCTACTTCTTTTGTAAGCCTCAACAAGAACTACTTCCTGTTTCTATAGGTTTATAAGATCAAGGCCACATACTCACTTACCTTAAAAAATTCAGCCTCTCCTGCACCTGTAACACGTGGCAGTACCTCCCATCCGGAAAATAAGTCTCACTAGTAAGTTCCGGATTGTCTTTAACCAATAAGCGCAATCTATCCATGTACTGAGTTAAACTATTCGTAACGAGAATCACTAGCGAATGCTGATTCTGCAGTCGATCGATCACTTCCTGCCTATAATACATGTGGTGTCCTCTTTGCGGATGTACCCCGTTAGCGGAAGGCTCGTACAAGCAGCAGATCTCCCGTATTTGCTTCAGGGCCGGCAAAGCCCATCTTTCGCCGGCTTTCAATTCGTCTACGCACTTATCCAGCCATATAGTCTTTTGGGCGTCGCGCTCCTGCGAACAGCTGTAGTCTAGGATCTTTATGTGCGCAGCTAGAGCTTGGTCCATGATCTCCGTGGGTACATCCTCGGCCTGCGCCAGGTTCCAGAACAATGTGAGCACTTTATGCGCCATAACACCGTCTTTATCATCCTCCGCCAGTCTCCGAATCAATTCCAACAGTCTCTCTCGTTGCCTGCGCGATGCCGACGTCCAACTGCTCTGAAAACATTCGAAGAGGTGGTCCAATTGTTCCGGACTGAAGTCCCATGCTAATTTCGCTAGGAGGTCGTGCACGTTTTTCACTATGGCTTCGTGTTTGCCGACTTGCGCCGACCATACCGCGTCCAAATCGGATAAACTTAAGGCGCGTTCCTTTATTACGAATCGAAGAATCTTTTCTAACTTTTCAACGTACTGCGGTTGATGCAACGAGTCTCTTAATACGATTTCTAATACCCTATTTTCGTTTATCCATTTCTGAAAGTGAAAAAAAAAAAACGGTGTTAGTATGAAAGCTTTGAAAACGTGTTGAGTAAATGCATCTTGAGCTTCAAAGCCAACTGGATAATTGAATGTACCAAATAAAAACATATTAGTAGGGTACAAATTGTGTGACTTACAAGGGAGTCGCAATAGCTACAGAGTATGTCATCCAGAGATCACAGTACAGAGTGATGTTAAGAGACTGGCGACAATGTGTTTTTGGGCATTGTTATTATCTATCGGTAATCTGTATGACATGTTATTTATATTCAGTATGTCTGGAAAGAACTACTGAAGATAGCAAGTATAACAGTAGGAACAATTAACTGCATATTAGTCAAAATGTAATTGGCCGGGGGAGAGGTTGTATAGATTTTTCCAATGCAGGAAAGCATGAACGGTTTCAAACGGTCGATGATAGTCAGTGCAGGATCGAATCGTATTTAATTATAACACTTCTACAAACAGAACGAATTGTAGAAAGCTCATATAACAGCCAAAACCGTATGCTTGGGAAAAAGTTTTTTCCCATACTAAGTTTGGAGGTGAAAGTCCGTTTGCGCAATCTCATGAGCATTAGTACCTGTGACGACAATACTTACTAGAAATACATCGCGAATGAGAAAGTGCACCTGAGCCAAAAGAACAAGTCGTGCATCCTGCAGGCAATCTACCAAGTCGTTATTAATGAATGAACATTTTGTGTGACCCCAACGTTATTTAACTTTTATATTGATGCTATTATAAAGGAATGGAAAAAGAAATACCCTAGAGGAATACCACCCCAAATTCGATCTTATATGCTGACGACTTAGTACTCCTAACAGAAACACAGGATGATCTGCAGAAGGGGATATATACATTTCAAAAAATCTGCCAAATCATGGCTTTCCTGGGAAATATCCAATTAGGACAAAAGTAGTCGATAACGATACTGTTGGAGCAGGTGAAAAACTTTAAGTCTTCAAGTTGCGATGTATCTTATAATCGAAACAAGGACATAAAAGAAAAATTGTATAAATTCACATATATCTGTCAAACAATCATGTTTAGGAAGAAGAAGTGTAGGCAGACCAAGTAAAAGATGGGTATGGTAACAGACAAAGTGCCTAAAACCCGAAGTCAAGAAGAAGACATAATAGAATATAATAGACAGAAAATAAAAGGGGCCAAGAATAGAGTCCTGAGGCACATCCGCATTTATGGAAACCAAATCAGATAACTTAGTCTGGATTAACTGGAGGATTAACAATCAGCGCTTTACTATAATCTAACAAAACTCAGATTGTGATTTCTCCTACGTCAGTAGCTGCGACGACATCATCTTAACTGCTCCAGTCCTTGGTATAAGTGTACCAAGCCCAGATTTGCAGCAATTAGTGAAAGTTATCAACCCCACCAGAATTAGAGGAGATATTACTAACAATATTCGAAATAATCTTTCTATAATAATAATAGTAATTTATTTCCAACATGTACACTACCCAGTTACAGGAAACACTAAAATTAATATGCATGATAGCAAAATACAAATACAAAGAAACAAAAACGAACATATATGTATATAAAATAATTGCTAAGTTACATGTATTTAACGTCTCAAAAATACTAAATATTACTATTTACCCTATGGAATAAGAGTATATACAAAAAAAAAATCCTCACGAAAGAAAAAAAGGGTCACTGTATAAGACGTTGGCGTTTCTATTCATATGAGTTAGTGATGCTTTTAATAGTACGTTGGTTCGTGCCGTGGGGATAAAAAAAGTGTCAACAGATCTATGATTGTAATGGGGTATGCTAAAGTCCACTTGGGATATTAAAGACGGGGAATCTATATGCTCGTGTATCAATTTAATAAGAAATTTCGCGCTAGCTACGTCTCTGCGACGCGACAGCGACTCGAAGTTATGCCTACTGAGTAAATTGATATAATCAGTACCACGAGGAGGATAAATGCCATCAGATTTATACGAAAGATATTTAAGAAATCTCTTCTGAACTGGTTCAATTGATAATTGGCGGTAGTGATGACATGGGTACCAAACAATAGAAGCATATTCAAGTTTCGAGCGGACAAGCGAGTAGTAGACTTCAAGGCGCAGGTGTTATAAAAATTCTTGCAGGATCTGAACAAGAATCCGAGCGACCTAGATGCAGCAGAAATCATTGTGTCTATACGTGGGGAGAATGAGAGTTGGAAGACTGGAGAGTCTAGAAGAAATCTGAGAGAGTCTGCTGCTCTCTCTCTGCAAGGGTATTAACGATAGCATTTAGCGAATTATTAGTGACTGTAATAGTAGTGGCAATGTGCAGTAAAACATTGTTACGAGTCGCTGGGGAATTACGACCTCATAAATTGTGTTTATGTGTTTTTTCCCTTAATCCAGACTTTCCTGTGGTTGTGCTCTCTTTGTGACAACTCTAAAGTTCTGAGATGCAAAATATTTTGAATATATAGCATTTTTTTATGTTTAAAACAGTTTCTTGGTAAAATCCATTTCCATTTCTCAAAAATATATTTCGAAACAATAAATTAGAAGCTATAATTCGCGTGTGACTCACAGGACTATACTAATCGTGACACATTCGCGTATCGCGACCCGAAAACTCAACAAATCGAAAAGAATCGCAGCATCTACTTACAGCCATCCTTTCGGGCGTGAGATATTCTTCCTCCTCTATACCGTGGTGCCTATTGGGGTAATACGATACGCTCGATATTACTTTGTTAATTTCATTCAGAGCGTTCATCTTCCCGTTAAAGCTGGAGATCTGCAACTGGCGCAGGATCATCTTCAAGCGAAACCCTTCCAAAGTCCGTATCAGTTCGTCCTGATTGGAAACTCTCGACGCTAGATTCTTCGACGATTTAATTATCGCGGAGACGATATCGCTTTTGGATTCGTTCTTGGCCTCGCGTTTTAGCTCATCGTCCGATAGTTTATCTAGTATGCTAGGTATCATTTCCTGAAAGATGAAAAATGGGAGGTTGGAAGCTGAAACTGCTAACTGGAAGTTTTTAAAAAACAAAAAAAAAAGAGACGATGGTATTACCAACTTATAGGATTAAAAACTCCTATATAATAGACTGCTGTTATAAATATAAGCATGCAGTAATTTAATCCCTGATAAGACTTTTTGCTATTTTAATTAATCTCACTAATATTGTCAGGTCAAAAAAAAAATTAATTGCCATTCATATTTTACGATAACGCGATTAAACTATGATTAAATAAACTATAAATAATTTGGAGTACAATGTTTCTGATTGTTTGGACTCTGACAGGAATTTTCTATATGCACTAAAGAATTAAACAACATTAAACAGCAGCTGTGAAAGTCTCTATTTAAACATTATACCTTACAGATGTTATTGATTATAAAGGCACAGAAAGACAATTTAAACTTTTACAACTTGTCTACGAATCTCTAAGCAGCGTAGATATTTTGTTAATATTACTCTAGCTTTCACGATTATAAAATCTCTGAAGATGTTTACAAACAATAGTCAAAACGTCCAAAAACTTAATAATATACAATTTTCCCTTCGAGTACTCAACGAATATTCCTATTACACAGAATTTCACAATATTTTAACAAATTTTCTTATATTTCATAACCTCATTTCCCCCAAAAAAAAAAACAAATAAAAAATTAAATAGAAATTCACTCACCAACACTGGAAGAATATACTTGTTAATCGTATGAGGCGTCAAATATTCATAGGATAATCCAAAAGGCCGTAACAACGCGTAAACCACAGCGACACTTAAATTCTTCCCGCCTTGAAACCGTTCCAGTAACATTTTAAATCCGCCCAACTCACCGAACCTATTAATTAAATCGACTAGCCATCCTCTACTGTTTCGCGAATCGTTCAAAGGCCTCGCATACAATTCCTCCTCGGATAGGTTAGAACTAGGCCCGGCCGTTTCGCTCGGTCTCGAAGCATTAAATGTATGAAATTTATTATTCGGATTGAACACCATCGCCAAGAGCTCTAACAATGGGAACCAATCTTGCGGCAATTTTATAACACACAATTCCACTAGACGTATACAATTTTGGTTGATGCAAGCATGAATGTTAGGTTTCCAGCTCGATACCGCTTCATCAGTTAGGATCTTCGTAAACGATATCGTTAATCCTTCTCTGAAAAACCTTTGGCATGCTTCCGATCTTGTATCAATACCTTTTCGTGAGAGATCGATCGACGCTTTCAAGAGACATTCTAATTCCTGTTCGGGTAGGACGGGGACCACCCAGCGGACATTCGAAATTTTCTCGTCTAATGTTGCTAATTTTTCATGTGGAAATTCCGGTTCGGTGCCATCGGCCAGTACATCTTCGAAAGCCTCAGAGGTACTCGGTAAAGGTGCAATACCCTAATGTATAACAATGGATTTAGTTCTTTCGATAGGTGTTTGTTGTTACGAGAATGTTTTACCTGATTTTCTGATGGTTCCCCAGGATTCCCTTGACCTCTTGTTGCAATAGTCATCTTGTATTTATTCAGTTACATACATATTCAAATGCTAGTGTCTGTAACAGAAAGAGAGAACGAAAGTAGAAGCTGCAGCGGTGAATTTTCGTAGCATTATTACTAATAATTTTGAGACTGACAACTGAGGCAATGTGACAAATGTCAAATATTAAGGATTGAAAAATAAAAGGGAGTGACATAGTGACAGAGAGATTTTTCGTTGAATATACGAAAACAAAGTCGATACTCACGTTTTGCGAAACGACATCGGACGTAGAAAAATACGAAACGTTAATTAACTAAAACGCTATTTCTTAAAATAAAAATAAATATAGGGCTTGATTATTTTGACGTTCACGTAAAATCCACCGGCTCATACAAAATGGCGCCGAAAATTAACGATTAAAAAATTTCTAAAAATATATTCCTCAAAAGGAACGCGGGGCACACCAATTACGGAATACTTCGGGGACACAATACGATAATTCACCAGTAAAATCTAATAATGAACGCGACATAAATTCTTGCTTGTTGACGTGCAGAACTATTTTACAAGCGCTAGATCTTGCGATATGCAGGTCGGAAGGAGCCAATCGGATTACTGGAAAAGGCGGGCGATTTAAAGTTTTTTTTCCTTAAACAATCCCACTTTAACAGCTAGAATTAGGACGTTGTTAGGCGATTGGATATTTATAGAATTTCTAGTAAAATCAAAGAACGAAATGCGAATGTGAAAGCTGTATTATTTACCAATAAATTTTAATTATCCGAATTGGAAGGATACCAATCCAATAAATCTTATCGATAATTGGGCATAATCTTTACCGTGTTTCATATGATCCAATTGAAGTAAATAAATTGTTTCTAAACAAAATTTCAGATAAACAGGACCAAACTAAAGTAAAATTGCTCAAAATTAAACCATAATTTGAATAAAATAATATATTCTATAATACAATAAATTTTCTAGGGCTTGAAAGAAAATAAGGCGAACTCGTGCTTAAGATTAGTCACCGTACTGTCTTATTGTTTTTAGAATTACATCGTTATGTAGTTCCCCACTACATGACACGATGAGTTGTAAAATTTAGAATTAATCGGGAAGTTCGCCAATTTTAGCCGAAGATTTGGCAAAAATCAAATTTCCCGCTTCAACTTCAAAGAAAGAAATTCCACCATTTTAGGTATTTTTTAAACTCACAAACTTGTAGTGGAAACTCCTATATTACCAATTGGGGACAAGTTTCGGCGCTGTCGGTAAATGGCAACCGCACTAAACATTATAAGTGAGAATATGAAAATTATAAATAATATATTAATTAAACATCGTTTTTGTATTCTTTGAAATGTGCATGCAATCAACAAGATATGTATCAAGCAAGACATTTATAAATTGTAACCTGATACACTCTATTAATTACAATAATTCTTCAAAGAATACAAAATAAACATCACAATTCTAGTAATTAAGTTGCAGCATTTGCAATATTAAAAACATCAAAACATGTGGAAAAATAATTTTATTACAAACTATAATTTACAATTTGATTTAGATAAAAGCATAATCTAAAACAGCAACGATTTGAAATATATAAAGGAACCAAGTAACAAAAATAAAAGTTAA
This sequence comes from Trypoxylus dichotomus, assembly GCA_023509865.1. NCBI lineage: Eukaryota > Metazoa > Arthropoda > Insecta > Coleoptera > Scarabaeidae > Trypoxylus > Trypoxylus dichotomus. Next base: position 1,813,546 of record CM042076.1, read on the forward strand.
AATAGTAAAACTAAAAAGAAAATGTAAATATATCAAATAAAAATAACAAATTAAAAATTATGTACATTACTATATAGTACAATGTCTCCTTAAAACTTGCAGATAGCATTTACTTCAACTACGAAAGTAACTCAATTTCTTTTGCTTATGTTTAAGATAGTTATTGGGCACATAGTAATTTTTCAATATGCTTTTTCATGTCTTTTTTCTATAATGTAAAAATAATATATTACTTACCTCTTCGTCCTTATAAGGGAATCTATGAAGGATCGCTGCTTTTGAAGTATTCTTTTTTTTACAGAAAGTTATGTAAATATAGTGAAATTTGATGCGATACTGCTGCTCCTAGGAAGTGGCCCCGTACTAAAACAAGGTTTGACCTTGCCATATTAAGAGAACTTCGCCTGCTCATAAACGTAAATATAACCTTACTTTTCTAACAGATATTTTTGTGATTATTTCTTGTGATCTAATGATATACTTCCCAGATTAATTTAAATACTTTATATACCGAATTACATAAGTAGCCTATAGTGATAGCAAATGGATTCACAACCAATAGATAAATTAGGTAATCCTAACCTATATAGATGTGGATGATCAATCTTTACTGTTTATATATCGTTTTATAGCACCAGTTTGTGGAATTTGTGGAAGTTCACACAAAATCTCGGTTTGCAATATGATAAAGATGGAAGTTCATGTATTGCGAAAGACTTATATTTTCCAATGTTACAAGATATGTTTTTCAGATAAATGATAGGATCATACTTTCGAAGGCAAGATTAACCTTACCTAGCGTTTTGCGTGTCGAGAAAATGTCTGAAGGAAGCAATACGATAGTTGCCACTGAAATTATTAAGAGAGGGACCCGTTTTGGGCCTTTCGATGCGAAAAGACTATTCACTTTAAGTCCAGAAATCATTTTTCCATTAAAGATATTCACATCAAACGATTATTTTTCGGAATATTATTTAGATACTAGTAACGAGCACGAATGTAATTGGATGATGTTTGTGGCACCTGCCCAGAATTTAACCGAGCAAAATTTAATTTGCTACCAAGTAAGAATTCCATTGTGATTCTGTACATATAATTAAATTACAGCTTGTTTTATTGTAGGATAATTTAAAAATATTTTTTATGTCTATTAGAGATATTGCTGTTGGTGAATTCTTGAAGGTGTGGTATTCGCCTTTTTATGCCCGGAAGATGAATAAAGAGGTGCTGGCGATGTCTAAGGAAACAGAGAAAAACGAATTAGGTAGGTTATATTGTCTTGCTGAATTTCGATTATTTATCGTTGATATTTTAGATCTTAATACATTGCTAAAGAAACAACAAAATTTGATAGAGCGAGACGTATGGACATGTAAATTTTGTAACGCTCAGGAAAAGGACGTTACCAAATTTGCCACACATATCTCGCAGCATTATTCAATGCAAGTAAGGAAAACTTGCGAGATTTGTAAATCCACCTTCATGACTCGTAAGGTAACTCAATAATTTTTGTAAATAAATTTATAGACAATCCTCTACATATATTGTTTTAGGGCTTAAAGAAACATGTTACGATAGTTCATGCAAATAAATCGCTAATACCAGTCATTACCGATCAGAGTGACAATACCTATTTAGCGAAGAAAAGGGGCTACACCAAAGACACAATGTTAGGAGGTCCCTTGTTGAACGATATGCTGGCTGATAGCATGGATAATACTAATTTACTCTTACAGCAGACTGATATCAGTCGTTTCGATATGCATAATGATATCCTGCTTGATAACGATAACTTAAACTTGGCCGTTGAGAATTTCATCCAGGACGATGATAATTTTAATTTTAACATTGACGAGGATAAAGAAGAGCATGTCTGTGATATATGTATGAAACCATTTGCTAAGTTAAAGAGACTCGTGCAGCATTTACAGAAACATACTGGGAAATATGCCTGTCCGGAGTGTTTGGTGGTAAGATTTCCATTGTTTCTTATTCTTTTTGGGGAATACGGCGCAAACTTGTAGGCCACTCTTGAGATAATAACAATATTTTCACGAGAATGAAATACATGTGTATTTTAAATGTAATTTTTCAAGTGTAAGTATGTGTAAGGTTCTTCAAATGATCCAGGAAGTCTTTAGTTGTGTAAAAGTTATTCTGAATGAGATAGTCTTTGACTTCTTTTTCGGAAACATATTACGGCTTCTCTATTTAGGTTACCGGTACCACATTTAATAATGTTAGATGCCTGCGTTGATTGTCTGTAGTCAGTACCCTGCGATTTAGGTATTTGTATTCGTTGGCTTGATCGTAGATGATTATTGTCGTATTCTATCAGACCAGTCACACTTGTCAGCTTGTAAGGTCCGTTATACGTACGTAACGTCATATGCAATGCAGAAAACGGATGTAAGACAGTTATGTGGTTTAGTTCCTTTCTGGTCTTGACGTGAGGTAGTCGATCGTCTTACGGTTCCGTTCTTTTACGCTTTGTAGACACATAATTAAGTATGTCGAACAATTAAAAAGTATATTGATGAATTTTACGATTCCATATCGAAATAAAGGTTCGAAATCGTATTCCTGTTCCATATTCCAAATACTCCATGTAAAATAAGATTTCTTAATCGAGAGAATCTTTTAGATATTCAGCCGGAATGAAAACCTCCAAGCACACAAGTGTTACATGCACAAAAAACAACAGTTGAAATGCACGTTATGTGATAAACAATTCCCGCTCAAGAAATACCTCTCACGTCACATGCAATCGGTTCACGATAGGAAGCGAAGCTGTCCGAAATGCGACAAGACCTATCACAGCGATAAGGAGGTGAAGGAGCATAATTGCTCAGGAATATCCGAGATCGAAAAGGAAAAATTCCCCTGTTTACTTTGTAACAAGACTTTTTATCGCGAAAGTTACATCAAGAAGCACATGAAGCTGCACGCTCCGATCAAGCAGGCCGCGACCGTTAAGGACGAGCTCTACATCTGCGAGATATGCGCGAAAACGTTCCGTACCGCTAGGAACTTGGCGAGGCATAAGAAGACGCACTTTCAGACGTCCTTCGCTTGCGATAAGTGCGATAAGAGCTTCACCCGTCTCGATACCCTGAATCATCACGTCATTGTCGAGCATTGTTCGTTTTCGGTAAGTATTCACTTGTCCGTTAACATTTGCATTTTTGACTTCATTTGTCTTCAGCATCCTTGTACAATTTGCGAAAAGGTTTTCAAATCAAAAAAGTACCTCCAGATCCACATGGCGACTCACACCAAACCGAAAAAGTTTCAATGCACGGCGTGCCATCGCAAATTCTTCCTAAAATCTGCCCTGCAAAACCATGTCAAATTAAAACACTCGGTACGCTGCAACAAATGCGATGCCGAGAACTGCGATCATTTAAAAACGTTGCTCGAATGTTACGAGTGCCCCGTTTGTAAGAAGCTGATCAAACTGCGCAGTTCCGTCATCCGGCATTTGAAAAAGAACCATCCCCACTCTGAAATCGACGGCGATAAGATTAAACGCGTTAGCCGATTATGGCGAGTAACCAATAGTGATAAGGTGAATAGCGGCGATGATGTGGAAGCGGGAGAGAATCTTCTAGATAACGTTGGAGGTAAGGTTAACGGTGGAAGTGAGAATTTGAAGAACGATAATCGAAAGTTCGAAAAGGACGAAAGTCGAACAGTTTTAAACGAAGCTGGTGTCGGCGGCATGGATCTAAACAATTTAGCCTTGGATTTGGATGACACATTGACTATTAATAACCAGGAAATTTGTCTGTCGATGCCTGAATTGACCGAGATGGATCAGGACGTTACTTTGAGTAAGTAACTTCTTAATTTTGATATCGTAGTAGGCCATGAAAATCATTTAATTAAATCTGCAAAGAGAGCAAAAATGATTGCCCCGATCCTACCCTGATTCCGGTAACCACATATCAATATCTACCTCCATTTTGACGCGCCATTACTACAAGAAAAAATCGATTGTCAACTACCTAAATGTAAGTACAGGGCGCGGCAAGTTAATTTCCTTTTTTCAAAACGTAGTAAAACCCATTTTATGCATCAGAAATTGTTTTAATGTTGAAAATCATGTCAGGTTCGATTTCCGCCGTTTCTCATTAGTCTTACCAATATGTAGGATATGTCAGCAATTACTGCCCGGATGTTGGCTCTCAGGTCTTGTAGGGTCCTTACACGGTTGATGTATACTACCGTCCATATTAGTTCGGACACCCAGTAAAATGTTGTAAACTCTACTAAAATATAATATAATTGCTTTTATATATAAATAATATTTATATTAGGTCCTTTATGAAGTTTATTTTTTATTAATGGTACACGCAAACTTCCAAGAATATTGATTAGATGAATATCACTTAGCGAATGATGAGTGTCAGCTCAGTACCGCATGTTCTGTTTGTTGACGTATTCGCTCAAATGGAAATGGGCTACGCCACTGAAAAACACAATTGCATCGCAGAAACGTTTCTCCGAGAATTGAAGTCGCATTTGGGGAGTTCATGGACAATTGCCAACTTGTATGGATGTCAATGAAGGTAACTGTGTAGAATTCGTCCCACTGAACGATCGGAAGATCCAAGAGCTAACGCATGTTTGCGCGCAGAACGCCGTTGTGATTCCAAGATTGAAGCTCTAACTCTCTCAATGTTCTCACGTGACCTGACAGGTCGACGGACTTCATTCCATTGTCTTGATGTACTCGAGGTTTGTCTGAATGTATTGACCCACGCAGCAATTGATTTCCAGTCTCGACAGGTGTTAGCGGGGCTAAATTGTAGCGATTTCGGATAGCGCACTGTTCCAATGCATGGTAGCCACTAAGCTGGGAAAGGAACAAAACTTCAGAACCGCACCTGTCAAATGAGACCACGCCCACCTCGCTACGATCCATACAGCCTTAATAGTGCGCATTTCGAAAAAGGAAATTAACTTGCCGCACCCTATACACCTCTTTTATAAACTTCAACAAACTCTATATTTCAATGAGTATACTCAATACATGAATGATTTCCCATGAAATAAATACACTATAGTAGTTATGTTTATAATAATTCTAAATTCGGTTTTATTATTTTTTGGGTTTTGTTGGAAAGAATGTAATACTGCCTTTGTTTTAAAAATGTTCATATCTTTTTCAGGCGATAATGCTTACGTATTAGAAAACGGAACCATAGTCGAACCTCTCGATTCGGAAAATATAGTTGTTTACATATTTGATAAAAAATAAAACGTTCTTTTTTTGAAAAAAAATTATCTTTTTTTTTCTAATAAATGTAGTATTCGCTCGTTTAATAAAATGTATATCGCATTTGTTATTGAAATCCTTCATTTTTCTTAAATAAAGTGTCCAAAGATTATACTACTACTAGAGTACTTCAAGGATCCGGTTTGGAACCGTTTCTAGACAACCATTTTTAAATCTCGCGGACATTTTTCCGGCAGTAAAGATCATATTCGCACGTATTGCTCTAAAAGAAATATGAGCATGACCTTCGTTGCCGAAAATACCAACCTAAATTGTCCGCGAAATTTAAAAATGGTTCACTGGGTTGTTATTCGATATTTGGGGGGTAAGTATGATGAAAGCAGGTAAGTTAGTTATAAAAAAAAAATTACTAACAAAAAAAACGACTTTATTTATTTATTTTTTTTTGAATCGCAGTTACAATAATATGGACAGATCGTATTTCCATGCATTTTAATTTTGTATCGAGTGATGCTATGAAAATAGCCCTTTAATTTTCTTTTTATATGATATTAATTGTACTTTAACATTATACTTTGACACATATATAGATATAGTAATGGAATATGTTCCCATAACACCAAATAGTAGATGAGTATATACAATATCGTCCATAAGTTTTTAACCAAATACAAAAATGTGACCGAAAGGTACCAGCAATGAATTTTTAGAACAAATTAGCAATATTTACTAATCGATTTTGTCAGAAGGCTACTAAATATCACATTGGAAATAAACTGATGCTTAGAGACATTTTAAACATCCACAGCGCTTTAGAATTAGCACCAAATCAATATATTTTAAGCTTATGGACGGCAGTGAATGTTAGACAAAACTTTACCGTCAACAGAGAATATTCTTAATAACAAATTTCAGACAATTATCAAGTGACCTTAGAACCAACTACAAAATGAAATCTCAACAGACGCATTCCGATTTGTAAATCAAACAGATTCACAATATTTGTGCAAATACCTATTTGAAACTAAGGAGGAACTTACAACGATCCTATTAAATTTAATTAATAGTAAAATAAAGACAATACTATTATTATAGAAACATGTATACTAGGGTAAATGGAATAAAGTTACAATTCAAAAATTTTAAACTACTAGGGATAACCAAGCTATAATCAGCATTGTTCCTCCAATTGGGGCTAATTTACCATATGTATCCTTACCAGTGAAAGCACGGTAATAGCATGCCCCTGTAAATAAGCTGGTCCCGCATATAAATAGTGCGGCACTCTGCAATAAAAAGTCAAATCAAACACTTATGTTATTTTTCATAATTGTAATTAAGCTACGTACAATTCTGGGATTTCGACTGAAAGGTACCCCTAATAAAGCTAGAGTATGGAAGAAATGAAATCTATTTGCCGTTTCGAAAATAGGTTTCAATTCATCGACCCTATCTTTTGGATACTTCCTATGAGCACCGTAAGCACCCAGTACAACGGCCGAAGCCCCCATTAGTCCCGCGATCCTTAGAAACGGTCCATGTTCGGCGACTTGTTTATATAACGGTACACGTTCAGTTATCACCTTAATCGTGGTAGGTGTAACCTCTTTCGAAGGCTTGATCATCTAGAAATAATGGCTTAATGTTAAAATTCGATCGCAAATGGTAAAATTCATGTATTTATTTACTCCTACTGTAGATTTTGCGATATGTTTAACGGACTGCGAAACTGGATTATCGAATAGAACGTAGTTGAAAGCATCTGAGAACGTCATGCCGGTTTAATTATCTTTAGCCGGGTGTAAGCGCGAAAATCTACTGGAAATTTTGAATTTCGTTAGTTGTAAGCGAAAATGACTAGCAAAACGTCAAACGGTAAGAGGAATGTTTAAAATCGATATCAATAGATACGGCTTGAAGGCAGCCACATTTGTTCTATAACATTCTAAAACACGTTGATTTCAAATGGATTAAAAAAGACTTTGGTTTTCTAAATAAGCTTAGATTGCCTGGCCCATTTAATGTTTTAATCCAATCAAGAAATTTTATGAAAAAAATATGTCAATTTGAATTTCGCGGTTATTAAAAAATTGAAATGGAATCCCTTCACAATTTACATTGCCGCGGAAATTGTATCAAAGGGCAAGAGGAAGGAAAATGCTCCTTTTAATATTTTGTAAAAGAATTTTTAGTTCCCCTATAAAGAAAATACGAGATACATTACTCCTTATAAATAACACAGAGGAAATATATTTTCTTAGTATTCTTAATATTTATAGAGTTTACGTTACGTGATTGCGTCGGATAAATTTGCGTGACGTTAGACACCGAATAATTTTAAATATGTAAGTGCGGTTAATGTGAAACGAATCCGGACATTGCATGGGTAAGGAAATAAAACAGATTTTTATTGCAATTATCATTCATTTTATTAAAATTGCGTATGAACAGTGTAAAACAATATTATATGGAACTAATGTGATCGCGAATTTTCTTTGTTTTGCTTCTCTTCGTTTCGTAGTAGTACATTTTAAATTCACTTATTTTTTCGCAAAAATTAATAATAGCACTTATTATAATCTTTATTATAATATGGTACAGTTAATTAACGATATCTAACAATAAAAAATGACAATTCCTAAACTCTGAAGCTCAATAAAATTCAAAATTTGACTTTAGAAATATCGAGATGTAATATTTACAGGTTATCGAGAAATTATGCAATAATAGTTAGAATAACACTTATATCACTAAGATGTATCCTTGTATAAATAATTAACAGCAAAATTCAACATCGTTTCCGTTTTATATAATATATTTAAGCCATATTGTTTATTTAACGTACTTTACATTCTTCCTGTTTTTCACAGTTAGCTTATTTAGCGAAATTTTAATTACGTTTAGGTTTATTTTGGCACTCTGTACCTTTTCGCTTAACAAAAACAATTAATTACATCATTAAAAACAACATTTAGTTCAGCAGAGCCGTTTCATATTAGATAATTGTATGAATAACCCTTGTAACAATTGAATAATCACTAATCCTATCAAAATCGATTATCTTTTTTTTGTCCCTGATTTAATAATCATAGTAAACAGATTCAACAATGTAATAATATATATACTTATTATATATACATATATTGAAGCATTTATAGCTTTTACATTTTTGTTTGGAAAAGGTGGTAATTTCTTATTCGAATTTAGTTCTTTTTTTATTTGGGGTTATTTAGGTTGGTGCACCTGATTGCGTCGTTCTATAAGATATTCGGGCGCAAAGAAATATGGATTTATTGATGATTGTCTGTTTGTGGGATGTGATTGCTATATGGATAAATATTTAGTTAATATTGAATGTGCAAACAAGATCCTCGTATCCCAATTTTCTTCTAATTATTGAGCGTTTGGCCATATTCAAAAGGATGGTTAACATAAAGTTATTATTTTCGTTTATTCTAAATTTCTAACAAGAGGAACTTGTTATCAGGTTATCACAAATGTAAATGTTATAGGTTATATTTCAATGGGCACTATAATTCTCTAGTTTTGGAAATAAAAAATTACCATGTTTTTCAAATTCACTCCTAGCAATAAACAACGTTCTTTCTTGATTGTTCTACAACACTAATTTTTCCCTTTTGTTTTAATCAATCTTAACGATAAACAGTAGCCTTGTCCGTTTAATTCTTATCTCACGTCGTAAGATACAATGTATAAACATAAGGCTCGTTATTACTAAATAAGTATCATTTAAGAACGATATAAATCAAAGCGAAGTTCACGAATAAAACAAATGTAAAAAAAAAGTATCAACAGTATGATTACGTAATTATTCTTTACAGTTGTATTTATATGTATATACAGTAAAGCAACATTGCGTTTTAATTCGAATTTTAAAGGATATTTTACAATTATAGCACAGTCCATATAGAAAGCGCTATGTATTTACTGCATGTATTTAGTTATTTTTTAAAATTAGTTAATAGGGTACTGTTCATTATACATACCTATTTCGTTAGTACAAACTATCTATTCTTTATGCATTACTCATTTACTTAAGGTATTAAATTAATTAGTTATATTCAATATATCACGCGTCAATAACAATAGTAATTCTTACAATGAGTCTATTATATAAATAATATAAATATATATATATTTATATATGTATAATATATTTACATGTAGTAGCGCAAAATATATTACCTATAACCTAGTCAAAGTACAGAATATTCCGAGATAATTACCATCTTGCCGTTTCAAGGGACGCTCGATGTGGTCACACTTGGTTTCCGGCCAAGAGGATCCATTACATTTGCGTAGGAGCGCACGAAAGGTAGTTTGTGAAATTAGATAGTTATTTACGATGCTAGTTTCCGCCGAAACATTCTGCATATTCGATAATAATATACTTACATTACGTAGTGCTTAAAATTTGCAGTGAAGGCAAACATTTAGATTCCTTTTGTATTATTATTTTAGCGCGAATGTATTTTATTTATTTAGCTTTTTTTTGAAATTGTTTTTCTGTATTATTTTGTTATTTTTTCTTTCTTTTTTTGTTAGATAATTTTCTTTTAAGTTAAAAATATTTTAGGAGATGATAAAATGATATTTCGTATAAGCTCGTTAAACAAAATGACGTATTCGTCAGAAGATGTCGAGGTTTTAAGTTTTAAATCGAACGGTTGCAAAAAATTTAAGACAAAGATGACAATTTCTTGCTAATTTCATTACAGTAGAATATAATAGATATACGGTTTTCACGTTAGGAGTGTGTACGTTACATAACAGAAAGCTAACAAATAAAATGGGTGCAAAATATAAAATTTTTTAAATTGGAAAAATTACGTATTGTCAAAAAGTTGAGATCTAAACCTTTATATTTATAGTAAATAAGAGTTATTCATGTGTATAGTATGTGTGTTAGAATAGAAATATTCCATCATATAAACCCTTTTTTGAAAGAGGAAATGGAATTACTCCCAAAGTAGACATTTTCAAATTTCGCGGGAGACTTAAGTTGTTACTTCCGGCAATAAGGATCATATTTGCATATATTAGGTTAAAAGTTAGTGAATGTGACATTTCTTGTCTGAATCGACTTAAAAAGCCCGTGAAAATTAAAAATGTTTGCTTTCTTGATATAATTTTAACAAAGCTGCAACTTCAAATATGTCAATCATTTTCGCTTACATAAAGCGACCGATTTCTATAGCTTAACGTAGAACCTCCCATATCGTTTTTATATTGTCTGCACTGCAAACGACGCTCCGTTATGGACAAATTGTTTTGCCGTTTAGGTTATAATGAATTTATCTCATCAACTTTATTAATTTTTTGCTTCATATATTTCTAATAGCCCTCTGTAATTCTTGTGTGAATTTGGCTAATTACTTAATGCAATCTGCTTATGTGATTAATTTCATTCAAATTTGACAATATTATATAAACCTCATTCACAATTTATATGCACTTTTAACGTGAAAATCTTATATAAATTATATACTGCCCTAAGAAGTTTTCAACATTTATCTAACGTAATTTAGACATATACATTGTGTTCAAGAAAAAATGATTAAGTTGGTAATTCGAAAGCAGATACTTTTAATTTTTTAGGTTGAGAGCACTTTTAATTACCGATATTTTTCTATTACCATATTGTTTTCATTTGCGTACTGATATTTTATGATATCAATTGCGTATTTATTGTTAAATTTCATTGTTGTATACGTAAATATGAACACTTTTACTACATACTGTCAGAATCATTAGAGAATAGCCCTACGTTACTAATTGCCGCGTCTAGTAACGACACATGTTTGCAAAGTTATTAAAAAGATAAAGTTAGAAGTATAAACTGGTGTCATTCGTTTGTAACAATACGGTAAGACGGGAATTCTACTAATCCTGTGTGTTCTATAATGTACAGAACGAAGATATGGATACAATACAAATGAGATTTTTATGCCTACAACATGCGGCCTGTAAGCAGCAGTACTTTTGATTAACGTTGTTGTACAGGTTGTTGAATGTCATATAAATAGGTTATTTGCATTTTATATGTTTATTTTTGCAGACAGAAATTAGGTGCCTACTTTAGTACTGCGTTGAAATTAAAGTAAGTTGAAACCTTGAGGCTGGCCATTTTGTTATGTACGCCCCATAACAATTTTGAAATACTGCCGGAAGTATAGCTCGTTCAGAATGAAAAAACACGTTGACGTCATTATAGTATATGTGAAAATTCGTCCATTGTTGTAGACAGTTTAAAAGTAATGGGTGTTAGGAACTACCACCTTCTAAACTGATAGACACTAGATAATATTCTAACGCCTATGAACTCGCTCGTACATAAATTCGTTATTGCGCATATATGACGTATGTGTCTTCTCGTTTTGAATTAGTCCTATAATATGTAATATGACGAAGTACTGATTTAATTCACACATCGATTTGTTGATAACGTAGGGCTCTTCTCTTGTGATTCCGAGAATACATTGTATAAATAGGTTACCGAAAAAAATTGAAATAGCTGTGAAAATTTCAACGTCCATTTTCCAGGTATACCAACATAACCAGTATTTTTTGATCACTCTTAATTTCATTGGATAAAACATTGTAATAATATGTAAGTATGTAATTTTGAATCATACGTTAATTAATAGCGATTTCCTTTCTTTAAATCCTCGATAATCGGATACATAACCTTATTTAATATTACAAAAGTTTGCGACTAATATTAGAGCAAATATCTTTTGTTTTCATTTGGCACAGCTACATATTTTCAGTATTCTTTCTCTGGCATGGGTATCCCATGGGTTTTTATGAATGAACTTCAAGAAATTTAAATTTTTAGAAAATACACATCTAAATATTTCCTTTTATTTGATACAATTATAAGTGTATTCATATATTTTGGCAAAATTAGCTATGCGTTTTATTTAAATTAGCCCATGCAGAGAAAATATCGAAATCCTTTTATTAATATACATGATCAAATTAACTTTTAAAGAATATTTCAGTTAAAAGAAAACATACAACGTGGTTATTTTTATTTTAAATCTTTCTTTTAGGAATTTTTGTTTGTTTCTTTCTTCCACAGTTTTTATGTAATACTGTATTTTTTTTTTGCAAAATAAATTGTACATATTTTTCCATAATGTTACGCACTGTGTTCAACAATGATTGAAAGGTATTTGAATCCCCCGCGTTTTTTTAGTGTCGGAAAGTGTTGGTAGCGTCTATTTTATAGTTGGTTTGATTTTCTGTATTTTTGTTTTCATGTACTTGTTTATTATTTTACTTATTTATTGCTAGAAAGGCTTTTCTTGTTGGCATTTTTTACAGCCGCATATTTGTGATCGGCAACATCCGTACAAATATTGGCTCCTTTCTCATATTTTTATGTTACACCTATCGTATAGAGTGTTTACAGCTTCAGAGGCGTTGACCGGTACTTAGCAATAATTTAAACCAAGAAACTAGAAAGCTGGAAATTCAAACGCGTTTCAATCATTTAAATATCATATTTTATCAATATAATTACACAGATTCTCATTTCATTCCATTTCTGTCGCATTTTTCGCTGCATTTAACTTCACAGGACGATTTGGAATAATCAATTATTACTATTTATTAATTACTTATCATTACACGTAAAACAAATCACCTGATTATGCGGTAGTATGCTCTTTAATTTGCTTGTTGTCGTGTTAAACATGATGCTTTATCGTCACCAATGACCGTATATATTTCAGAGGTTAAAAGGAATTTGGAATCTTTGACATTTGCGTTCATAAGGAGCAAAATAACATAGAAATGAAAATATATTTCTGAAACTTTCGTTTCTAGAAGTTAAATCTATTATATATCATTTGGTCATTTTAGACATTACTTACTTAATTTGGCTGATTCCCTGTAGATGGCGATCTTAAGTAATTTATTGCCAAACTCCTTTTAATTACTTCGGAATTAACGGAAGATGTCGCTAAAACATCCCTGTACGCACACGATATATATAAATATAATTTTCATTTGCGGATTATATATATATTTTTTTAATGTAATTGATGCCTCTCCTTCTAGTTATTTTCGCTTCTATGTTTTTGCTGTCACCGATTGTCATACACAGAGCAAGATAATGAATGTTGGTACTCCTACTGCTCGAACAATACAGGACCGGATTATTGGAGATTCTTTCCTTTTCTTATTTTTCGAACCCGGTCCTGACCATTAATATTGTTCCTCGCATGACAATATAATATGCAAAATTAACCATTTTTCTCTTGTTATAGAGTTACTTTTGCTTTTCTAAAACTGAGTAAGTGCGTCTTCTACTCAATAATAACTAAGGTGCGTTTGATCTAACATCGAAAGCCTTTTGTAGCTTTCTTTTTCGTTTTCTAACACTGTGCACTACGTTTTTAGAGTTTAGTCAAATATTAACAGTAATAAACAGGTACGCTAAGGATTCGTACTCATTTGAAGTGATGGTTACATGAGGTATTTCTTCAACGGTTCTAAACTGGATGATTCAATTTTTGGACATGTGAAAATGACGTGATATAATATGAAATATAATGGTTGCAATGCATATTATATATCTAAAGGTAAATTGATTTTCTTTGTTTAACTATGTAAAATATAAAAGCTGATTTTCACGAAATATATTTTACATTTATTAGTTTTAATTGTATTTAATAAAAACGAAAACAAATATTTGCCAACTTTAACAAAGTAACCTATGGAATATTATTGAATGCGAAGTATTACGCCTAAATTATTTGATTTTGGTAAAGTTTTATATCTGGAGTGGATAGGAGCCTATTAGAAGGGAATTTTTAAATTATATTTATAGTATACAGAATGTCCCAAAAATATCAAACATAAATGAAGAACGAGATAGCTAAGATGGCCTTATTTACGGGAAAGACAATATTACTAATATGTGAACATGTTTTCTTTTCTCACATTATCTTTCCCGTAAATGCTATGTGTAGCCGTATTTATCAGCATTATATTAGGTATTGTGTTCTAGGCATTTTTTTCGAAGAACTAGATGTGTTATTCTTTGAGGATATCTGTAAAATTGCTTACTGGCGTCACGTATTTATATTCCTAACATAAATCTTTCAAATAATACCGTTTTCAAAAGATTGGAAGTGTTTAATATATATATCAAAACTCCACTAAAAGAAGACCTGTAGCAGAAAGCGTTAAATCCAAATTTACAGTGTTAACGTCTGATGACGATTGCAAGGACTGTGTGGATGTACAATTCACAGGTATAGCAGTAAACTCCACTCACACAAATTAATTAATTATGCGGAACGCAGCTTTTCGGGAGCACGTGGGCTCCCATTGTCAACCGTGTTACCGACTAAAAGTAAAAACTGTATCACACATGCAAATTATTTTCTACGCAGGCTCTAAAATTTCTAACCATATGACTATTTACAATCTACTAGGTGGCCTCATGCCTTTTACGGGGAAGGATGGACCGAAAGCGAACCGTATCATTTAACAGGGTCTATGGTAATAAATCCATCAAACTCGAGTGTGCAATTGGGGGTGGTTCTCTGTTCAATAAGTTTCCGTTCTTTTTCATATATACCGTTTCGTACGCGTCTAATTCTCTATACGAGTTCACGTTTTTAAGTAGTTCCATTGCGAACAACAGAAAATGTCCGCGATTAGTTTTCTGGTCAATAGACTCGTCAGATTTCCGCTAAACAAGAGCAGGTATGACAAAGAATTAAAATATATCAAAGATGTAGCGAGGTACAATGGTTTCTCTTCTATGGATGTCGACCGTATTTTAAGGAAGGTCCAATACAAACAACACATCAGGAATTCCACGACTTTGACATCAACAAACACCGGTAACAAGAAATTTATAACTCTTCCTTTTCACCCAACAGTAAAAGGGTTAAGTAAAATTTTCCGACAACTAAATATGAACGTGTCTTTTGTGTCAAAAAACAACTTAAAGAATCTCTTAGGGAATCCCAAAGATAAACCGGAGATGATAAAAAAGTCTGGAATATACCAAATCGCATGTAATGATTGTGAGAAAGTTTATATTGGACAAACAAAAGGAGTATCGAAACGAGGTTCAAAGAACATATTAGACACTATCGTTTCGACAAACCTGAACTATCAAGCGTAGCAGAGCATATGGTAAAATCCGGACATAAGATTGATTTAAAAATCTGACACTACTTAAAAACGTGAACTCGTATAGAGAATTAGACGCGTACGAAACGGTATATATATGAAAAAGAACGGAAACTTATTGAACAGAGAACCACCCCCAATTGCACACTCGAGTTTGATGGATTTATTACCATAGACCCTGTTAAATGATACGGTTCGCTTTCGGTCCATCCTTCCCCATAAAAGGCATGAGGCCACCTAGTAGATTGTAAATAGTCATATGGTTAGAAATTTTAGAGCCTGCGTAGAAAATAATTTGCATGTGTGATACAGTTTTTACTTTTAGTCGGTAACACGGTTGACAATGGGAGCCCACGTGCTCCCGAAACGCTGCGTTCCGCATAATTAATTAATTTGTGTGAGTGGAGTTTACTGCTATACCTGTGAATTGTTAACGTCTGTATTTGAAAATTCCCATGTACACAGATTAAAACCAGATTTAAATTTAAATTTAATTTCCTTGATAGTACCAACGTTAAATTTTAATTTAATTAGTTCGTGAAGTTAAAAATTTCACGGTTCCCGCAGGACTTGAACCTATAGTTCCTGTTCGCAAGATAAGCGTATTTTTCGGTTACGTCACAAACACCATATGAGCAAATCGCCATTTAAATTGCTTGTTTTTAAATGGCTACTGTAAATATCCCTAATACCTAGGCATACACAATATTTAATATCAAGGCTAAGTGCGTTACCAATTACATTATTTTTAATGTAACTTTTGTTGGTTCCTAAATAATAATTCAATTTCCTTGGCATTACAAACGTATTAGCAACGTTTAGTGCTATCTCCCTAAGAACAATACTTCGAAGCTTTGGTGATACGGCCTATATTAACTCCTCACCCAAGAAGATGTAAAATAAACCATTTAAAAGAACAAAGGGAATAATTCCAAATATAACTGAAGCATTTTTCGGAAAGTAAACTTAGAGACGATGCATCTAGAACCATTTTACAAAGATAACAAAGAAAATCAACCTTCCATAACCTACAAAAACTACAATAGCATCCTATTCTTCACGAAATACTCAAATATACAACTTTGATCATTTACTTTTTTTTCTTTACTTTAACATAACGACCAAAACAAAAAGAAATCTAAATTGTACATTCGAGTATTGCACATAAATAGCGAGCTAGGTCTCAACGATGATGACTACTCTTCCGTTTTACTTCAACAAACTCTCTTTTCATCCCATTCTAAATGATATGTTGTTGTTTGTCTCGCTCTTTGTCCGCGTTTCTTTCCTTCGTCGACACTTCGTCTTCAATTTCAATCCTCGGTGAACTGATTCGGCCCGGGCGGGTCACTAGGAGGGAGGCTGAGCAAATGTTAAGCTTCCAAGAAGATGAGGGCGGTGGGTTTGGGTTCTAGATTGCTTTTCTTCGCCTCCACCACTAGGAACTCGATGTCTTCGCGATCGCGACGAGCGAAAGATTCGGCTATCAGACGGGCGACGTCTTGATGCTGAAGACCTTCCACTCTGGTGCCGTCGACTTGAAGGATCAATTGGCCGACCTCCAAACCGCCGGCGCAGTAGGCAGCGCCGTTCTCCTGGAATGAGAAAGAGGTTAAGGAAATGTGAAGGATACATTTTGTCCATTCTATTTTTACCAACGCTTCATTTAGATTCTTTTTTGTTCTGTAGTAAAAGTACTCATATATTCCATATGTCTGTTTCGAGGATTGAGGCAGGGGATGAGGTCTCGGGAGGCTATGCGATTCCGAATAAGCAAATTCTATAAAATCTTAGGTAATGTCTCCTGAACATGATCAGCTCTTTCAGCAAGCCCGACTTCCCCGTCCGAAGGCATGTGTCGGGTAATCCCTGGGCAATGCACGGCATGCAATGGATGAAGTCATGTAGAAATGGACGAAAGACGAGTTTTCGGCACCTTAGCACCGAATCAACAGAAAAACCTGATCTTGACAGTTAGAGTGTTAAGCAGATGGCAGTAAAAATTCTAAAATACTTGCAGTACCCAAATTAGCATCGGAGACAGGTCGACAAATGCAGAACTAAACATCTTCGACATAAATAAGAGAAAAAAGGAAAACAAAAATAAGTGAAAGGAATACATGGATACAAGTGATGAGACTAAATGAAAGACGGGTATCGTAATAGGCAAAATACCTAAACCCTGAAGTGAAGAAGAAGAAGTTTTACGTTTATTTGAAATTAAATTAAAAATAAATAAGGAACAAAAAAAATCTATAGTTCTGCACACAGTCACTAGTCACATTTCATTACACAGGTCTTGTTTGCTGGTTGCTGTTTGCTTTAGAATGATTTACGTTGCATGCTCCACATAAAATAATTATTAATATAAACAAAATAGAAGTAAATACTTTTTGCTAAAAATCTGTAACTACGTAATTAAAGCAAATTCCAGAGCCAACAACGTTTTCACTACAGAAACGTTCCTGCACACTTTGGTTTTTTTTTACTTCGTTATAATAATTAATTGATATAATCTTCGAAACGATTAGATTAACACATGGGTTGAAAAGTCCCGGGCCTAACACATAGATGACGCTAGTTTTATTGCTGTCACTTTTCTCTCAGTTAGTACTAACCTTCAAAAGACAGCTGTTAAAATTTCATGATATTCTATTCATTAGTTTGTGAGTTATTGTGCTAAGAGTCACGCTAACAATGGATCAAAAACAATTTCGTGTTTTAATTTTACACTGCCTCTTGATGGGAAAAAATACCGTT
Organism: Trypoxylus dichotomus; assembly: GCA_023509865.1. Classification (NCBI taxonomy): domain Eukaryota; kingdom Metazoa; phylum Arthropoda; class Insecta; order Coleoptera; family Scarabaeidae; genus Trypoxylus; species Trypoxylus dichotomus. Next base: position 1,831,727 of record CM042076.1, read on the forward strand.
CAAGCGAAGCAATGACTTGAAAAGTGTTATGGTGACTCCGCTCCATCAGAAACAACAATAAAACGTTGGTTTGCCGACTTCAAACGTGGTCGTAGAGACACCGATGATGCAGAACGCAGTGGACGTCCAAATGAGGCGGTAACACCAGAAAACATCAAAAAAATCCACAAAATCGTTTTGAATGAGCGAAAAGTGAAGTTGCGTGAGTTAGCTGACATCGTAAAGATATCAAAAGAACGTACTGACTTTATATTGCATGAGCATTTGACTATGAGAAAGCTCTGTTCGAAGTGGGTGCCGCGTTTGCTCGCTGTTGACCAAAAACAAGAACGTGTTGATGATTCTGAGCAGTGTTTGGCCATGTTTAAACGTAACAAACCGGGATTTTTGCGTCGATATGTGACAATGGATGAAACATGGATCCATCACTTCACTCCGGAATCAAAACGATCGTCATCTGAGTGGACAGCAACTGGTGAACCTCGTCCAAAGCGCCCGAAAGCACAACAATCGGCTGGAAAGGTTATAGCCTCGGTATTTTGGGATGTGCGTGGTGTAATATTCATCGACTATCTTGAGAAAGGAAATACCATCAACAGTGAATATTATATAGCGTCATTGGAGCGTTCGAAGGCCGAAATTGCAAAGAAACGACCGCATATGGCAAAGAAAAAAATGTTGTTTCATCAAGACAACGCACCGTGTCACAAGTCAATCAAAACAATGGCAAAACTACATGAATTGAACTTCGAGTTGCTCCCACACTTACTGTATTCGCCAGATTTGGCTCACAGCGACTACTGGCTGTTCGCAGACCTCAAAAAAATGCTCGCCGGTAAGAAATTTCGCACGAATGAAGAGGTTATCAAGGTAAATCGTTCTACAAAAGTGGTATTGAAATGTTAGAGCGGCGCTGGAATGATTGCGTTGTTCTTGATGGAGATTACGTTGATAAATAAAGCTAATTTTGAACCAAAAAAACCGTGTTTTCTTTGTTAGGCCTGGGACTTTTCAGCCTATGTGTTATATAGGTGGGATAGAAAAATTTTAAATGCGGTTGCGGCAGTCCTGTGGAGCTGGTAAGATGGTGGGAGTATCATCCAATTGTATATCTGGACCAGTGGGTAGATTTACAACGTACATTTACCGTATAGATATTTTACAAAAATGGTTAATTAGTTCTAGCAATTCATACTTTGAAAAATTAATGACGTATCGGTGAAAATGAAATGAACAAAACCTACATGTACCAGGTGTATGCATAAGTTATTTCAGGTGTTTTGGTAAAATAAACACGTAATTTTCATTTTTTATTCAAAATATTGCTCTTCGGCTTCTACGCATTTCATTCTTTCGTCTTCTTTATGGAGGATACCATGCCAGAAAAACTACTTGCCTTTTGCGGCAATTCATTCGTCGAGCCATTTTCCAACGAAATTGCTGGAGTGCTGCTCTGCGAGCGCGTGCCTCATTGATACGAAGAGTCACATGGCGCTAGGTCTGAGGAGTACGGCTGCTGCGGAAGGATATTCCATCGAAGCGATTTCAAGGTGTCTCTCACTGGTTTTGCTATGTGATACGGCGCATTGTCGTGTAACAAAATCACTTTCACACGTCTTCTGGTCCATTCCCGTCGTCTTTCGATTAATGTAAAAGAAAATGGCGTATGTGTCAAATTAATACGCTGCGTACCTTTCGCTGGCGCCATCTCTTAATTAAATCGGAAAAAAGAAACTTTTGCATACACCTGGTACAATTGCTTTTGGTAGCAAACTTACGTTGATGTTGATGATCCTCGGTAGAGGATGCTTAGTGTTAGCTCCGCCTTCTATGGCAATACCCAAGATCGGTTTGGTCTTCCTTACGGTGACTCTGAGATTGCCTTCGGCGTCGGTGACCACCCTCGGAACTTCCGGGGGTCCACTACCACCCCCTAGAGCGCCTCCATCGCCACCGCGGGCTAAACGCTGCATGGATTGGTGCCGCCTCATTCCACCACCTCCGCCGCCTTCGCCTTCGAGTAACGATTGCTCGTCCTTCATGTCGAAGCTTCTTGACAGCTTGTGAGCGAGTTCCTAGAACAGCCGTGGCCGAATGGTTACGTTAGAAAAATCTAGAGTGTTGAGTTTTTAATGGCTGTCTCCAATGGAGAGTTTTGATTGATACAAGTGGAGAAAGAAAATGAATGGTGTAAAGAAGTTAACTAACGAAAAAAAAGGATGCAAGTAAAGTAATAGAAGAAAGGAAGGTGGATTTTTGTAAGAGTTTTAGGAAGTTTTTAAGATATTTTTGAAGGTTATACGAAATCATAAAGAATCGCATAAAAAAGATGGCGTTGAGAATTAAGCAGGCAAAAATACGAATAGTTTACGGTAATAAAAAAGAGATTTAGTTTATATTTTTACAGAGACTTTGGACAGCTTTTAAGAAACTGAAATGTTGAACATGGAAAGATGTTACAGGGAATATTCTGTTGAATTGGGATGAATTGCTAAACACTCTCATTAAAAATGATGATTTTCAGGACATATTCCTCGTATAATCAAAAGTGTCTTTGTGAGATTTTGAGCTTTTAAAAGATCATTGGGTTATTTATTAAGTGCCAAATTAAACAATAGTAAGACAAACAAGAAAAAAATACTTCTACTTCACAGTAAAGAAGAAGTTCAATAAATAAAATACCTGTTATGCCTCGAAAACAAAAGGAGCAATAGAGCTTTTTATTGAGAAAATTCAGAGGATACCATTCAGTTAGCTGAGTATTCTGGTGGGGAATCCGTCATGCTAGTGCTTTGGACTTATGTTTTTGTGTAGTAAGATCAGTGAACGCAGCTCTATTTCAAAATTAGCAATGACACACACCAAATGCAGAATTAAGCACCATAGAGCTGAGTCTATTCAGAAATCATTGCAGAAAACATTGTTTCATTTTCTATAATTTGACCTCATATGACCCCAACTGTATATACACTACCGTCGATAAGTTTGGAAGCAAGATGAAATTTCTTTCAAATAATATAACTGATACGCATATCGTGAAATCGTGAAATTATTGTACGCAAATATAAAACTGTTACACTTAATCCGTAAAGAAAGGAAGTGTTATGTCTGCTACAATGGTTATTCCTCTACGCCGTTTTCTCCAACATCAGGTGTTCCTCAAGGTTCAAATCTTGGACCACTTCTCTTCAATTTTTATATAAATGATTTACTATCTCTGTTTACGTGTCACGTCTTAGCATACGCAGATGACGTAAAGATATTTAATACTGTTGGTAGCATTTTCGATTGTAAACATTTACAAGACAATCTTCTTCGCATTAATACTTGGAGCAAGGTCAATTATCTCCCTCTGAACATCAACAAGTGTACTGTGGTTTCCTACAATAACACTCACACTACTTTATACTATAACTACCAAATTAATGATGCAGCCATACCACGCAATATCAAAACTTTGGATCTTGGTGTTTTGTTTGATAATAGACTGTCATTTACGGAACATATTTCGTCCATGTGTTCATCTGCTTCCAAAACTCTCGGTTTTGTCATGCGTTCTTGCAGGCATTTCTCAGACTTAGGTGTAATGAAACGTTTATATTATGCCTACGTTCGTTCTAAGCTTGAATACGCCTCCATTGTTTGGTATCCCCGTTATTTACACCAAGAGCTTATGATCGAACGGGTTCAAAAGAAATTTCTAAAATATCTCTCCTTTCGAATGGACAACGTGTATCCTGCAAGAGGTATCGAGTATTATAGCTTACTTGTTGAGCATGGTTTTCTATCTCTTGCTGACCGCCGCGAGCGTAACAGTGTGGAGTTTCTTTGCAGGATCCTGAAAAATACTGTCGACTCGCCAGCCCTTCTGGCGCAAATAAACTTTACCGTACCTACTCATCATACTCGCTACTTTAATACATTTCAAGTACCTAGAGCTAATACCAACATTTTGCTTAAGGCACCTCTCAGTCACATGGCGAGGAACGCAAACAAACGGGATCTAGAGCCATTTTTGTGAGTCTTTCTTTTTTTTTGTTTCATTATTATTGTATTATTATTGTAGGCAACACGATTTGAATTATTTTATTTTATTTTATATAAGAATTGTATTGTAATTTGTCCTGTAATTGGCCCCTGGGCTGTTGGGCAATAAAGGATTATTATTATTATTATTAAAGTTCTAGCATTTAGCTACGAATTTCACCTGAACGCATTTTATTGTTTCTTGTTGGTCGACGAAGGAGCTAGTGAGATCTGCTTAGTTAAACGCGTTAAACACGGAGGTGGTAGTTCCAGCAAGACAATGCTCCCAAACATGCGGCTCGAATCTGTAAAAACTTCTTGGAGGAGAAGGCAGCAAGAAATGAAGTAAAATTAATGATTTGTCCTCCTCAAAATCTGGATTTATCCCGCCATGGAGCTCTTATGGGATGAGCTTGATTGAAGAGTTAGACAGCAACAACCTCGGAATACCCAACACCTATGGGAATATTTACAGAACCATATATAACCAGGCAAATTGCATTAGAAAATACCAAGCGTAAATTTACGCAAACAGAAATAGGAGATTATTTTTCAAAATAATCTAAAATTTATTTTTTAGTATTATATGTATGTACACTAGGGTGACAGAATAAAATAGACACCTACTAATTAAAAATAAGATACGTATTCTCGTTATATATAAAATATTTTAAATTTTTTAAATTAGACTAATATTTTGTCGATCCACCTTTACTTGCGTGAAGTGCTGCGAGTCGTCGTGGCATAGCATCTATTAAATGATTAACGGTGTCTTCTGGAATATTTAACCACTCTTCTGTAACAGCTGCCACGAGTTCTTCCTTATTGCTGCGTTTTCGGAGTCGTTTCGCCATGTTTGTCTGGATTGTGTGCCAAACATTCTCTATCGGATTCATGTCTGGTGATTGGCCTGGCCATGGTAAAATCCGAATCCCCTGTTCCTCTTTCCATGTGGTTGTTGTTCTTGCTTTGTGGCAGGGTGCTCCATCCTCCATAAAAGTGGCGTCTTCTTTAGATAAAATGGCGTTGTCGAATATCGGTAGTAGTTCTTCTGTTAATATTTGGATATATTTTGCCGCATTTATATTTCCGTTGCAGATTACTAATTGCGATCTTCCACCATACCATATCGCGCCCCACACCATGACGTTCACACCGCCGTATTTCACCGTCTGATGCAAACATTTGCCATTCAGTTGCTGTGACGAACGTCTCCATACCCACGTACTACCACCATCACTGAATTGGCAGTATCTGCTTTCGTCTGAAAAAATGACAGAACGCCAAAACTCTTCGGGCTTCGTTCGCATTTCGATTGCCCAAGACATTCGGCGCCGTTTTTGAAACGCCGTAAGGAGAGGTTTTTTCTTTGCCACCCTTTTATACATCCCCACACTGTGGAGGTATCGCAGAACGGTGCGCTGACTTTTCTGTGAAGTTACCGCAAGCTCAGCTGTACTTTTTCGCGGTTCTCTTAACACTTCGCTCACAAGCACCCTTTTACTTCTTTCAGAGGGTCCGGCACGACCTGGTCTTGGCTCCACTGTTGTTTTTTCCTTGCGTTTAAATTGTGTAATCACACGGTTAACTGTGTGGCCAACGGAATATTTAAAAATTTACTTATTTCACGTTGCGAAGCGCCGCGTTCACTCTGGCCAATGATGCGACATCCCTGGTGAAGTCGCTAATATCACTGAGACCTTGTAAGCGAGGCATAGTTGTAACGATACTAAACTATGACGAATTCCTTCCGATGCATCTACCCCTACCCTAATGATAAGAGAAAGTTGTTAATTCGTTCTTAGAATTTAGCTGTTTACATATTTATACCGCTTTACATGGTGTCTATCTTATTCTGTCACCCTAGTGTACTACGTTTTTCATTGTTCATAATTTATTTTTGGAATATTCATATTTAATAATCACAAAAGATGTTTACTGTATTTGCGACTTTTTGTAAAACTTGTTGCTGCTGTCAAACTTTTGAACGGTAGCGTAATTATTAAAACCGAATATTAAATTTGATTCGGAAAATTATAAAACCAATTCCTACTTCTTTATGACGTTGAATTAAAAAGTTGTTTTACCAACACGGCGATGAAGAAGATCCTCAAGTTGCCTGACTTGTTTACAATTAATCGGGTAATGTCTTAGGGAATAAACGATCCGTTTATATCATTTTTATGGTTTGTTAGTTAAGGGGGTACCGGTTTTTCTTGTCGATATTAAATTAATAGTCAATTTATACGTGACTTTAAGTGGACAGGATGAACATGTCGACGAAGACGGTAGAATTGCCGAATTAACGAGAGGGTCTAGACATTAAACTTTTCTTTTTTAACTCTACGTAGGCACCGGTTGTTTAATTATGCGACGGTTGTATTTTGTTTGAGTTATCTTTCTCGGAGTAGATGGCTTGCGATGTTCTATACGATGTGAGACTCGAAAAATTTCCTACGACGTAGGTACACGTTTAGATTGGGGATTTCTTCTCTTCTTTCATCTACGAATTATCCTGAAAATTCTTGGATTGTGTTTCGTCGAAAAGATTGAGAAAAAGGTAATTCATCTTATTTGGGGTTATGAAGACGAAAAATATTACGTCTTCTATGAAGTTTCGAAAGGTGTAGGATGCTTTGGATCCACATTACATTTGGCATTAAAAAAATGAATAGCTGGTGACTGTGCATCTCCCCCACCATATCTACCACTTGCAACGTCATTACGCCATTTTCAGCTGACAAGGAAAGGGTCCCAGGTGTCAAATTTAGATCTTAATGTGTTTTGAAACTTGAAAATAAAAATTTCCCCATGCAATATATAAACAAGTAAATTTTACAATATTAAATTTATATTTTTCAATTTCATATATATAAATTATGCACGCCTATGGAATTTTGTTCCCCGCTCCAACGGTCATATCTTGGAGTCTGAATCATTGCATAACACATGGGCTGAAAAGTCCCGGGCCTAACAAAGAAAACACGTTTTTTTTGGTTCAAAATTAGCTCTATTCATCAACGTAATCTCCATCAAGAGCAACGCATTCATTCCAGCGCCGCTCTAACAATTCAATACCACTTTTGTAGAACGATTTATCTTTTGCCTCAAAATAGGCCCCAGTTTCAGCGATAACCTCTTCATTCGTGCGAAATTTCTTACCGGCGAGCATTTTTTGGAGGTCTGCGAACAGCCTGTAGTCGCTGGGAGCCAAATCTGGCGAATACGGTGGATGTGGGAGCAATTCGAAGTTCAATTCATGTAGTTTTGCCATTGTTTTGATTGACTTGTGACACGGTGCGTTGTCTTGATGAAACAACATTTTTTCTTTGCCATATGCGGTCGTGTCGTTGGAATTTCGGCCTTCAAACGCTCCAATAACGCTATATAATATTCACTGTTGATGGTGTTTCTTTTCTCAAGATAGTCGATGAATATTACACCACGCACATCCCAAAATACCGAGGCCATAACCTTTCCAGCCGATTGTTGTGCTTTCGGGCGCTTTGGACGAGGTTCACCAGTTGCTGTCCACTCAGATGACGATCGTTTTGATTCCGGAGTGAAGTAATGGATCCATGTTTCATCCAATGTCACATATCGACGCGAAAATTCCGGTTTGTTACGTTTAAACATGGCCAAACACTGCTCAGAATCATCAACACGTTCTTGTTTTTGGTCAACAGTGAGCAAACGCGGCACCCACTTTGAACAGAGCTTTCTCATAGTCAAATGCTCACGCAATATAAAGCCAATACGTTCTTTTGATATCTTTACGATGTCAGCTAACTCACGCAACTTTACTTTTCGATCATTCAAAACGATTTTGTGGATTTTTTTGATGTTTTCTGGTGTTACCGCCTCATTTGGACGTCCACTGCGTTCTGCATCATCGGTGTCTCTACGACCACGTTTGAAGTCAGCAAACCAACGTTTTATTGTTGTTTCTGATGGAGCGGAGTCCCCATAACACTTTTCAAGCCATTGCTTCGCTTGAACGGTATTTTTTTCCCATCAAGAAGCAGTGTAAAATTAAAACACGATATTGTTCTTGATCCACTGTTTTGAAAATAACAAAAGTAGCGTGACTCTTAGCACAATAACTCACAAACGAATGCATAGAATATCATGAAATTTTAACAGCTGTCTTTTGAAGGTTAGTACTAACTGAGAGAAAGGTGACTACAATAAAACTAGCGTCATCTATGTGTTAGGCCCGGGACTTTTCAGCTCATGTGTTAGCTATAACTCGTATTAAAATAAATTTTGTCATCTATCTCTAGGTAACTATAAGAAAAGGCCGCAATTAGTTAATAATGACGTGCTAGAATTGCAAGAAATTGCAGTAAGTAACAAGATCATGCTACAACTAACAACCCTGTTCAGATTGTTGAACATCTGCCCCAATTTTGGCAGTATACATTTTCCTCCTAGCTTAAAAGTAGGTGAGACGATCCCAATGTGATATTTGTGAAAGTATAGATTTAAATACTAAGAAGGAAGGATCAAAGAATCAGGAGATAAATAAGCAAACAAAAAGAGAACAAACAAAACAATTGCCATATGTATATGAAGGTGGTAATTAATTTGTGGATACGTTAAAATGTGTGGTTTATCAATTGTTGAATGAGGATACAATATCATACAATAAAACACTATTATAGTAGGTAAATAAAGTACTTCTAAGTATAAACAATATTCTAGGTATTTACTAAACATACTAAACTGCTACTTCGCTAAAAATATAAAATATAAACAGTGACTTTGTCATGCCACATGCATTGTGGACGTGAAAGTTCATCTTGATACTCGAGAGAAAAGGGAAGAAAAATGCTGTTTGTATTTCTGTAAGAGGTAATATAATACGCGTGGTTTCTTACTTGCGACTACCATTCACAGTATTAACGTTTGTCTTGTTTCTGTAGCGATTATTGTAACAGAAAAAAAAAGAAAGTAACGAAAGTAATAGTGTCCATGGTCGCGATTGTAACAGGTTTAGACAAAAGAAAATTATAATAGAGAAAATAATGCAATATCACTGAAAGGTATTGTAAAAGCCCCAAAGAGAGAAAGATGCTTTGGAATAACGAACAATGTGTCAAAAATTCATTTTGGAAACGATCTAGCAATTTCACTGTTTACTAACTCTTAAGGTGACAAGAAATTATTACATTATAATATTATTATAAATAATTATCTGTTACAAGCTCTAGAAAAGCTTAAAATTACATTATAATTAATTCCGTAATCTTTTTTATGGTGACCGAGCAACTGTGTCCAAACTCTAACATTCCAACTCTAAATGGACTGAAGGATGATGTTACTTTAGCATTAAAGATTTTACATGTTCTAGGACAACCGTCCTTTCTTACAATTTTGAGGTAGATCATTAGCAGTTCAAGTCTGAGCACTGTAGTACTTAATAATTTAATAAACACAGCGAAAATGTGTCTTTAAACAACATATCGAAATAACGATTGCAAGGACTGTGTTGATGTACAATTCACAGGTACAGCAGTAAACTCCACTCACACAATCTGTTGGAATTAGTTTTTTAGAATTTACCACGATCAAGTTTACTATTGAAGAAGAAGTGAATAATCGCCTTCCGTTTCTAGATACTCTAGTCATACGCAATAACAATAAATTAGAAATAGACATCTACAGAAAAGAAACTAATTGCAACAGATTCATCACGTTTGATTCGCACCATTGATCACAACAAAAAATGTCCGGGATTAGTTTTCTGGTCAATAGACTCGTCAGATTTCCGCTAAACAAGAGCATATACGACAAAGAATTAAAGTATATCAAAGATGTAGCGAGGTACAATGGTTTCTCTTCTATGGATGTCGACCGTATTTTAAGGAAGGTCCAATACAAACAACACATCAGAAATTCTACGACCTTGACATCAACAAACACCGGTAATAAGAAATTTATAACTCTTCCTTTTCACCCAACAGTAAAAGGGTTAAGTAAAATTTTCCGACAACTAAATATGAACGTGTCTTTTGTGTCAAAAAACAACTTAAAGAATCTCTTAGGGAATCCCAAAGATAAACCGGAGATGATAAAAAGGTCTGGAATATACCAAATCGCATGCAATGATTGTGAGAAAGTTTATATTGAACAAACAAAAAGGAGTATCGAAACGAGGTTCAAAGAACATATTAGACACTATCGTTTCGACAAACCAGAACTATCAAGCGTAGCAGAGCATATGGTAAAATCCGGACATAAGATTGATTTAAAAAATCTGACACTACTTAAAAACGTAAACTCGTATAGAGAATTAGACGCGTACGAAACGATATGTATGAAAAAGAACGGAAACTTATTGAACAGAGAACCACCCCCAATTGCACACTCGAGTTTGATGGATTTATTACCATAGGCCCTGTTAAAGATACGGTTCGCTTTCGGTCCATCCTTTCCCGTAAAAGGCATGAGGCCACCTAGTAGATTGTAATAGTCATATGGTTTAGAAATTTTAGACCCTGCGTAGAAAATAATTTGCATGTGTAATACAGTTTTTACTTTCAGTCGGTAACACGGTTGACAATGGGAGTCCACGTGCTCTCGAAACGCTGCGGAACGCATAATTAATTATTTGCGTGAGTGGAGTTTACTGCTATACCTGTGAACATATCGAAAATCAGAAGTCAAATTAATCCTATCCGTGAGCACAAAACTTTTGTGCCCCTTACTTGTTTAGTTGCTACCGGAATACGGGGATCCCTAAATTCTTTGCGATGATTTGTGGTGGTTGATTGCATTGGATCATAATAATCCTCCTCTATAGAAACAAAGGACCTCATCGACGTGTAAAGTCAGACTAGAGTTGCCTTGGGATTCAAATGGAATACTACTCACATATTATTATACAAAGGGACAAACCAAATGAAGAAAGCAATTTTTAAAGAACGAGCTGAAATGTTGTATCAATTAAGCTACTAAACTTGCTCGTCGAATCTAATCTAGAGGGCCTTAATATCCAAAGTCAAAGTTTGCTGGAAAGAAGTTTCTGTTGGACGAAGTTGGTAATATTCTGAGGATCATGAAGATATGGTAATAAATCGTATTTTCTGTGCAAAAATTATTGGGATTACATCGTGATATCATACAGTTTCTAGGACGAGGATGGTATTGAAATAGGAAACATGTTTGAGTTTAAACCAGGTATTATAACTTAGCGGTTTTGACAACTATTTTGACAGTGACATTGACTGTCATAAATTCAAATATGGTTTACAATACAGCGCCAAAAGACGTACATGATGAAAGTCTATTTTCGAACTGAGGTACGAATTGATGGAATTTACAAAACACTTCCCAGAGTTATAGTTGTAATTCCTAAAAATTTTTATAATTGTCTTCCCAATTGTGGTGGTGTATTTCATGAGACTGCTTCTATGGGCCATAAATCACATACTGATAGATTTATTCGGAAGATCTTATAAATGATGTTCATTAACGGATGGAGAATGAACCCAGAAAAGCTTTGAAACGTAGACAGATTAGATTTCTTTATGAAACGTGCCAGAAAATTTTAACGAGAAACGTATTCATGTATCCATATAAGATGGAATAACTTCATCGCCTGATGAAGCGTGGTTTCATCTTTTGGGGTACGTCATTTCCCAAAATACTCGGATGTGAAGTAGTGAAAATCTTCATAGTTTTGTTTGAATTTCTTCCGTATACTGCAAAATTTGGTGTTTGGCTAGTTTCTCGTCGCAGAATTGTTGGACTTATTTTCTTTAATTTTCCAATTAATTCTGAGAGGCATAGAAACATTTTGTATGACATTTTCAATTGCTTAAATTGTTGTTATTACTTTGTTTTAATATTGTTCCTTCTTTCGAATTTTATTATACAAGTTTCTTTGCATTTATCTACAGCTAGTAAATAGTGAGATTGCATTGGCTATTACAACATATAAGACGCAAAGGCAACTAGATCCTGTTAAGTAATCTTCTACCGGTTCAACTTTTTTTGGCATCTCGGTTTGTCGAAATTAAACTTTCTCAAACGGAAATTAAAAAAAAAACCTTTCGACTTATGTATTTCGTTCTATGTTTATTTTTATCACAACAAAAGATACTAGGAACAAATACAAAAAATTGGATGAGATATCGATTAGAAATTTTAAATTCTACACGACAAATATGATCTAATAGATTGCTAAACACGGTGATGTCTAAGAATGAAGCGCAACGTTATGCTAAAATTTAACAGTAAGCTCACGTCTAAGGTGAAACTAGTCACAGTCCTATAACGTGACTATTAAGTTGCAAGGATGTACACTATTGCTTGTAAGCTTAAAACTATCTGTCGAAAATTGGTAAAATGTTAAAAATCATGGCGACAAACTATGAATAACAGGAGTCTGAGTGGACTGCATGAATTCCATTAATCAGACGTCGACATATACCAACTCAAGACTACGGCCTACAGCCTGGAATAAGTTTTTAAATATGTGCGTATTGCCAGTACAAACTCACAAGGAAAGGTGTCAAATTCAGATTTTAATGAAACTTGGATGGTAAGTGGAGTATGTTGTGATTTGGATTTTTTTTTGTTTGTGTTGAAATTCACTCTGAGGGGGTGAAACATCCCTTCGAGAATTTACAGATTTTCATTTTTCTTAATTTAATTCTTGAACTTCAATGTAAATGTTGTACCAAGTTGTTAATCTATAACGTCCTTTATTGATTTTAAAGAATTTTCAATTATACAGGGTATTCCAAAAGTCATGCATCAGAAAAGGCAAACAGTTGTTCTATGTAATCCCACAGTTTAGGTAGTTCAATTTGCTTCGCATTAATTAATATAACTGTTATAAACTGTAAATATAAAATGTAATTAATATAAATGTAACCGCCAATTGATATGGCATCAGATGCAGTTGTTGTTATTCTAATTGGATACAAGTAAAACCTGACAAAATTGACATATTGTCGTGTGTGATATCGCAAATGTTCAAAATATCGCATTTCTTTAGATCGAAGTTTTTACAAAATCAAATATAGTTAATATATTTTGATATTGATATACCACAAAATTGGTTTTTGTGTTAAATTATAGAAAAACAGATATATAATAGAAATCACGTTGTGGTTTTGTAATACAACATTTATATACCTACTAGACGAATTCGAAAACAAGTCGAAATCGTATATAAAGACGGTGTTACAAGTGCATCTAACACAGTCCTTTAATATCTAATATACTAATATTTGTATCTGGTTAACTTTGTCTCCACTACTAATAGTACTAAAAAAATCTGGCGGCAAGTTTAGGCGCCTATTTTAACCTGCAAATGTTGTTATTCAAGCCTCATCTGATTTATTTAACAATTAGTTTTTTAGTATTTACTTATCAAGTATTGGGCCAAATCGTCTTATACTTTTAGAGTCATGGACAGATCACTACCCAGCAAAGGTGTTCAAATAGTGACAATAACGAAGGATTCGTTATCACATGTAAGCCCGTGTTTACACATGGATTATGAACATTAGAACATAATAACTGATGCAGTTTTATTAATTAATGATGGTTTTTCTTAATAGAAGGCATATGTATGCAATATATAGTTGGATTTGCTTTAAATAGCATAAGGTATGACTTGTTCTACACATTTGAAACACCCTGTATAATTGACAATGCTTTAAAATCAATAAGGAAAGTTAAAGTGAACAATCTAGGTTAATTTCTTTTCGATATTACTATAATTAGCTCTAGCATAAAAGGGTGGTGGTTAAATGCAACACCCTGTATATACCACATTCACGTATCCTGAAATATCTTTCGATAAGATATAACATTTGCATTTAAATGTTTGTTGTATCTACGAGGGCAATCCCGAAAAAAAGGTCTCAAAGAACCGTTTATTTTCTATAATTGCTACATCACTTTAAAGATTGAAGGATGCTTTATTTTTCAACATAATCGCCATTTCGGTCGATGCATTTTTGTAGACGCTGTGGCAGTTTTACAATGCCCATGTCATACCAGCTTGCCGCCATGCCCTTTAGGAAGCGTTGAACCTCATCTTTCACCTCATCATCGGAGCAGAACCGCCGTCCAGACAAATGTTCCTTTAACTTAGGGGGAAATCGTTGGGTGCCAAGTTCGGACTGTAGGGTGTGTGTGTGATGACGTTCCAATGAAAATTTTGCAGGAGATCGACGGTTTGACGGGCGACGTGAGGACGGGCGTTATCATGGAGAATGCTTACATCCTTGCTCAACATCCCTCTTCTCCGGTTCTGAATTGCCTTTCGGAGTTTCTTCAGTGTTTCACAGTACTTGTCAGCGTTGACTGTTGTCCTAGCAGGCAGACCAACAGTACCCCCTTTCTGTCCCAAAACACAGTTGCCATGACTTTACCGGCTTGGGCGAAGAGGGATGCCGCCACTCGCGTGACTGTTGTTTTGTCTCAGGTGTATAGTGGAATGCCCAGGTTTCGTCATCCGTGACAATCGAGTCCAAGAAGTTGTTCTTTTCGTCTCCATAGCGGCGAAGAAATTCGCGGAAAGAATCAACCCGTTGCCGTTTGTGGTCTTCTGTCAGATATTGCAACTTTTCCGTTAAAATCCTGTGGATGGTGCTTCTGGAAACCACAGGAGCAAAATGCAGGGCGCATCCAGAGTGATCCTCCGATCTTTACGCATGAGTTCCTCAACTTTTGCGATTGTCTCGTCGGCAATTGACGGCCTCCCGTTCCTTTCTTCGTCGTGAATTTCAGTAGGACCGGCTGTAAACTCTCTACACCACTTGCGAACGTTTTTGACATCCATGCACGACTGTCCATACACTTCCGTCAATAGACGGTGAATTTCAACCGGTTTAACCACTTTTGCGTTCAAAAATCGAATAACTGCGAGCACTTCGCACTTGGCGGTAACGTTTATCGGGAGCTCCATTTCGAATGGCTACCAAGCCAAGACTGAGCATCCGAGCGAAGCGCCTGCGTGCTTCTGTGGTAGCGGAGAAGGCACCACTCGCAACATTGTTGCCAACAACCGTATTAAAACTTTCTCTACGTCCCCAAAAAATAGGAGACCTTTTTTTTTGGGATTGCCCTCGTATTTACTTTCAGGAATTAAATCAAGGAAACTCGACTCGGTCGTTCAGTGGTAAGAGGACCAGCAGTTGAATTTGGCAACTCAGATGTTGCGCGTTCGAAACCAGCGTCCGACGAGTACAGTGGCGGTACTTTTCGGGCGGGTTCGGTATGCTCCCGAGTTACCATTCGCCGTTGGGAAAATAATTAAAGGCGTTTCACCCTTTACGGCGAGGGGATGCAGTAACAAGGCCATGGAACACTTTATACGCACTTTCCTATACCTAAAGACTCCTGAGGTTACGACAAGCTAAAAAGAGCTTATAACTCTGTTGGGACACTCAACACCGTGTTTCACCCCCTCAGACTGAATTTCGTCATAAACAAAAAAATTTGTACTTTCAAATCTGAACATAGTCTACTTACCTGGCAAGTTACATTAAGTTCTGTATTTGACACCGGGATAGACGATATTTATTGGCATCTTTAGGACGTTGAGATATTGTATTTTCTTTGGATCATTCTTGCTAAAAGCAACCAAACAAAAAACTTCATATCTATCTCCGGTATAATTATTTCATCATTCAATTTCATCACGATGCACCCTACATAAATCTTACTTTTCCGTTTAAATTTGTTACTTTCTTTTAATTAAGATTCAATACAGGATAGTCTTAATCTTATAAGAGGTAGTGTATGTTATGTTTCTATATTGAAATGTTTAGAATCTTACAGTTAATACAGAAGCATATAAAACATATGAATTGGTTTTGAACATCCTGTATATTTAATATACTCGTACACTATGCGTATTTTCCCCCATAGTGCTATGCTAGTGTATTATTCTAGGAAAAATATGGATCCTAATTGATGGTATCAAAAATCCGATTTAATAACGGATAATTTTTCTGCGATTGCTAAATAAAAGAAAAAATATCTCACGTGGCTATATAAATCTAAACTAATAACAATCTAATTCTTCACTACTACTAAATTCAGCTATAGACAATATTGCTGTGTCCATCACTTTTGGCAGCCATCAGCTTATATGAATTGCTCGGTGATACAGGTGAACGAATATAGTTGCCAGTGCATCGCGTTTTGGAGTGGTGGTATCGTTTGCACGAATTTTATATTGCGCAAGTTGGGTATTGAAAAGCGATCTTGCTTAAAATTTTAGTCTTACTATGGTAAATAGAATTTTAGTTTCACTAGTGGAGGTATTAACTTTGCACGGGGTAATAATAATGTTTGTAAAATATCCAAACCTCATCCTTACCTAGATGGTCACATAGTAAGATTAAATTTTTTAAGCTATAATAGTGTCGGCAAAGAGTGGCAAGTTTCAGTGCCTTACGTAACATGTAAAATTATTGCTTTAAACTTTGTGTCGCAATTGATCCCTATATGTTATTCACGAGTAAAGGCTTTAACAGCTCATACGAAGACACTATTTCTAAAGTTCCCAAAATGTACAGAAGGATTTCAGGAACTGAGTCCCAAAGTGCCTGATCTACCACAGCCTATTACTACGCGCTGGGGAACAGCTGCGTTTTACTACTGCGAACATTTTGATGATGTAAAGAAGGTAGTTTTACAATACGATCCGTGACACGCCAAATCTATCGAGAAAAAGCAAAAAATGTTTCAAAATAATCAGGTGAAACGTGATTTACTATGCGTTGGGGAACATGGTTATAGGCTGCGTTTTACTATTGCGAACACTTTGATGACGTAAAGAAGATTTACAATTCGATCCGAGACACGTCAAAGCTATCAAGAAAAGCCAGAATATGTTTCAAGATAGTCAGGTCAAATGTGATTTAGAAAATATTCACAGAAACTACTAAGGATTAGCGAAGGGAATTGAAAAATTTCAAAATGATTCGATGTCGTTTGTGGATTCTGTTCAAATTGCGGGTGATGTTCACTGACACCTAGGTACGGCGGTAGGCGAAAAAATGAAGGTGTGATACGAAAATTTCCATGTGTTATTGGCAAGGATCATACTAACACAAATTTATGGAGGCGCGTCGAAAGATCCATTAACTTGTCACTAGGATTACTTTAAATTTACAAATATAACTCGATGTAGAACGGTTATCTTCATCATTACTACGTTACTGAACATTCGACTTAATACGGCCCCTCCACGTTGTTCTCCGCACTGCACTGTAACTTGCCCCACTTTGCCGAGACTATAGATAAATTTTAAGCCGGAATTGTATACGGGGTTCGCCTAAAAATGGCCGATAAATGCTCAGAGATGGTAGAAAGTTTGGTTTTTCGAAAATATTTTATTTCAAGGTTAAACAATGTTTGGATCCTATATAAGAAACGAACTAGTTGCAATTCATATTGCTAATGTATTGACAATTTTCTTGCCAACATTTTCAATAACATGGGACACGTCGGTCTTGGTGCAGGGCGGTTCCTTTTTATGAGCATTAATTTATTTCCCAGAAAATAATGCTGCTAATGCAGTTACTTATGATTAAGGCTGCAAAAAATATAAATATATAATACATGGGCTGAAGAATCTCGGGCCTAACATATAGATGACGCTAGTTTTATTGCAGTCACCTTTCTCTCAGTTAGTACTAACCTTCAAAAGACAGCCGTTACAATTTCATGATATTCTATTCATTAGTTTGTGAGTTATTGTGCTAAGAGTCACGCTACTTTTGTTATTTTCAAAAAACAATGGATGAAAAACAATTTCGTGTTTTAATTCTACACTGCTTCTTGATGGGAAAAAATACCGTTCGAGCGAAGCAGGGGACTCCGCTCCATCAGAAACAACAATAAAACGTTGGTTTGCTGACTTCAAACGTGGTCGTAGAGACACCGATGATGCAGAACGCAGTGGACGTCCAAATGAGACGGTAACATCAGAAAACATCAAAAAAATCCACAAAATCGTTTTGAATGATCGAAAAGTGAAGTTGCGTGAATTAGCTGACATCGTAAAGATATCAAAAGAACGTATTGGCTTTGTATTGCATGAGCATGTGACTATGAGAAAGTTCTGTTCAATGTGGGTGCCGCGTTTGCTCACTGTTGACCACAAACAAGAATTCATTGATGATTCTGAGCAGTGTTTGGCCATGGTTAAACGTAACAAACCGGAATTTTTGCGTCGATATGTGACAATGGATGAAACATGGATCCATCACTTCACGCCGGAATCAAAACGATCGTCATCTGAGTGGACAGCAACTGGTGAACCTCGTCCAAAACGCCCGAAAGCACAACAATCGGCTGGAAAGGTTACGGCCTCGGTCTTTTGGGATGTGCGCGGTGTAATATTCATCGACTATCTTGAGAAAGGAAATACCATCAACAGTGAATATTATATGGCGTCATTGGAGCGTTTGAAGGCCGAAATTGCAAAGAAACGACCGCATATGGCAAAGAAAAAAAAATTTGTTTCATAGAGATAACGCACCGTGTCACAAGTCAATCAAAACAATGGCAAAACTACATGAATTGAACTTCGAATTGCTCCCACATCCACCGTATTCGCCAGATTTGGCTCCCCGCGACTACTGGCTGTTCGCAGACCTCAAAAAAATGCTCGCCGGTAAGGAATTTCGCACGACTGAAGAGGTTATCGCTGAAACTGAGGCCTATTTTGAGGCAAAAGATAAATCGTTCTACAAAAGTGGTATTGAAATGTTAGAGCGGCGCTGGAATGATTGCGTTGCTCTTGATGGAGATTACGTTGATGAATAAAGCTAATTTTGAACCAAAAAAAACGTGTTTTCTTTGTTAGGCCTGGGACTTTTCAGCCCGCGTGTTATATATCTCAATAACCCATGTACCGTATAAATGGTGTCGGGAATTATGTTTCTTTTAGATCTTTCTCTTTTCTTTTGTCAACTACGTTGCTTCAGTCCAAGTTTGCGCTGGCCTTCTTTTTCTCTTATCCTTCGCAGTATTTGCTTTCTATATTCTTCCAGGTAGTCACTCATTATCCATTCTTTGCAGATGCCCCCACCATTCCAATTGTCTCTGTTCAATAAATTCCAATACTGAATTAATTTCTTAGTTTTCCCTTATGTCGATGTCTTTTATTGTATAGCATTTTATGACCTCTCTGACTACGCTCTGATACTTCATTTCCAGGGCTTGTACCTTACTTATTTGTTTTTGGTTTAGTACCCACGATTCGCAGCCAAGTGTTAATATCGGTCCATAAATAAGACTTATATTCCTTTATTTTTATTTTCCGAGAAATTTCTTTGTTATTTATAAATTTCGTATTCATAGCGTAGTATATTCAATTCTTTTATTATGTCTGCTTCTTGTGCCCCACTCGCGTCGAATATCAATCCTAGGTATTGGAACGTTTTCACTTGTTCGATTTCCAGTTCCTTCGATTTGAATTCTCATTTGTACTGGTTCTTCCCCATATTGTCATTACTTTAGTTTTATTTTTGCTTATTTTCATTCCACTCTCAAGTTGATGTTAAGTTCCATATTTCAAATTTTTTTTGTAAATCTTTTTCACTTTTTCCCATAACCACTATATGTTGTAAGTTAATATAACCTACTAATATTTTTTACTTTTCTTTGTACATTTCTTGATTATTTCGTCCACATACGTAATGAACAATACTGGATTTAGGATTCCACCTTGCCTCGATCTTTCTTTTATTCTAAACTTTTGTGATTCCGAGTTATATGCGATGACAATGTTTATATTAATATTATATATCGTTTGCGTCATTCTTACTACTTTATTACTTACTCTTCTTATCTTTAGGATATTTCATAACTTTTTCTTGGAATTTTATCGAAAGCTTTCTCTAAATCTCTAAATCCCAGGAATATTTTGTTCTTTTATTGCGAAGCTCTTTGCATTATCTGCTTTATGGAGAAAACGTGGTCTTGCGTGTTTTTTCCCTTTATTAAACCGCTGTGAAATTCGTCGTATGTGTCTTCTAATAGTGATCTTATTCTTTTGTCTATCATCTGTTCTAGTACGGTATCCGGCAAAGAAACGGTACTGAAATGCGCATGCGCTAAATCTGTACGTGTCATGTGCTGAAACGTACCGAGTGGTTTCCGAACGTGGTTACAACGTTTGTGAATATCTCTTTAATGCTAGTTGCTTCAGGATAGTTCTCACTGTTGCAGAAAAAGTTTTTATCGTGGGACACTATTTTCGGAAAAAGGCACGAAAACGGTCCACAGCTAGGGAGTCTCTTCGAATGCTGCGCAATCATTTTGGGGATCGCCTTATTTCGCGTGGCACTGATTTCCCATATCCATCGCATTCACTAGACCTAACACCACCTGATGCATGCATATGGGGAATGGTGAAGGAGCCTGTTTCCCGTACCAATCCAGCATCGGACATTCCGGAATTGCGGATTAAAATTCAAGGTTCTTTTCGTGCCATGGAACAACCTGTCTTTACAGACATGTTTGTGGACCTTCGCAAAAGCTACGAATACTGCTTGAAACTGAGGGTATCTTGAATATCTGTTATCGTCGTGAATATTGTTTGCAACGCTATATAAACTTAAAGTATCGCTATATAATGTAAAGTAAATACATGAATAATAAACAGTATACGTTTCGTGATTTCAGTACTGCTTATTTTGCCGCATCCTGTATTTTTATGGCTGACCTTAATAGGAATACCATTGGTATATCATAAGTAGCTGCATTATTTTTTATATATTATTATCTGGGCAGTTTTCTCTAGGAATGAATTTGTTTCCAATAAGAGGAATTTTTTTTAGTTACATAGTATATTAAATTTTAGCATCACTTTAACACTTTTTACAATCTTCATTTTACAACTTTCTACCACGTCTAAAAATTCATCAGTAATTTTTAGATAGACCCTGTATAACAAGTGCCTAAAATATTCAAAAAAAAACCAAAACATAAATCAATACACACGTGTAGATTGGTGACAACAAAATCTAAACGGACAAAATTGAAATAACACAATTGGAAGAGCAAGTACGGTGACCGTGTGTGTAACGCCCCGTGTCTAAGAGTGGCTTACATAATGTATAACGTCAGAACAAGAGTAATATATATATATATAGATATAGACAAGGCATGCTGTTGTGCGGAGGGGCTAATAGCACTTACTAGTGGTCTGCCCCAGTACCAAGACTTGACTTTCTGCGTCCACCCGCCCAAGCTGGAGCGCAGTCCGCCCAGGTACCCGCTCTGCAACACCATACACTCACACTTATGACCGCCTGATACCGGAGTACCATAGTACCCACGTCAGAGGGTACCCACGCTTCGTTTGCACGTAGGGGTATACGGCATGGTATATATAATGGCTATACCATGAGAATACCACGTTAATTTATTGCTTTAGGTGCGACGTCAATGAACGGTGAAAACAACATACTTAGTATTCTTCAGCATATACCAGCATAAAACAGATGTCAATGTGTTAAATCTATAGAATTACTTCAATAAATTATGGACTAATCAATTTTAACTGTAGTGTTTGTATCTTTCAATGTTCATAATTTAGAAAAAACGACGCTACATTTGTACAATTAGATGTGAAGGTATATAATCAAATAATTTCCGAATTATAAAAGTTATAAAAGATCCTATCTATAATATTTGAATTGCAAAACCTTTATTCAATATTTTTTTTGTAGTGCTTCAACATTTGTTTTTTTTAATGAGTTCATTTCGCTTAAATTTATTCGAATTTGAGCGATATTATTTTTTTCACTTGGTTACGAGGGCTACCTGAAATGTTTTCGGAATCGACAAGAAAACACGGTATTGGTGTGGCTTTTTATTTTTCGATGTAAGAAGGATTTTTTGAGGTCTCCAAAATAGCCATCCTCATTTAAGGCAAATTTCTTTCCTGATATTTTCAGGTTAGGGAATAGGAAAAAGTCGCTGGGGGTTAGGTCCGGTGAATATGGAGGATGCGAGACTAATTCGTAGCGCAACTCATTCAATTTGGACACCACAATGCTGGATAAATGAGCCGGTGTATTGTCGTGCTGAAAAAGCACCATCTTCCGTTGCAAACGAGACCGTTTCTTCTTCAATACTCCATCGAATTGGGTCAATAAATCGCTGTAGTATTCGTCCTTCCCGTCTGCAGATAGTCGATGCCTTGGAAATCCCAAAAAATGATTGCCATGACTTTTCCGGCCTGGTGGAACTGTCTTTGCTTTCTTCGGGGCTGATTCGCCCGGAAAAGTCTACTGCTTCGACTGTACCTTGGTTTCCGGTATATAGTGGTAGATCCAAGTCTCATCCACGGTTACGAAACGCATGAAGAAATCCCTTGGATTGCGTGGGATCCTGGCCAGACACCCCTCCGTGTCTCTTCGTCTTTTTCGGGTGTGCCACAGGCCTCTGTTCTTGGACCACTCCTATTTATTATTTTAATTAATGACATTCCTCACTGGCTTATTCCTAAATGCCTACTATACACCGATGACCTTAAAATTTTTCGTATAATATACTCCACTGCAGATGGTAACATTTTGCAGGGTGACCTTCACGTATAGGACGTTAAAAAGAAAAGTTCGATTCATAATTGATTCGCCCTCGTATCTTCATCATTTGTAAATATATCGCTATTGAATACGTAATATACTAGATCAGTTGCAAACGTTACGTTTACCGAATCTCGGCGACCCAATTAGGACCTCTGTTATTAATCGGAAACTTCGCAAACAGATCTGCATTTTGCGGTTAACCATGGAAGCGGAATCGAACTGTATCGTGAACTGGTTGCGGTCTAAATGTGGAGTTATTTTCTGCAAATCTAGGCTGCGTTACGTAAGAGATATCGAAAAATCTAGCAGATAAAGTATTCTTGTCAAGTAAGGGCTTTGAGTGATTTGGCGAAGATTTCTAAAATTGTATCGCTACAGAGAATCAAAGTATATTGGTTATTATTGAAAATGTACAAACGTAATTGAATTATGGTGTAAGTTTTTATTTTGTCGAAAGCACTTACACGAATAAAAGGAATTTTTGCTTCCAGCATTGTTTTATTTCATTTATAAATCTAATAATACTAAAAATAAGTTTCTTGTAATACGTCACGTATAGTCACTATTGAAGTATATGGGGAACTTCTAAAATATATTGGCTTTTCAGCAATAGACTTGTAAGTACAATAGATTGATTACTTTTTTTTTTTAATCCTATCTCCTTTATACCTTGCGGTGTCGGACTCTTTATTTTCTTACTTTTATCTTCCACAGGTTCCTGTTCTGAGCCAGTTATTTGGCTTCAATCCATCCCATACTTCGCTTTTCGAATGTTCTATACACCTGCTTCTTCCAGGTGTTTCGGGGTCTACCTATACTGTTTTTGCCCTCTGTTTTGGCTTCAAATATCCTCTTTGTAATTCGATCTTCTTCCATTCTGTGTAGATGCCCAAGCCATCCCAGTTGTCTCTCCTCTATGACCACTTCTACTGGTTTGATACCCAGACTATTAGTGATTGTCGTGTCTCTGATTCTGTCTCTTCTAGTTACTCCTTCTATTCTTCTTAGGAATCTCATTTCCATGGCCGTAACTCTGCTTTTGATTCTGTTCGTGGACCACTTCTTTATACACCTCTGTCTTTATTTCTTTTGGTATTTCTTTTTATCCAGAAACGAATTTCTCAATATGTTATATATCTTTGCGGATTTCCCAATCCTCTCATTTAAGCTTGATTACTTCTTTATTTATAATTAATCCTCCTAATCCACGATGGAATTCCAAAAAATGGTCGCCATGACTTCTCCGGCCGATGTAACGGTCTTTGCTTTCTTCGGAGCCGATTCGCCCGGAAAGGTCCACTGCTTTGACTGTTCCTTGGTCTCCGGTATGTAATGGTGCATCAAAGTCTCATCTACGGTTACGAAACGCATGAAGAAATCCCTTGGATTGCGTTGGATCCTGGCCAGGGACTCCTCCGAAATTATCACCCGATTTCGTTTTTGTTCCGGTTTGAGCAAACGCGGTAGCCATCGCGGCGAAAGCTTTTTCATAGCCAAATTTTCATGCAGGATATGGCCAACGCGTTCTTCCGATATGCCTATTGTTGTCTCCGCGGTCTCTCAGCTTCAATCGGCGATCGACTTACACGACATCTTGAATCTTGTCGACCATTTCATTGCTGGTAGCGGTTTTTGGGCGTTCGTTACTTGTGCTTGTGCGGCCACGTTTGAAATATTTATATTTTTATATATCGAATTTCCGTGGCCGTTTTCCAGGCCATCTAGATGTGTTTTGTCACTGCACGAAATTCGATTTTATCCATTTTTGCGAAACCGCCGGACATGCTACGCAAAACACACTCTTAAACTATTGACAGGAGACGTCTGAAACGAATTCACTTCAACCTGCGTGTGCTATCTCTTACCGATTCCGGAAACATTTCAGGTCGCCCTCGTATGATGACTATTCCTAAAACCACACTAATAATTTTTTTATGTTATATATACCATTGAAGTGTAGATAAAGTAACGTCATACCATAAATAAATCAATCAGTCCTCGTATATTAACAAATCGAATGGTGAAAATGTTCTTAAGTTCTTCAGTTTTTCTCAAGCATCGGATGAGATTGAAAGTGTATCGATTCGTGAGATCTTACCAAGATGTGTGTTCTATATACACTATACTTGACACTTTCATTTGTTTTTTTTTTACGGCTCACAAACTCACAATCAAGTGAAAAGTAATTTAATACATTACATTTCACCAGTCGGTATCCACTTTCGACTTGGGTGAGCATGTACGCGTTCAACTTCAACAACATCACTGCCACGCTAACAGATTTGTCTTATGAGATGATTTCATCTTCGATTTTAAAATAAAAGCAACATTAATTAAGTAATTGCGCTGGATTGATTGTGATGTGTTTTCACGTATTTGTAATGATCAAAAAAATCAAGTAGCACGTGAAAAGAAAACGATCTTTTCATCAATATTGACGTTAATAATAATATTTGTTTATTTCAGTTACAGTAAATGCAACAGAATATATTACCGCAAAAATCTGTACACCATATACAGTACATACATATTCTCTAGGCAAAAATAACACATACATAAACGAACCTAAGTAGGTACAGGATGGCGCAGGGGAACGGGAAATTTTGAAATAACGTCATTTCCACGAATAAATTCATAAAACTAGTAATTTATTAACGAAAATGCATGTATGCATGAGGACTAAATTAGACGGAGTTCGTTTCTAAAGGAAACCTGCGAAAAGTGTAATGGCTATTGCTAATTCCATCTCTAATTTTTGAATATTAAGTATTTTGCCATGATGGATAATCTTCTTACAATCTACTCATCAAAATCTTCAGTTACATACGCATTTTGACGTATTTTAGACAACTTCGATTTTTCACAAAAAAACATATTTCGTCAAATTTCGCTCATCCTAGATTTGGTTCAAGGCTCGCCGAATGCTATCTCCAATCATATAGAATACGATACTAAAACCAAAATTGACATAAGAGAACCAATCTGGTCGGAATTCGTTTCTAAAGATTTGAAAACATGTGAAAAGTGCAATGGCTATTGCTAAAACCTTTTCTAATTTGAGAATATTAAGTATTTCACCATGAGGAATAATTTTCTTACAATCTAATCATGAAAATCTTCTGTTGCATACGGATTTTGACATATTTCAGATGACTTCGATTTTTCGCAGAAAACGTAAGATTTAAAAGCATTTTAACTTTTTGATGATCTGCACCGAAGATAGGCACCAGGAACAAAACCATCTCCCCTCCCCCCCTCTAACGTGAACAGTAATTAGACGATCCCTTTTAGGTGTTGCTTTAAGCAAAACTTTATTAGAATCATCATTCCAACTGTTATTATGAGTATGTGATGAGTGTATATATTTCATCCATGTATACAATAGGACGCTTTTACGCTCTGTAGTGGTGGATCTTTTAAACAAACCAGCTTTTTAAATTGCAGGTATCGTGTCGTCCAACCAGTAGTTTTCTATTTGTCTTCATTTTTCGCTAACAGAATCCTATTTTCCTCATAACTTTTTTCAAACTTTCGGGACATCCTTGATACCCTATATCGTCCACAAACTTTTTATGGATAGTGGCGCAAGGGAAACGGAAATTTTGAAATAACGTTATTTCCACGAATAAATTCATAAAACTAGTAATTTATTAACGAAAGTGCATGTACGCAGCATGCCATTTATGTTTTTACAATCAAAATGTCCAAAAGTGTCTCTTTACTTTTTAAAGATGACATCGGAAAGATGTCCTCCCATTCGGCGTTCACACTCTAACAGCCTGTTATGAAAACTCTGGAATGCGCGGTGTAGCAAATCTTGGGGAATGGCAGTGATTTCTTGTTGAATGTTCTCCTTCAGTTCATGGATTGTTGCAGGTCGTGTACGGTACACCTTGCCTTTAAGATACCCCCACAGGAAGAAGTCGCACATACTAAGATCAGGGGATCTCGCAGGCCATTCAATGTCACCGTTACGTGAAATAATGCGTCTTCCAAACAATTGACGAACTGCTGCCATCGAATGTCGAGCAGTGTGTGACGTGGCTCCGTCCTGCTGAAACCACATGTTTTCCATGTTAAGATTAAGCTCGTACAGTCTCGGTGTAAAGAATGTTTGAAGCATTTCAACATATCGAGCGGATGTTACTGTCGCTGCACTACCATCCTCACGTGCAAAAAAATAAGGGCCGATAACAGCATGACATAATACAGCACACCATATTGTGACCTTGTCGCTATGTACTGGTCGCTGGTGTAACTCACAAGGATTGTCCTGGGCCCAATAATGGAAATTCTGTTTGTTTACAAAACCGTTCAGGTGGAAATGGACTTCGTCTGATATCCATATGTTACCAACGAAATTCGCGTCCCCGTTAATTTTAGCAAATATCTGGCTACTGAACTCCTTACGTGACGCTGGGTCTCGTTCATGTAATTGTTGCACAATCTGCAACTTATAGGGATGGAAATGTAATTCGTGCAGTATTCTTTGTAAGCTTCGTAGCCTAATCCCTAGCGTAGATGCATGCTGTCGAACGGAGCGGCGAGGACTTCCCTCGATCGCAGCTCTAACAGCCTCAATGTTCTCTGGGGTACGTGCCGTTCGAATGCCACCTGGAGTTTTCTTTTTCAAGACAGATCCTGTTTCTTGAAAATTACGCACCCACGTTGTAATCGCATGCGCAGATGGGACGCGTCCGTGACGTCCAAGTTGGTAGTGCTGTCGAAATATTCTCTGCGCGGCAGTCGCACTATCACCATTTTTATAAATCGCTCTCACAGCTACTGCACGTTCCGCACCAGTCCAACGATCCATGATTACTAAATGGCAATGCGTTCACAACAATTGTGCGACGTTACGAACAACTGCCGGCTCTACAGTGCTGACAACTGCAACGTTCAAAATTTCCCGTTCCCCTGCGCCACCCTGTACATACACTACCGCTGATAATAGTATGGACACTTCCTATTTCATGCAAAATTTGACGCTTGCTTGAAAACCTTAGACAAAACAATCATACGAAAAATATTTATTCATGTAAGACTTACAGCAGATGCTTACACAAAACAAAAGGTAATAATACACATTAGAAAACATTTTTTTTACAATTAATGATAGTTTCTCTTTATAGAAGACATGTCTCCATGCTATTATGAGCGGTAATATATGTATACCGGAAATGGTATACCTAAAAATATAACATGCAGCCAAGAATAGTAAACAAGAGAATAATCATTAGAGAGAGGGTTTAACATAAATGCGAAAATAAAATGTTTAGCTTTTATCGAAAAAGTAGAAAAGTTTTAAAAGATTACCAGGGGTATTAAATCCTTATTTAAATAAATATCAGACTGCGTTTTACTTTGGTTAAATTAAA
This sequence comes from Trypoxylus dichotomus, assembly GCA_023509865.1. Classification (NCBI taxonomy): domain Eukaryota; kingdom Metazoa; phylum Arthropoda; class Insecta; order Coleoptera; family Scarabaeidae; genus Trypoxylus; species Trypoxylus dichotomus. The sequence continues at coordinate 1,859,712 of CM042076.1, forward strand.
GTTCAACTGTTTTCGTCAATACCTTTATTAGTTTATTACCACCTTCAACGTGGATCAACTTCTTTTTACGCGTACTTTTGTCATCATGCCGGGTCAATTACTTTCCGTTTATAATCGTTCACTTCGGCCAGAAACCGTCGTCATGAAAACAGCTGTTTGCTGTTCTGGTAACTGTAAAAACCGGATCAATTATAAGACGCGTTTTTACGCGTTTCATAAAATACGATTTGGCGAGGTATTTCCTTCGTTAACTCTGACTTCCTGCAGCTGTAGTCCGATATAATTGCGATCATTGATTATTTCATTCGAGACATGCGAAATATCTGCAACGCAGATGCTTGTTATAAAAGCATATAAAATTGTAATACGAACTTTTTGTCGTATCGTAGGCGTTCATTCTCCAAAAGAAGAGAAATCGTCTTTAGCGAGGGCGTTGCCACTTCTCGATTCTATGTAGTAACTTTTACTTTTATAGACATGTGCGAAATGCAAATCAGCGTGAATCGGTCGTTTTAAATTTAAAGTTAAACCGTGTAACGTTATGTCGATAAACTGTGACGTGAATGGCTTCGCAAACAATACGTATTCTACTTCGCGCTTTCACTAGAATGTTTGGAGATTCTTCTTGGGAATTTTTGTGCAATTCTTCTTTTGTTAAAGTGGTAAAATATGAAGCAGTTGATTCAAGAATAATGATAATATCTTTAAATATAAAGGAAACAAGAATCATGCAGATTTATGACCCCGTGAAAGGAGCAGCAGAAGAAGAAATATCCGTCTTCTATCTAATCTTACAAAGAGAATTAGATGATGAAGCGAGAAGAAAATGAGACAATAGTAATAGAAGATTGGAATAGAAGACCAAACCAAAGGAATGGGCTGCATGGGGAAGCAAGTTTTTGTAGAAGAAACGACCTGACTAACACTAACATATGGCAGCGAATCATGGACAACCACGAATAGGTTTAAAAGCAAAGTTACGGCCATTTTTTATGAAATATAAAGAAAAGTTGCTTCAAATTAAAAAATTATTTAGAAAAATATTTACACCAAACACATGGGCTGAAAAGTCCCGGGCCTAACAAAGAAAACACGGTTTTTTTGGTTCAAAATTAGCTTTATTCATCAACGTAATCTCCATCAAGAGCAACGCAATCATTCCAGCGCCGCTCTAACATTTCAATACCACTTTTGTAGAACGATTTATCTTTTGCCTCAAAATAGGCCTCAGTTTCAGCAATAACCTCTTCATTCGTGCGAAATTTCTTACCGACGAGCATTTTTTTGAGGTCTGCGAACAGACAGTAGTCGCTGGGAGCCAAATCTGGCGAATACGGTGGATGTGGGAGCAATTCGAAGTTTAATTCATGTAGTTTTGTTTTGATTGACTTGTGACACGGTGCGTTGTCTTGATGAAACAAAATTTTTTTCTTTGCTATATGCGGTCGTTTCTTTGCAATTTCGGGCTTCAAACGCTCTAATAACGCCATATAATATTCACTGTTGATGCTATTTCCTTTCTCAAGATAGTCGATGACTATTACACCACGCACATCCCAAAATACCGAGGCCATAACCTTTCCAGCCGATTGTTGTGCTTTCGGGCGCTTTGGACGAGGTTCACCAGTTGTTGTCCGCTCAGATGACGATCGTTTTGATTCTGGAGTGAAGTGATGGATCCATGTTTCATCCATTGTCACATATCGACGCAAAAATTCCGGTTTGTTACGTTTACACATGGCCAAACACTGTTCAGAATCATCAACACGTTCTTGTTTTTGGTCAACAGTGAGCAAACGCGGCACCCACTTTGAACAGAGCTTTCTCATAGTCAAATGCTCATGGAATATAAAGCCAATACGTTCTTTTGATATCTTTACGATGTCAACTAACTCACGCAACTTTACTTTTCGATCATTCAATACGATTTTGTGGATTTTTTTGATGTTTTCTGGTGTTACCGCCTCATTTGGACGTCCACTGCATTCTGCGTCATCGGTGTCTCTACGACCACGTTTGAAGTCACCAAACCAACGTTTTATTGTTGTTTCTGATGTAGCGGAGTCCCCATAACACTGTTCAAACCATTGCTTCGCTTGAACGGTATTTTTTCCCATCAAGAAGCAGTGTAAAATTAAAACACGAAATTGTTTTTGATCCATTGTTTTGAAAATAACAAAAGTAGCGTGATTCTTAGTACAATAACTCCCAAACTAATGAATAGAATATCATGAAATTTTAACCGCTGTCTTTTGAAGGTTAGTACTAACTGAGAGAAAGGTGACTGCAATAAAACTAGCGTCATCTATGTGTTAGGCCCGGGATTTTTCAGCCCATGTGTTACATCTTTTAACGTTCAATACCGACGAATTCACATCGACCATTTAATACAGCACATATTTCTACGACGAGAAATTGCTTTCACATGCATCGCATCTCCAAACGGTTATACATCAACCATATTCTAACGCGTTCCGCTTCCATACATATTAAGCTGCGTAAACTGTACTCTCGATTCGGTTTTCACATTTTCTCCATTTCTTCATGCTTTATACTTTACGACAGCTAATTACCCGATACCGTTTTCAATTTCAATGTTTATCGCGCTCTCCCCGAGCAGATGTTGGACGAAATGCGCTAGTTACTTTGACAATTGGAGTTAAATTATACGGAAAGTAGAAGAAATGTCAGTCGAATCGACCGTACACTTAGCTGTAACGATCGAACGTTAGATGGATTTGTTGGGGGCTTTTTACTGTTTGAATTCTGCATTTAAAAACGAAAGGAATTAGTAATGGTTTGTTCCAATCTGCTTTTGTCATTAAGTTTGATTGTTCTATAAGATAATTCATTGAAATGAAGGGGTTCCATGCTCGATTATACAGAACTGTTATAAATTTATTTACGATACAAAAGAACTCTCGTAAGCGCTGGTGCTAATAATTGTGAAGGAAATTGGATACCAACCATGTAATCTAGACTATTTTAGTTACCAAATCAAAATCTATACAAGGCATGAATGCTGGATGAAACAAATAGAAATATTGGTGAAGCAGAATAAGAGGGCTTACCAGTATTGGATGCAAACAGAAGAAATGGAAGACAAAGCCGCATATAAGAGACGGAATAGAGAAGTGAAAAAACAAGTAGAGAAAGCAAAAAACAAACTATGGAAAAGAAAGTGCGATGAAGTGGAGAAATTTATGAGTGGCAGTTAATCCTGGGAATAAGAAAATTACACTTATTTAAAAGCCATGGAAAATCAATCTTGTTATGTACCAAATAAAATAAAAATTTTGGCAAAGAAATCGTTCTCCTGGTAGAAAGAGAAACAAAATTAAATCTCTGCAGCTTGTATATTGCGGAAGTCTCTGCATTTACCGTAAATAAATTCATGCATTTTATTACATCGCGACACCAACTAGGATATGTAATCAGAAAAATACAGAGTGGTATCAAAAAACACCCCATATCTTTGACAGATGTTGACAACTCTAAAGCGTATTCCGTAAAACATTTTAACTTGGTTTTTGTTGATCGCTTCTGCACGAATCCATATTGATATGGAGATAAAGTATTCATAATATGATCATATATTTTACTTCAAAGTACTGATTCAATACATTTAATACGTAAGTTGGCGACGATATCTGAGGGAAAGGAATATTTTATGTTACAGTTCATATGGAATTTTAGCAGTTTCTCTGAATGTACTAATTAAATCTCAAAACTAAGCATCAACTTCTTCTTACCTTCTAAGATTTCACTGTGTAATAATTCAATATTTAGTCAACAGTTCCGTATGTACCAGTGACCCCTTCCCTTCGAGAATACCACAGGAAATTCAACCTTTATGTAGGAGTAACTCTTTAAAATCTTGGCGCATCCACCAAAATTGAAAAATGTTATTTTCCACTAGCTTTAGTGTTGTTGTTAAATGATACTAAGTATGTTGTTTCTTTCTACGCGAGAAAATTTATCTACCAAAAGAAGGAATACCCCCCGCTAGATACTATGGCATTGTTAATAAATTTGTAATACATTTTTTTTTAATGAATTTGTATGTATTTGTGTGCTCTTTTCTTGAGTGTCTGTTGATGTTTGTGTAAGTCCACTGTTAGTTGGTCCTATTTTTTAAGGACCCTAGCCAATGTGATTTATAGAAGGAGATAAAACGCAGAATATTTATATGGTGTTATTTCTAAAATTGAATGAGATACTGGTAAGGGTATGAGCTTTTCATAATTGCCATATTGCTAAATCTCTAAGGGTAATGTTAGAAACATGAATCTGATTTTTAAGATTAACAATCAACTATAATAACTTATAATAGGTAAGTATTCGATTTAAAGATTGATATTTTGTAAAACCTTAAGAAAATACTTCAAATTTGATTTATTTGATCATATCAATGTTTCTTTTCTGTCACTTTATCTCCTTTTCATCCTAAGTTTATTTCGCCAGATTAATTCTTGTAATTACGTAATTTTTTTTGGTCAATTCTATTCGTGAGGAACTTGATTTTGATTCCTTCGGATATCGAGCACAACAGCAAATTTGTTGTACTAACTCGGATTTCTTTGAAAACAAAGCAAATATTGATAATCCTAAGTACATCCAGTCATTCTATTCTATCTAGTAGACTATGGAAATTAGTGTGAATCCAATAAATATATTAAAATTAATCTTTGTTTCTTTCCATTAATAAATTCCAATAAAAAAATATGCCTAAGGTGTTTCATTGAATTCACACTATGTATATATCGAGTATACAGGGTGGTTTTTAAATTTTAACAAATCCCTTTTTAATAATCTAAATATTTTATAGATGATTGGTTAAAATAGTTATTTTAAATGAAATACTTCGCATACGTTGCATTAGTTTGTAAAAGCAGAACTTTCTATTTCCGAATAGGATTCTGTCACCCTGTATACTAGAAAGAGAAAACAACTGAAGGCGCACTACCACCCACACTAATGTATCACGAATAAACGAAGGTAATATACATATTTTTAGGACTGTAGAAGGCTAAAGACGATGATAAATATAATAATGCACTATGAACATAAAAACCAACAACAAGGGGGGAAATATCAAAACAAACGAGGGACGATAATGAGTAGGGTTGGTCGCCGAAACGCACACTATGATTGTTTGATTAATTTTTTACTCTCTACTGCCACGCATACAGATAGTTAATCTTATTGTTAGCCATTAGCTAAAATACAAATGCATGTACGTACAAGCTAAATTAATATAAGGTTTCCGTTAGATTTTTATAATGATAAATTAGAATTTTCTTGTAAATATCAATGTCCTTGTAAGCTAGAAAATAAGGAGCGGTATAAACAGAATTTCATGTTTTTCTTTGTGCCTGCGTTGTAAGGTGAAGTCGTAGAAAATACAAAAATCAATACTTTTAATGTTTTTTTCGTAGACATAGTCAACAATTCTTTTAAATTATTTAAATAGCATTTGAAAGGTTTCTTGCTTGTTTGCGTGTTTATTTTTTGTTTGTGTATTTTATACAAAGAAATGTTATTTGTCTATATTTATATGACTTTGTTAATCGAATATATTTTCGGAATTGGACCGTGAACGGTCAGGTAGTTCCCGAAAGGACGTTAGCATTTCCTTGTAATGTTAACGGTCTGATTGTAACTCATTTTCGCTATCTATACATATACAGTGAAATTCCCCTTCACTGACACTCCTCTTACACGGACACCTCCCTTAAACGGACAGGTTGTGATGGTTCCGATCGGCTCTCATATAATTTCTATTGTATTAACTCTTTCTTGGACGGACATTCTCTTGAATGGACACGGACACGAGAAAATGTTCTCTTAACCGGACAAAAAATAAAATAAAAAGAAACGCCTTATCTTATTTTTATATCGAGAGTATTGCTATTGCATTTCTCAATCGCGCCGCGCGCCAATTTCGCTGGGACTTTAATCTTTCGGTACAAACGCAGCCTATGTCGTGCATTTCTGCCTGGCGTGAATTAGGGACTTTCCCAAGTTGGTCGGGGATTTACCGTTCTTATTCTTTGGGTGTACGCTTTCAATGCAGAAAAGACACAGTGGGCGACACATTCATTGTAGAAATGGCTCCAAATAGAAAAATTCTCACGCTTAAACGAAAAATTGAGATTGTTGAAGTTTACAATAAAGGGAAATTAAGTATAACGAACTTATCAAAGCAGGATTTAATCATGTGAATAAGCAAAGTGAAGACCAGTTAACTGAGGCTGATACATCTGACGTAGAAGATGATTTGCCTCTTAGTGTACTTTCAGATATCCTCAAAAATAAGAATTTATTGAAATTGACGGATAATGAAGACCTTAATGATTTTTTGAACGTAGATGAAGATTTGTATGTTGAAGATCCAGATTCAGAACAAGATATTGCAAACCCAGTTGAAATACAAGAACTTTCGGAAGATTTTGATCTCGATGAGGTTCCAGTGCCAACAGAAGCTATCCCAAATTATGGTAAAGCTATTACCCTGACCAAGCAGCTCAAAAGTTTTGTCGAAAATCACGGAGATACAGAGTCTTTGGAGCTTCTTTCTAAATTAGAAATACGATTTCAAGACGCCATTTTGAGAAAAAGAGAAGACAAACAACAATATATGAATCTTTGGGTCCTTAAAGTGACTATTGATTTCATTGTTTTGTATTACATACTACATCTATGTATCTATGTACATATATTATACTTTGTATGTATATATCTAAAGGAAATAAACTTTTCTTTCTTAAGTTTAAACTTTCTTATTTATTTTAAAAACATTTATATACATATACGATTTAAATGTCCCAATTTCTTTAATATATTCACTTTTCATTAAAAGACGATTTTTGTTGTATTTACTACATATTTCTTTTATGCGGACACCCCTCCTGAACGGACGTCTTCAGTTGGTCCCGTTGGTGTCCGTTGAAGGAGATTTCACTGTATATAGAACTGAAATCAGAGTAAGAAGAGAAAGAAATAAAAAGAAAAAGAGATAAAAGAGAAGAAATATGAAAAGAGGGGGGGGGGGGTGAAATAAAAAGGAAAGGTGAAAGGAGTAAGAGAAAGAAAGAAAGAGAAAAGGAGAGAAAAAAAAAGAAACGAGAAAGCTGGAGTCTCTCTTCTCTTTTCTTTTTTCTCTCTTTCTTTCCCCCCTTTTTTCTGTCTCTCTTTCTTTCTCTTAATCTTTTCACCGTTTCTTTCTATTTCACCCCCTCCCCTTTTTATTTTTTTCTTTTTTATCTCTTTTTATTTTTATTTCTTTCTCCTCTTATTCTTATTTCATTTCTATATATCTCATCGCGATACGGTCCAATTCTGGAAGTAGTTCGTTTATTGCTGACTCTGGCCGTGGGAGCCTACGTATCCGAACCCTTCAAATACCATCCGAGGAAACTATTGATCTTCCCTTAATTCCTAACCAAACCTACTTTTTCATTTCTAATATACCTTACATCATCTACCAACCCGTCTAGCCAGCGTTGAAGATGCAGCCTAACAACTCTCAAATATGGCGAATTTTAAAATTGAATGGATATGAAAAAAGTAACTAACCAAGGTTGTTTACATGCTGTTTTGGAGAAAGAAATGTATTCCGATGGGGTGTGGGCGCTGAATAAGAAGATGGAAAACAAAGTACTGTCAACGGAGATGATATACTGAAGACGCTGCTGTAAGAAGACATTATTAGATCATGAAAGAAATGAAAGAATAAGAGATAATGAAATAGGAGATGAGGTTACATGAGGAGAATGGACCAGGACAGACTACCACAAAAGATTTGCTACTGGAAACCTGCTAATAGAAGGAAAAATACAATACCAAGAAGGAGTTGGCAAAAAGGTATTAAAGGAGTTATACAGAAGAGAGGACTGAGCGAAGATGCTTTTGGGAATAGAGCCTCTTGAGATTGGGATGTGGTAGATGACAAAATTAGCTGTTTATAAACCGTCATAATATAAAATATAAAAAGTTGCTTCTAGGAGAGCGAATTTATGACGGAATTAGTGTACCTATTAATATTACGATCTAATTTAGATAGGTTAAGTGTTGGATTTCCTTGTTTACCACTTTTTACAGTTGGTCGTTTTCTGTTAAGCCATCCCGACAGACCCCGGGCTGTGAAGTTTGTCTTCTCCCCATCACTTCGTTTCTACATATGTATGAGGTTGGAACAAATAGAGAGGCTGCGTTGTGTTTGGTAGATAACTGCTTTATATTTTCATCAAGTGTGCTAAGACAAGTCTATTATACGAAGGGTATTATAAATGTTCTTTGAGTTTAGACTTAGGATAGATTATGAATTATCGAGATTCGTATGCATTATATCGCTTGCAATCATTAACTGTTCAATATTCGATAATACTTTAGAACCTTAGATAATAACACTGTTATTTGCAAAATATCAGTTACATTAGACATTATACGATGTAGTATTTTAATGGTTACATTGTGCGTTTAATTTACTTTTAATAAGCAGCACAATTATTCTTTTTTGGCAATAATTATTGTATTGATTACCAAAAATCTAATAGCTACAGTCTATTTTTCCCAATGTATAAAAAACAATATATTCAAATTCTGTTTGTACCAACTTGGATTTCACATTACATTGTACAGGTGTCCTATTTTGCTGTTACTAAAAGAAAAGTCCATCGTCGTAGAAATCAAAAATTTTCACTATTTTATTCTAGCGTTTTACCACCCCATACTGTGATTTGGAAGTCTACACTACCCCCGACAACCGACTTGGACATCGATGTAAAATTACCATTACATCTCTCATGGCTGCGCTTGACATTAACGATCTGTACGCATACAGTAAAGAGACGCGTTTAACTTATTATTCTTCGCGATGACGTCAGATCTGGCAACGCGGCTCTTTCTTACCTGGTCCTGAAATGTACGATGTCGCGTGGAGGTAGTAGTGGCATTAGGCGAGGTGTACGAAGGTAGGCATGGAACAAAACAAATACACAATCAGTTTGGGTGACTCAGTCAGTTGTTCGATGTTCGTCGGTTCGTAAATCGTAGCAGGCGACGGTAATAGCGGTTGTTGTCGCCGTTTACGTCTACGTCAAACTCGCAAAAAAATTACTACTGGCTAGCTTATCGGCGCAACAAAGTGAAATTCCGCTGCTGCCGTACGGTAATTAGATTGGAAATTCGTTATGCAATATAGCGCCTAAACGAAGTTGGCGTTAGTTAATCGAACGCCGATTGAAATAATAATAACGGAAAGGAAAAGAGAGAAAAAAAAAAGAAAAGCGTATCAAGTACTGTGACAATATTCCAATTATATTGGTTGTTTTTGTTCTCTATACCGGATAAAATAGTTGACTAGGAAGTCAAGTATTGTTTTGTTGTTTTCTTTTAAAGGTAAGATTAGTATTCTTTTTTTAACAATATTTAGGTGTAAATATAGTAATACACTAAAAGACCAAATACAATTCTTATCAAAAAGGCAAGGGAAACTGAATAATAGGACACGTGTTTCAATCTATGAGGTTTCGTTAGTTTAAAGAAAGTATAAAAAGCTTTTTGCGAATTAAGCATTTTATAAAAAAATATATCTCCGCAGTTTCAATTTTATAATTTCAAATATACATGCATAGTTTTCTTTTTTATTAAATCTTAAATATAACTTAAATAATAAATAAATCTTAACATAAATCTTACAAGGTGATATTAAATTTGTAGTGTAGGATGTACTATATCCTTTAATGTAGGATGTACCGTGATATCATAAAGCTTCTAGGTCCAAAATGGCATTCAAATAGAAATAATATGCCTAAATACAATCTTAGTTTTCCAAAATTATTTTGACAGTAACATTTTTAAGCTTTTCGGAACGATCTTAAGTTGTCTTGCTTTCTACTAGAATATAAGATGGTTATATTCCTCGTATTGTCTAAAAGACCTGTTTAACTCGGGCCCATATCGAATTTCTAACTCTCCAAGTTATACTGTTGAAGATGGATTCTCGTAATAACTGGAGATGTTGTTCGTGCTATTCCCATCGTTGGAACGACGTCAAGAATCAGTAAATATGTCATTTAAAGATACAATAAAATAACAACCTCAGCTGGTATTCAAGATTTTATTAATAAAAAAAGGCGAAATTAAAACTAAACAAGGTGATCGTGGTGGAGGTCTAACATCTGTATTTTATTACCTGATCATCAAAAAACTTACGAAAAAAAGCTATATTTTCTTGTGTTGTGTGTCCAATTGCACCATCTTGTTAGAAGTAACTATATTGTAATTCATCTTTGTGCGGCTGCTCAACAAATTCATTCAAAATGTTTTTATATGTCTCAACATTAATTGTAAATGTAAAAACAATAGGTTCAACAATTTTTCGGCGAGATAATGCTAGTCAAACACCAAGTTCACGCAGTATGGAGAAACGTAATTATTTTGGGCAATAATTTTTGAAACCTTTATAGGAATTTTCCACGACTCAATCATTTTACCTCCGTGTGAAGAACCATATCACTGTGTTTAGCAGATTCACTATCAAGCTAGCTTCGCACATGGTTGGAATTTACAATTATCACGATGTTCATAACCTCCTCCATGTTTAGAACTTTTAAACACAAAACTTGTTGATAGGTAATACAATGGAATGAGAAAAATGGAGAGAAATCGTTATTAGCTCGACAAAATGCAACAAAACCATTTTGTTTCTCCAGTTATGGGTGGTGTTCCATCTGTTGTAACGCATAGCTTGTAGCTTGCTACAAAATTTAAGAAAGCATCATATATGTCTTCACCAAGGAATTACTCTTCAAAGGATTCATTGTTAAAAAATCCTCTTTAGCCGACATGTCATTAAATACCATTCGAATAAAAATACACAGCTGACCAATATCTGTCAAATCGGTGGATTCGTCGAACTGCAAAGAAAAGTGGGCACATTCCATGATATCATATTTTAATTTATCTGCCACGTCCTGGCTCATGACTTCAATACTCCTTGTGACTGTTGGACGAAATAATTGAAGTTCTTTAGTAGCAGACATGATCTCTCTTTTATTTTTAAAACCTCCAAATAAAATCTTACCCACTTCAAAAAATGTAACTCTTCAGTCCATAGCACCCTTTTCGGTTTTCCTCTCGGCATTTTAAGAACTTTAATCAGGTTCACACAAAAAGATACGCTCTTAACACTAAGCACAAGCAGGTTTATTAAACTACCTTTGAAATTTCGTCGAAATTTCGTCCATATTGGATTTGGTTCAAGGTTCACCGAATGCTATCTCCAAACATACAGAATACGATTCTAAGACCAAAATTGGCACAAAAGGATTAATCTAGATGGTGTTCGATTCTAAAAATTTGGCAACATGTGAAAAGTCTAATGACTATTGCTAACTCCTTCTCTAATTTTAGAATTATAAGTATTTCGTCACCCAGGACTTGATATTTGTAATCAGACAATTAGGAGAAAAACTAATAGGGAAAGGAAAGGAAATACATATATGTTTTATACATCTTAAAAAAGCTTTTGATAGGGTAAGAAGAGAAGATGTATGGCAGAGCCTGGAAAGGAGAGGTTTAGAGAAAGGAATGATAGAGAAGATTAAGGCATTGTATAAAAGCAATAAGAATAAGGTGAGAACTTCCAATGCAGAATCAGCTGAATTCGAATCGCAAATTGGATTAAAACAGGGATGCGTATTGAGCCCATTGTTATTCTCTATATTAATAGACGACGCTGTTAAAAAAGCTAAACAAAAAGGAGAAAGTATGAAAGTAGGAAACTGGAAAATGAATGCAATTAACGTACAGGAACTAATGTTTGCAGATGATATGGTACTGATAGCACACTCGGAAGATACATTACAGCAAAACTTGAAGAACTAACAAAGATAAACATGGAGATAAACACGAGGAAAACAAACACAATGATAATAGCAGCAGAAGAAAGAAAACAGCATCAAAATCGGGGAAAAAGTATTGGAACAAGTTAAAAGTTACAACTACTTAGGAACAATCATTGAAGACAATGGGAGAATAGAGAAAGAGGTAAATGGAGGATAGAGAAATCCGCAAAAATATATAACATATTAAGAAATTCGTTTCTGGATAAAAAAGAAATACAAAAAAAAAGACAGAGGTCAGACTAACATTAATATATGGTAGTGAATCATGGATAACCACGAATAGAATCAAAAGTAGAGTTACGGCCATGGAAATGAGATTCCTGAGAAGAATAGAAGGAGTAACTAGAAGAGACAGAATCAGAAAGACGACAGTCACTAATAGTCTAGGTATAAAACCAGTAGAAGTGGTCATAGAAGAGAGACAATTGGGATGGCTTGAACATCTACACAGAATGGAAGAAGATCGAATTACAAAGAGGATATTTGAAGCAAAAACAGAATAGGTAGACCCCGAAACACGTGGAAGGAGCAGGTGTATAGAACATTGGAAAAGAGAAGTATGGGATGGATTGGCTCAGAACAGGAACCTGTGGAAGATAAAAATAAGAAATAAATAGTCCGATACCGCAAGGTATAAAGGACATAGGATTAAAAAAAAACAAGTATTTCGTCATGATGGATAATTTTTCTACAATCTAATCATCAAAATCTTCAGTTGCATATGCATTTTGACATGTTTTAGACACACAAAAAGATATTCTCGTAACACCAACGCGCGCACAAGCCGGTTTATTTAGAAACTAAAGCATTTGTCAATATACAATACACTTTCGGGTGGCCTGCTCCCATCCCAAAGAGTATTGTAAGTATATTACTTACAATATTGTCCCAAAAATAATGCTATTTGTGGCTATGAGAATTATTCTGAAAATTGCTATATTGAGTCATAAAATACAATAGGTTTTTAACCATTCTCTAATCAATATTCTTAGAAGTTTGCCTGTAAAATTCATAAACATTATTTATATATAAAATAATTATATTGTCTTATAGTAAAATTTACCTTTTATTATTACTTTATATATATAATTTAACATTTTACTGGGTGTTCGAACTAATATGGACGGTAGTGTACATACATATATTATTCTTTTACATAAACCAATTGCCCAATATTTTTCGTTTAAATGCTCAGTGTTACATATGGAAATTGCCCTACAACTCATATAAAACAAAGAAAAATTCGAAAAGAAGAATCTTAACAAAATGCTGATATGAACAAATCAACTGTAAAACGTACATGCATACGATAACATCCTCACGACAAGACTTTGTTTATTGACCCAAATCCTACGTATACAACGAAACTTACCATTGTATTTTATCTCGTACGCTGCGGAGAAAACAAAGTGAGAAACTCGTTTTGCTCGTTTCACTACAACTTGTCCTACCGTATATACAGTACGGTATAAACGTTACGAACCGCTAGCTGCATATACAAGTTCTAAATTGCTTACTTACGTCGTACGCCGGATTGTTTTTAAGTACAAGCATGTGCAAGTCAAGTTTCATAATCTCGGCAAGCGACTTAATGAACAGGAAGTCGTTTGCCGTGATATTTTCAAAATTTTACACCTTATTAACCGTTCGGCATTAACGCAGCTGTGTCTCGGAGTCGTAACGTTCGAAGTAAATTAGTCTAAACACGTGCACCTTTTGTTTGGTGTTTTGTAAAACTTATGTCGCAACGTATTGTTAACTGGTTATGTTGACAGAATTAGATCACTTATTAATGGTTTTTGCTCGGCTGCGATAATATACGATACGATATAATTTTACTTTCACTTGTTCATAATGTTGTTTCTGATCTGCGAGAGCTATATCGATTAATGACGTGAATAGAAGCAGAATAGCCTATGTAAATCGGGATTTTTTAATCAATATCGTCACACGAGACCTAATTTAGACAGGAGTGACGTCTGAAGCACTGCAAAATCTCTTTGAAATTCAAGTATTTGGTATACCTTTTCGAATAGACATGGTGAAGAAATATAGCTTCAAAAAGAATTTTCTTACAAAGCTAAGTAACAAGAAAGAATGACACGGAGAATCCTCCACCTACTTTCTAAAGGCAAATACCATTAAATGGTACACGGATGGTTCCAAAATTCACAAACGAGCAGGTGCAGGGATATTTGGACCAGGAACCAAATATTCAGAGTCAATGGGAACATATCCTAGCGTCTTTCAAGCGGAGATCAATGTGATTGGAAGATGTACTCAATTGAACCTTGATAGGAACTATCGAAGGCAAAGCATTGCAATTTTCTCCGATAGTCAAGCAGCAATAATGGCGTTGAGCTCTAACACCATCAGCTCAAAATTAGTCTGGGAATGCCTAGAAAAACTAAACAAGCTAGGCAGATAAAACAAAGTTACACTATGCTCATCGCTGCATCGGCAACTAGAAAGTTAAGCTATTAGCAGAAAAAAGTCCGCCACAACTTCGTTTGTGGGGCCGTAGCCGTTCTGTGGTATAGGGATGAGCATCTATCAAAAAGAACTTAAAGACAGAGAGGAGAAGCTCAGAGCATTTCTTTGGGAGAATTTCTCTGGTTTGAGACATTCCAAGGTATTCCTTGGAAATTTCAATAAGCAAAGACCAAAGACTACGTGTCCTCACAGGTTTTATTGCAGGGCATTGTCATCTAATTATTCATTAATAATAATTATTAATTATTAATAATGACAAGGATAGGTCTGAAACAGAATAGCGAGTGCTGATTTTGTGGGACAGAGGCAACTTTGAAATATTGAACTAAGTGCTTCCGGTTGTCAAAATATGAGGAACTTCACATAAATTTAAATAGAAAATAACGTTTCTTTATTCAGTTCTCCTTATGGAAAACTAAGATGCATGCATATACACTAGGGTGACAGAATAAAACAGACACCAGATAAAGCGGTATAAATATGTAAACAGCTAAATTCTAAGAACCAATTAAGAAGTTTCTCTTGTAATTAGGGTAGGGGTAGATGTATCGGAAGGAATTTAGTATCGTTACAACTATGCCTCGCTTACAAGGTTCGAGTGATATTAGCGAATTCACCCGGGGTGTCGCATCGTTGGCCAGAGTGAACGCGGTGCTTCGCAACGTGAAATAAGTAAATTTTTAAATATTCCGTTGTCCCCACAGTTAACCGTGTGATTACACAATTTAAACGCAAGGAAGAAACAACAGTGGAGCCGAGACCAGGTCGTGCCGGACCTTCTGAAAGAAGTAAAAAGGTGCTTGTGCGCCAAAAAGTACAGCTGAGCTTGCGGTAACTTCACAGAAAAGTCAGCGCACCGTTCTGCGATACCTCCACAGTGTGGGGACGTATAAAAGGGTAGCAAAGAAAAAACCTCTCCTTACGGCGTTTCAAAAACGGCGCCGAATGGCTTGGGCAATCGAAATGCGAACGAAGCCCGAAGAGTTTCGGCGGTCTGTCATTTTTTCAGACGAAAGCAGATACTGCCAATTCAGTAATGGTGGTCGTACGTGGGTATGGAGACGTTCGTCACAGAAACGGGACGACAAATTTTTTGCATCGGACGGTGAAATACGGCGGTGTGAACATCATGGTGTGGGGCGCGATATGGTATGGTGGAAGATCGCAATTAGTAATCTGCGACGGAAATATAAATGCGGTAAAATATATCCAAATATTAACAGAAGGGCTACTACCGATATTCGACAACGCCATTTTATCTAAAGAAGACGCCACTTTTATGGAGGATGGAGCACCCTGCCACAAAGCAAGAACAACAACCACATAGAAAGAGGAACAGGGGATTCGGATTTTATCATGGCCAGGCCAATCACCAGACATGAATCCGATAGAGAATGTTTAGCACATGATCCAGACGAATATGGCGAAACGACCCGGAAAACCCAGCAATAAGGAAGAACTCGTGGCAGCTGTTACAGAAGAGTGGTTAAATATTCAAGAAGACACCATTAATCATTTAATAGATTCTATGCCACGACGACTCGCAGCACTTCACGCAAGTAAAGGTGGATCGACAAAATATTAGTCTAATTTAAAAATAGAGAATAGAATCTTTTTTTTAATTAGTAGGTGTCTATTTTATTCTGTCACCCCATATCTATGCAAATTACGAGAGATAGCGAAAATGATTTACAATCAGACCGTTAACACTACAAGGGAATGCTAACGTCCTTTCGGGAACTACCTGACCGTTCATGCAGAAATACTATTAAATACTCAAACAGCTGCTTTTATACATTGATTCGAATTACCTAAAGAAATTTACATTAATTTTAACCAACTTGTAACCGCAAAGGTACGACTCCGATTGCTATAACTCGACTAGAATATGGGCAGTAGTGCTTAGTATAGCCTCTAATTATATTTAGCAAATGGAAATTGTGCACTTTAGACGTTATTTTCTAATCTACTTAGTGTTTGTTAAAGAAACAGTTACATCAATACCTCGAATGATTGAGCTAATTACAAATTACATGATTCTGACACGTTTGCACATCTGTGGGTTTGAGTAGTCAAACGTGTTTATGGCGATAGAATATAAGTTTGTCTCGTTTTGAATCTCTTCTTTCGACATATCAATCTCATCTTATGCAAAATAATAATATTTACTCTGTATTACAGAAACTATTTATTAATCTATTGGTAGAAATAGGTTCCGTTAACTTGGTTAAAATTACATATTTATTTAGCAAATACAGTCAAACCTGAGTAAGTGAGAACTGGGTAAGCGAGAAAACTCTATTAATGAGAGTATTTACCAGGTCCCGTCATTTTGCCCTCCTAAAACCTCTATAAGTGAGAAACATAAAGCCTGTATAAGTAACAGTCATTTTTCACGCCTGAACCTCTTCAAGTGAGATTGATACCTGCCTATACCTCTATAAGCGACAGTTAAACGCGTTTATGACTACTATGCTATTTATGACTCATTCTTAAATTTCCAGGGACTTTTATTTAATTCAAACCAAATGTGCGTCTGTTTATTGTTTTGTTATCATAGTTCGACGAACTCATTCTATACAAAAAGCCAAACGTGCTCGTTACAGTCAGTTCATAAACAGCAGCTGCGAAGAAAGTTACCGTACTTACTCATAATGTCTAAACGAAAACTCAATGTGTTGTCTTTACGTGATAAACTAAAAATTGTGAATGCTTTTGAATCTGGGAAATTACGAAAACAAATACAAAGTGACTTTGGCTTAGCAGAAAGAATTAATTAAGTCTCAGTGCTCTCAGGGACACGGAAATATCAAGAGAAGCCGGCTTTCTGAGTTTTCCGACGTTGAAAAGTGCCTGTTACAATGGACTAAACAGACCCTCGATAAGAACATTCCCATAGATGGACCACTGCTGAAACAAAAATCTAAAGACTCCGCCACAAAATTAGGAATCCAGAACTTTTCAGCTAGTAACGGCTGGTTAGAGGGTTTTAAAAAACGCCATGATATAACTTTCAAAAAAGCAGCCGGAGAAAGTAAATCTGTAGATCAGGGAGTATGTGACCAATGAACTGAATATTTGCCGAATCTTTTAAGAGGATATGATCCAAACAATATTTATAACGCCGATGAAACTGCTTTGTTCTTTAAATGTCTGCCAGACAAAACATTCATTTTCAAGGGCGAAAAATGCCACGCAGGTAAACAAAGCAAGGAACGCCTTACTATTCATCAATATGTTAACATGACCGGTGCAGACAAACTCCCTCTTCTAATCATTGGGAAATCTAAGCGACCTAGATGCTTTAAAGGTGTCAAGACTCTACCCGTTCATTATGCGAGTAATACAAAAGCTTGGATGACTAAGGAATTGTTCAAAGATTGGTTAAAAAAAGTTGACAAGCAAATGAAAAACAAGCGAAAAAATATTTTGCTCATACGGACTTATATTTTTCCCTGCCAATACCACCAGTAAACTTCAACCTTTAGATCAAGGTATCATTCATATATTCAAACGGGTTTATCGCAGAGAAGTTATAAAGCATACGCTTACCTGCTTGGAAGAGAACATTAGCCCTGAGATAAATATACTCCTGGCTATGAAATTTGCAAGAAGAGCATGGTATGGAGTGAGTGACGTAACTGTCAAAAACTGCTTCAAGGAAGCTGGGTTCAGTATCTGTCCAGCTAACCAAGACTTTCTGATCGAGCAAAATGAGGTTGAACTTGACAATGAGCTTGAAGTTGCACCTAGCAGTGAAGAATGGGCCAAGCTCGTGTCCCACAATACCACTGGTAATGTGTCGACGCCAACCTTTGAAGACTTCGTACGGATCGACGACGACGTGGCTACCGCCGAAGAATACACCGAAGACGATATCGTTCAAAACTGTGTGAGCTCGTGTACTAACGAAAATGACAGTGAAAATGAAGTCAGCCAATCACACATTTTGGATAGAAAGATGGAGGAAATTCCAACAAAACGAGAAGCGTTAAAGGCATTGGAGACGCTTCACAAATTTAATGAATATGCGGCGGTTGATCAAACCATATTTGATGAAATTTATGAACTTGAAAAACATACACAAAATCTAAAAACAGAATCGCAAAAGAAATTAACAGATTTTTTCAAGTAAATGTTGTTATAATATTATTTAGATTAAACATTTATGTTCAGCTATTATTTCAATAAATATGTAATACCCATACATACACGTATTTTGTTTCTAATTACGTCATATTTGCCGTATTTTTATAGACCTCTATAAGTGAGACAGAGCCCATTCTGTAACTCTGTAAGCTAGAAACTCGGGTTAGTGAGAAACCTCTATAAGAGAAAAAGAGATCGCGGTCCCTTGAGCTCTCAATTATCGAGCTTTGACTGTATATGAAAGTGGTACATTATTCAAAGTATGCTCCATCAGAAGCCACAACCATCACCCATATTTCAGGCAAATCCGGGCCATGTAACGACAGCTTGGTATTCTCTAATTTAGAAATAGTATCTAAATTAATTGAATAATTTGCTCTATTTGGCTATGGATTTCGATACCTGAAATCAGCCGCTGATTTACTGAAATTGCTTTTGCTTGTTGCGTACTTAAATTTAAGATAAATTTAAGATAAGACTTAATAGCATGTGAAAATTTCTCATAATATAAAACAGCCACGTTCCCTATCTTGTCGGCTGTGGTGGCTGGGGAATGTCCGGACAAGCCCGTTTAAAATCTCGAATGCGATTTGTAGATTTCATAAAAAGCTTTTTTGGTAGAAACTATAAATTGATCTACATTTGGATAACTGTTTCTAATAAATTCGGCTACGAGATGATATGCATGGGGCAAACTGGTTACATGAAGCAATTGTTTTAGTAACTTTCCAGCTTTAACAATATTCGAACCCCCATCTGTAACCAACATTACAAGTTGGGTTAAACTTTCCAAAGGCATTTTCTATAGCAAGTATGGGGAACCTTTGACATACTATTCACATTTAACATACTATTCTTTCTTGCAACCGTTGTATCATTTACCCACAACCATATTTTTTTATCTTTTAACTTTGTCCTTATTTGATCCGTAAGCGCGTTTTCCACCCGATGAAAATTATACAGTAGTTCACGTCTTGTTGGCAATCCCCATTCCGAGACGTATTTCCCCCAAAACTTTCGAAATTCTTCGTTATCTACAATATTTTGTGGAATGCTGTACTCACTTAATATATAAATAAAGTCATATAGAAATTTAGAATATGGTACATTACATTGCGCATTTAACCGGTGTTGTATGCTGTTAACATGCGTGCCAGTGTATCCTAATGTCAGAAATCTACGAGGGGAGGTCCAGTAAGTATTTTTTTAAATTGGGGAACAAATAAAAATCACTAGGTGCCAGGTCTTGACTGTAGGGTGGATGGACTATTGATTGAAAGCCATGCTTGTGCAGAGCAGCCATTGCAACTTTGCCCTTGTGAACCGGCGCATTGTCTTGCAAGAGCAGCACACCCTTGGTCAATTTTCCTTGATGGCCTCCTTTAATTTTTCTAATATCGCTGCGTAATATTCTCCGGTTATGCTCCTACCTTTTCCTCTGTAATCAATCAATAATATTCCCTCACAATCCCAAAAAACAGTAGCCATCAACTTTCCAACCGATTCTGACACTTTGAATTTCTTTGGCGGTGGTGTCCCCTTTTTATGCCATTGCATGGACTCCTGTTTGGACTCAAAGTGATGGACCCATGTTTCATCACCGGTAACAATCCGCTCCAAAATCTGTGCAGGTTTGTCTCCACACAGCTCCAAAAATTGTTTGGACGCACAGACGCGCTGCTGTTTCTGCAGCGGCGTGAGCATTCTCGGTAACCATCTTGCACTGACTTTTGTCATACCCAGGTGGTCATGTAGGATACGCAAAATGGTGGTATCTGATACTCCAACTAATGCAGATAGTTGTTTTTTCTTTAAACGGGCATCTTGCAGTAGAAATGTTTGCACTTTTTCGACGATGTCTGATGTGGTGGCTTCAACTGGCCGTCCTGAGCGGGGGTCGTCTTCAATCGACTCCCGACCATGTTTAAAAAGACCATGCCACTTATAAATCATTGATTTACTAGGGCACTGTTCCCCATAAACGGTTTCCATTTCATTCAATATGGTTTGAGCGTTCTTTCCTTGCTTTGTAAGGAACTTTATCACAGCACGGTGTTCAATTTCCTCCATAGTTTCAGTTTTCTTCCGGATTGACTTGTTTAGCAGGCAACTATTCGTAAACGACTGACGCTATAGGGCTGCAACTTAACTTATATACTAATGATGAGTCGCCAATCAGAATGACACCTATCCCCACTCCATCCCCTCCATTCCACGAACTTCTGGACCTCCCCTCGTACGAAACTTAGATATTCATCTACCTGATCACATACTTACATTAACTACAAATAGTTTAATATGGTATAGTATTGGAATATACAATAATATTCCTTTGGAAACAAGAGAACAACATTACACTTTCAATAATTTTTGAAAGAATATCTTTTAAATAGACCATACTATAATTCACATGAGTTATGAAGAATAATAAGAACGTGTACATTTAGATTTAAATTATTATTATTATTTTCCTTCATTTTTCTAACTAAAACACTTCATGATGCATCATGTATATTTGCCAAGCGTTATTCTCGGTATCATTCCTCAAACGTGGATCTAATAAAGGATTCGTAAGGTAATCATAATTCACGATAATGACGGCCGTAGCAGTCACCAAGACGACAGCCCACTAATCTCAATACGCAGACCTCCATCAGACACCATGGGAAAGGAGTGTAAGTCGGACGATTCGGCGAACTCTACGGCTGTAGATGTAAATCGGTAGAGTTTGTAGAGGAACGAATGTTCAAGAGAGGCAGGAAGTAGGACGTGATACAGGAGAACTCGCGTTAAGCGACCACTTACAATGATTTCTATAATATGCTCTAACAGAATTATAAACGAGTAAAGTATTTCTACCTAGTCTTATGGATATTGTACATAAGATTGGCAACGTTTTATATAATAATATAATTGTTATAATTCCCGTATTACCAGGTATTTTGAGGCAAAATAAGTTATTATAAACGAACCACCAAGCTATAAAAATTTCGACGAATGTATTCGATGCAAATTTAACCAGTATATAATCATCGAAATTCCTACAAGATTTTCAACGGGGTTCAGGCCAAATCAACAAGCTGACCGTTGTAATAATTTGATTTCCTCTCTAAGAAGCCAATATCTGAAGTTCTGCAATCCGAGAAATAGCTACTCGTGAAAACGAAATGCAATCGTTTATAGTTGTAAGGAGTTTTATACGAAAAATGATAAGAAACAGATTTAATCTTGATACTGCCACACTCGTTTTCGATGAGAAAGATTTTGCGGTACAAAGATTAGAAAAATTTAATTAAAAGTATCTGTATCTCTGTTGGAAAATGTGCAGAGGAGGTTCTTTAAATGTGCACATTTTAAAAAATATGTGGTATATCCAATACAGGGCTGTGATCATAATATTCTGCTGAACAACTTTTAGATACGGTCATTACAATCGTGATGTCGTCAAGCTGATGGCTAACAATAATATTTACACTCCTTCATTACTTGCATGAGTTTACCAATATCCAGAATGTGTACCATCGTCAATGAAATTAATGCTGATACAAAAAGAAAAATACATTAATTCAAGAATATTAAGAATTGATACAAAGCTGGAAGGAAACGAAATATGGAGCATAATTGTGGCATGTGCCCCAAATGACAACGCGAATAAACAAGATAAAGACGAATTCTTTGAAACTCTTCAGAATGAAAGAGACATTGCTGAAAGAAATCTTATAGTAATGGGAGACATGAATGGACGAGTCGGAAGAGACAATGATGGAGTGGAGAGACATAGGGGAAGGGAAGGTGAAGAGACCATAAATGACCGCAGGAGAAGAATAATAGATATGTGCATCGAAAACGACATGAGTGCCTAGCAGGAAAATAAAATCAATCATTGATTATTTCTTAATAAATGCTGAAAACTGGAGGAAGGTAATAGTTGTCAAAGTCCAAACAAATGCGGAAATAGGTAGCGACCACTACCTGCTACAGATGAAGATTAGCAAAAATTCAAAAAGGACGAAAGAAGACAACATTAACATATGGTAGTGAGTCGATAACCAAGAATAGAATCAAAAGCGGAGTGACGGCCATGGAAATGAGATTCCTAAGAAGAATAGAAGGAGTAACTAGAAGAGACAGAATCAGAAACACGACAATCACTAATAGTCTGGGTATCAAACTAGTAGAAGTGGTCATAGAAGAGAGACAACTGGTATGGCTTGGACATCTACACAGAATGGAAGAAGATCGAATCACAAAGAGGATTTTTGAAGCGAATACAGAGGGTAAAAACAGAATAGGTAGACCCCGAAACACCTGCAAGGAGCAGGTGTATAGAACATTGGAAAAGAGAAGTATGGGATGGATTGAAGCCAAACAACTGGCTCAGAACAGGAACCTGTGGAAGATAAAAATAAGAAATAAATAGTCCGACACCGCAAGGTATAAAGGACATAGGATTAAGAAAAAAAATTATTGTATTCTTTCTATATCTATTGGGCAATAAAGATATATTTAAAAACTGCTGTGTCAACTTTTAACACCTTTAGATTTGTTGTGCAGGAAAGCAATCCATAACTTCATATAATGTCTATTTAATTCATGAAGCTACACAAATTTCACTCGTATTTACATGTACGTTTACATTAAAGGCATTTCCCTTCTTTATCAATAACGATATTAACTACGTCCAGAAAGATTAAGAAAATTATAGAAATTTCTCTGATTGTAAAACATTTATTTCTATCCACTTGAACTTTCAACTTTATCCTCGACGACATCGACGGCCTTTCCGGCTTTTCCATTAACTCAAAACCCATACGCTATTCATTCGTTTTCTTTCCTCGATTCCATGTGAATAGCATGAGTCACAGTTGTAACTTATAAATCCGACTTCTGGTATGTTCGTCTTTTTCACCGCGTTTCTCTTTTGAACCGGTCTCGGTCATCCGTGAGGAGGTCACACAGGTGTGTCTTGTGTGCCTTTGTACGCGTATTTATTGATCATTTATCCGACGCGGTTAACTCAATACAATTGCCACGGTATCCGAAATCGGAATGAATGAGGGAAGATGATACCTGAAATCTAATAACGATCGCAGCACACGATTATTATATATTGTAGAGCTCCTTTAAGCGACCAATTAAGGTTGTACATAGATTGTATTACAGATTGCGGAGTAGAATTTCTTAGGAAAGCGCTTGAAACGTAAAGGAAATGAACTGTACGACGCTGTGTTGAGAGATTGCCATGCAGTTGTTATTATTTGTTATTGTTTGCGGGTTTATTGTCTTCAATGCGTGGACCAAAAATTATTACCTATTCCAAATGAATCACTGCTGCTTTCCGCGAAATTCTAAAATAATAGTTGTCATGGTAATATAACACATGGGCTGAAAAGTCCCGGGCCTAACACATAGATGACGCTAGTTTTATTGCAGTCACCATTCTCTCAGTTAGTCACCTTCAAAAGACAGCTGTTAAAATTTCATGATATTCTATTCATTAGTTTGTGAGTTATTGTGCTAAAAGTCACGCTACTTTTGTTATTTTCAAAACAATGGATCCAAAACAATTTCGTGTTTTAATTTTACACTGTTTCTTGATGGGAAAAAAATTCCGTTCAAACGAAGCAATGGCTTGAGAAGTGTTATGGCGACTCCGCTCCATCAGAAACTACAATAAAACGTTGGTTTGCTGACTTCAAACGTGGCCGTAGAGACACCGATGATGCAGAACGCAGCGGACGTCCAAATGAGGCGGTAACACCAGAAAACGTCAAAAAAATCCACAAAATCGTTTTGAATGATCGAAAAGTGAAGTTGCGTGAGTTAGCTGACGTCGTAAAGGTATCAAAAGAACGTATTGGCTTTATATTGCATGAGCACTTGACTATGAGAAAGCTCTGTTCAAAGTGGGTGCCGCGTTTGCTCACTATTGACCAAAAACAAGAACGTGTTGATGATTCTGAGCAGTGTTTGGCCATGTTTAAACGTAACAAACCGGAGTTTTTGCGTCGATATGTGACAATGGATGAAACATGGATCCATCACTTCACTCCGGAATCAAAACGATCGTCATCTGAGTGGACAGCAGCTGGTTAACCTCGTCCAAAGCGCCCGAAAGCACAATAATCGGCTGGAAAGGTTACGGCCTCGGTATTTTGGGATGTGCGTGGTGTAATTTTCATCGACTATCTTGAAAAAGGAAATACCATCAACAGTGAACATTATATAGCGTTATTAGAGTGTTTGAAGACAGAAATTGCAAAGAAACGACCGCATATGGCAAAGGAAAAAAATTTCTTTCATCAAGACAACGCACCGTATCACAAGTCAATCAAAACAATGGCAAAACTACATGAATTGAACTCCGAATTGCTCCCACATCCACCGTATTCGCCAAATTTGGCTCCCAGCGACTACTGGCTGTTCGCAGACCTCAAAAAAATGCTCGCCGGTAAGAAATTTCGCACGAATGAAGAGGTTATCGCTGAAACTGAGGCCTATTTTGAGGCAAAAGATAAATCGTTCTACAAAAGTGGTATTGAAATCTTAGAGCGGCGCTGGAATGATTGCGTTGCTCTTGATGGAGATTACGTTGACGAATAAAGATAATTTTGAACCAAAAAAACCGTGTTTTCTTTGTTAGGCCCGGGACTTTTCAGCCCATGTGTTACTTGCAGAAACGTATACGAAGTTATTTGAGGAGACACTAATCCTTTACTTTCAGAAAGTTAATGTTCTCGACGATGTCACATTCTAAATTAATAAAAAAAGCACCGGGGATAAATACAACAGAAAGGACATAAATGACCTAATTTAAATGACATTTATATATACAAGCAATAATATTTACCTTTAGTAGAGTGTACAGTATTTTACTGGGTGTCCGAACTAATATGGACGGTAGTGTACATGTATGACAGATTACCATATGCATCGCAGTACTGACTAATATGTTAATGGTTAATAGTGAGTGATTCAGAGCCTTCCCACGAACAAGAGAAAGTCGCGATTACTTTTAGTTCCAATTGCAAATTTAATTCGTGATGGGACCTTGTTTTTAGAAAACTTAAAGTAGTTGTCCTTTCTCAAACGGTTGCATTAAAAAAAGGACATTAGTCTTACAATGAAGGTATGAATCAATTTCGAAGAACGGTGCTGTTTAATGTTTATACCGATGTCCTATAAATGGGATGTAACGAAAGGTGGTGATAAAGTTTGCGAAAAAGCTTTAGTGCTTATTTCTTTTATGAATTCATTTTGTAGGAGGACTATGAAGGAAATGAAGCTGTATGCTCATGTTACAACCTAGGCGGTGAAATTTTCGAAGCATTGATTTCATTAGATCTTTGTAATTGGGAGCCTTCTTTTGTTTCCACAGAAATTGTTCGCGACCGTAGTGAATGAAGTCCAGGATTCTTTCTCAGCTTCCTTCCTAGAGTTGATGAAATTTTAATCTGTCATTAAAGCTCTAATTTGAAGTCCATCAAATACCCCAGCTTTAATTTTTTTTGTAACTTAGTTGTGGAATCTTTCGAGATATGTTCTCGAAACAGTCCCCTTGCAGATCTAGAGCTTTAACATATTGCATCATAAGACCCAATTTCGGCAAACATGGAATGCTGTACAACATTAGCGTACCTGTATTAGTTAAAAACGAGTGTCAGATCTAAGTCAGCAGGAAAAAAAGCATTTTATTTCAGTAGACGAACTACTTCCGGAATTGGATCGTGTCATGATGAGGTTATATACATGATACATGAAAACAGAGATAAAAAGAAGAAAAGTGAAAAGGGGTGGAGGGGGGGGGGGGTAAAAAAGGATAAGGTTTTAAGAATAATTTCCTCTCCGTAGAGGTTGTTGAAATGAATACGTAGGCTTCCACGGCCAGAGTTCAGGCCAGGTGGGAGATCCCACCCTTGTCTTTTTCTTCTCTTTCTTTTTTTTTCTTGTTACGCCTTTTTCCTGTTTCCTTTCTCTTACTATTTTCACCTTTTCCCTCGTTTTTACCCCCCCCCCCCTCCTTTTTTGATTTTCTTCTTTTTATCTTTTTTCTTTTCATTTCTTTCTCTTCTTACTCTTATTTTATTTCTATATATCTCATCACCACACGGTCCAATTCCGGAAGTAGTTCGTACGTATTCAGGCATTTTATTTGTTGGCCAGTGTTATCATTTCTTTCAGATTTTGACGCCATTGGCTAGGAGATCTGTTTTTAATAAACGTTTACTTAGTATTTAGGGAAGCAACGAGGTATAGAGTCGCCATAGAATTTAATTAACCCGTTAATTACGAACCTTACAAACAACCGTTACTTTCTTATTATCTCCGAAGAAAATAAATATCGACAGCCATTAACTAGGCGTAAAATAGGCGCGTAGGCTATATTATACTATCTTACGTTTAATAGGACCATCTCCCAGAAGCGTTTTCAAAAGAAATTGACGATGGTCTTACGACGAAGTTGTAAAATATGTAGTCAAGCTGAATAGGTCAAAGAGTCAGCGTCTTGGAGGAGATCTTTGAGGTCAGGATAACGGCACCGGCATCAATAATGGAAATAGGTTGTATGCAAGATAAATAGCTACTATATGGATTGGATTTATTGGGGATATTTATTGAATGTATTTCAGAATATATTTTTGATAAATCGAAATGAAAGACTCTTCTGTATATTCCCACTTCATACAGTTTCGATAGTACAATTTGCTTATAGAAGGACGTAACTGCAATCACCAATTGATATGGTATCAGATGCGGCTGTTGTTAGTGTAACTGGATATAAATAAAACCCGACAAAGTTGACATATTGTTATCGTAAATATTCCAAAATTTCTTTAAAACGAAATATTATTAAACCACATCCTATTATTTAGAAATTCGTAGTTATGGATATTATCAATTTTAAGGGTATACATATTTTGATATTGGCGGTATTTGTTCGATTCTAGATATTTTGATAATATAGCACAAAATTGTTTTTTTATTAAGGTATAGAAAAATAAATAAATAATAGAGATAACGTTGTGGTTTTATAATACAATATATTTATATACCTACTCAGCTAGGCGGTATTATAAGTGCATCTAATAGTCCTATAATATGTAATATAATACTATTTGTATCTAGTAAACTTACGTCTCGACTACTGATAGTACTAAAAGAACTTGGTGACAAGTTTAGGCCCCAAGTACAACAAACCCTATTTCGACCTGTAAACGTTGTTATTCAACATCTTCAAGAAAATTTAGCACTAATTTATTTAATAATTGGCTTCTTAGTATTTGGTTACCAAGCATTAGGCTAAATGAAAAGTCTCATAGACAGGTCACTGTCCAGAGTCTTTCAAGAAAGAGGTCGCATCCAACAAAGGTGTTTAAATACTGACAATACCGAAGAAAACAATAGGTAATCACTGGAGGTCTATAGATTTCGAATATGGAAGGGATTTAGTCGAGGGATTTCTAACTTGCTTCTTGTCTCAAATTATTATGTTAATCACAATCCATTGTCGTCTTCTAAATATATCAATTTGTTTGCATCTGCCTGGTACAAGTCCGGTTACATACATAATCGACCTGGGTCATTCGAATATCCCATGAATTTTTGTTTTTGTTCTTGGCGCAAAAACATTTCATGCTTTAAGCATTTTTTGACGACTTACTAAGGATTTGTTGTCGTGTGTAATCTCATGTTTACATTTGTACGAATTATCAACAT
The DNA here is from genome assembly GCA_023509865.1 of Trypoxylus dichotomus. Taxonomy (NCBI): domain Eukaryota; kingdom Metazoa; phylum Arthropoda; class Insecta; order Coleoptera; family Scarabaeidae; genus Trypoxylus; species Trypoxylus dichotomus. The sequence continues at coordinate 1,887,983 of CM042076.1, forward strand.
TAAGACATAGGAACTGATGCAATTTTACTAATTAATGTGATGGTGTGATGGTTTTTCTTAGTAGAGTATATATGCATGCAATAGATACATACACTACCGCTCAAAAGTGTTTAGGCACCCCTGTTTTCATGGATTATTCATATAGTATTATGTTTACCTAAAAACATTATAATAAAATGAAATACGTATTTAAAATGTAGTTCAGTAAGATAAACACCCATTATATCGCATAAGGTTTACTATCATTTACCTGCACTTGGTCGGATTACCATAAACTGTTTATTGCGGTGCAATTGCAATAACAATCCCTCTGAATTTACTGAGTAAATTTAGTCATCTGTTGTAGGTAATAATGGTTAAATTACCTTCCTAGAAGATTATAGTGAAATTTGTTACCTATGGTCAGTTGCAGTGTGGTACTGGTTACTCTATTCACGTCGTGTGACAATTTTTTAAAATGCCTCCGCGAAGAGAAATTAGTACGGAAACACGTGCGCTTATAATAGCTTACCATAAAAGTGGCATAAGTAATCGACAAATTGCCAAAAAAAAATGAAAATACACCACGCTACGGTTGACTATAACGTAAAAAAATATTGAGAAACTGGCAGTTTTCTTAATAAAAGACGGAGTGGAAGGCCAAAAGCGACAACATCTGCAGATGATCGCAGAATAGTAGTTACCAGCAAGTTAAATAGACGCAAAACAGCCCCGGAAATCACTGCAGAATTAAATGTTGGTCGCCAGAAACTAGTCAGTGTTTCTACAGTCAAACGTCCTATGTACGAATGAGTCCAAATTTGAGCTGTTCGGAACCCGAAGACGCATATTCGTAAGAAGATCTGTGGGTGAACGTGCCAGAGAAGAGTGTATTGCTGCTGCCATGAAGGTTACCGTGGAGGGCTGTTTTGCTGGCACTAGTGTACCCCTACACCAATGCCTCTACATTGTGAAAATTGACGGTATATTAAAAAAAGAAGGCTACCGCGAAATTTTGGAGAACCACGCAATACTTTCCGGAATTCGACTTTTGGGCCAAAATTTTATCTTCCAGCAAGATAATGATCCAAAACATTGCTCTAAATTATGTAAAGACTATTTACACCATTTAGAAGAGGAAGGAACTCTCAAAATTATGGAATGGCCTCCCCAGAGCCCCGACTTGAATCCAATCGAGTTACTATGGGAAGAACTACATCGGGAAGTACGGAAATCGGCTCCGACATCAGCTACTGACGTGTGGAACAAATTGCAATCGAGTTGGACCTCAATAACACAAGAAACTCTGGCAAAACTTATTGCGAGAATGCCTCGATTGTGTGCTGCAATTATTAAATCAAGAGGAGATCACATAGATGAAAGCAAAATTTAAATTAAACGTTTTAATTTTCACATTTATTTAATATATTTTTATTCATGTACGTGTATATCTGTACATAAAAAAATAAATATTATTGACATTTTTGCTGTTAGTGAGAGTGCCTAAACACTTTTGAGCGGTAGTGTATATGGTTTTGGTGTTAATAGTATAAGGACTTGCTCTACAGAATTGGAACGCCCTGTACAATTGACAATGCTTTAAAATCAATAAGGGATGTTAAAGATTAACAGCTTGCGTAAATTGCTTTTCCACATTACTACAATCAGTTCTAACACACGAGGGCGGTGCTTAAATGCAACAGCCTGTATATATCACATTTCCGTTCAGGCATTAAATCAAGAAAACTGAAAATTTGTGAATTTCCAAAGGGGTGTTTCACCCCCACAGAGTGAATTTCAGCACGAACAAAAAATTTTCAAAAGATCTGAACTTGACACCTGGAAACCTTACCTTGTCACTTTATACAACAAAGTGGCACAGGGAAATAGGAAATGTTGATAGTGGGGTAGTATCCGGTTATGCAGAACAACCTGCAATTTACTTTCACAATAAAACTGATGACGATTTACGCTGAAATAGTCTGAGAAATACAGAGTGAATTTTATTAATTTGAACCTAAAATAATTTCAATAAATGCTCAAAGTTTTAGTCATCGGTTTCCTTTTGTAACCAACAGTATTTTTTAGTCAGACGTCCGATTAAATCGAAGACCACTAGGCCAGATTAATACAGGAATTGCCCACAGTTCCAACGGCGATTTTACCGTAGATAAATGAATGATGACTATTGCACTTGCCGAGCAACACGCAAATGTGATTTATGTTCTTCGATGGACAACGTCCGCGTCGTTTCGCTTATGGATTGAATTATAAACGAGCGCGGTCTTTCGAAGTATTCGATATGTTCTACATTAATTAGATAATCAATTCCTGCCTTCGAAGTAGTAATATACGCTTTACGTTTGATATAGTCGATAGGGTTATCGGAGAAATTGAAACAAATGAAATCGTGGGGGAATTAAAATAGCGACGGCCTTTCGATGAATACGAGGGTTGCTTTCGGAATGATATAAAAAATCTACGAGGGTTGTCTCCTTTTTAATCTCCGCTGCGAGCGGTGGAAGAAGGAGATGCCCAGAAGGTGAAACTTGCAACGTCAGTACGCCATTTTCAGCTGAGTTACAGGCACATAAACGTGGTTGCAGAAGGCAATAATAGTGCAGCTGAAATTCATCATTCAAGAATGAGGCGGATGGTGTTTTGCGTGAGTGATGTAGGAAGTTTAAAGAAGGCCCTAGCCGATGGTCGCGTTGAAGGGGGACAAGGACGCAAGTCTGTCGCATTAGAAGACATTATTCAACGAGTTGACAAAATGGTTCGAGAAAAATGGAAGTTTACCTTTAATGTGTTGAGTGTGAAATTTCCTGAAGTTTGAGGATCAGAATCAGAGGAGCTTCAAAACAACGTCGCGGACAATCTCAATTCATTTATGGCAACATTCTTTGCAGAGGGGATTGTAATGCAAGTCCATAGATATACCATGTTTGTAGTTAACTTTTGGTAATAAATTCATTTTGTTATTTACTGTCTTGTTTCATGAGCTATCGAAGGTTGAAAAAAAGAGTCCTCACACATAACCAATTTACGAAGAATTTTCTTCACTCTCCAATTGATATTTTAGAAAGCGAGGTTAGAAATCTTTCGAAAACTGCAGCAGGTGACAGAAAATAACTCGGCACTCATCCTATCTTTGACGTTTTCGTGTAAAATTCTACTACGAGCTCAGGGATTATATTATAATGAATATTGATTAGCACTATCTCAAGTTGTGATTATACAGGACGCTTTAAAACTTCTATTAAAACTTCCGATAGCAGTTTCCCCTGTGATTTTTTAAACAAAAAAAATCTAAGTATATGAATATCACAAGATTACCATACAACTGAGTGTCCTTCAAACCTTCTCAAATTTGGATAATTTACAGCAACAATGATGGGTGAGAGTTCCACTTATTTTCGACAAACATCGAGATGTAAATAAGGAGAGCTTTTGGCAGCCTTAATCTAATACAAATTCACAGGTATCACAGTAAACTACACTCCATGGAAATTAATAATTTATTCTGGATGCAGCGTTTCAAGACCACGTGGTCTCTCATTGTCAACCGCGAAGGAATTTTCGCAAAATATTTTGGATATAAGTCTAGTAACATTAGATCTTTCCATTTTTCATACTTTTCTACTCTATTTCAGAGACATCCTGTATACGGGATATATACTGAAATTGAAATGCCGAAAACCTGTTTTTAAATCAGATTATATTATTTGTAGATTAGTAAATTGAAAGCCTTGATTAAATTAAACAAAGCACTATTTCTTCAGAATGAGGAAGAGGTCTCCTTGTTGACTCCATGTTAGGGTATACCCATTTATACCGGTTATTGCGATTAAAGCCTTTGATATTGGCAGAAGAAAAATAGCAGTCATAATGATGGTTTTTAGGCTCCCTCCATATCACAGCTACACCAAATTTTGAACTCTTTCTCTTTCCGTTTGTCCACTGTGGCAAATGTTCTACGCATGTTTTGCATACAAAATATGGTGTCCAAGATTTGTCCTGGTCTCCTAACAGGACGCCAAAATATGCCCTTTTTATAAAGAGAGATATGGGTTCTCTACTTTCCTTAAAAATGTATTCATCACAAATGTAACAAAAAACGTGTGTGAAGCCATTGTTGTCATTCGAATTTTTAATATTCATATAACGATATCAAGCAAGTATTTAACACACACTGGCACAGTTATCACACGAAAGCACAATTCTAAACTGAACTGTTGGATGCAGATAGAGGTACGAGGAACCCTATGTTAGAGGTACGAGGAACCCTATGTTAGAGGTAAATGAAGTAGTAGGGATTAGGGTTGGGTTGGGTTAGATAGGTAGGCTTTTCCAGTAATGGGGAATGCTACAGGTAAAAACAGACAATTTAGGTCTCCTAAACATTTATCCATATGAGTAATAAATTTCATCCTGGTGTATCTCAAAAACTAGAGTTGCTAGGAAGAAATGGAACCAGCACATCAGAAATATTATAAATCAGTTCGTATTTTAGAGGCACCACGATAAAAAATTTATAAAATTCCTTGTATATTACAGACGACAATTACATAGCTAAGTAATTGACCTCTCCTTGTACAAAGTAAGGACAGGTCGATAAATGAGACATGGAATAAACTTGCATCCAACAAAGTCGCTCCTTATTAACGATGACCAGGAACTAACTTTCTATCTATAATAAGTCTATACCTACTGCGGCCAGATCATGACTTGCATAACCATACGTAATTTCGAACGCCTTGCATTCGCCGTATCTCGTCAATATACCGGACACGTATTGTAATTACTTTCTCGTCATGGAATATCAGTCGAAAAAATGCTATGTAACGATACTCTTGCCCGAAGCTAAGTCATTGCAGCACAGGATCGTAGAGATTACGAGATAAGTAAAACTTCCGGTACAACCGCTTCATCTTCAAGTTTATGCTACTCTTTTGAACTTGCTGCAGATGCAGGAAATTGCGACTTATTAATGGCTGATGCAGTTTTTCTTTTGCATGGTGATAACGTCCGTTGAAGAAAGATTCAATTTGCTTTTCGGAAGGAAAGGTTCCCGTGTGTCAAATCTTGATGAAACTTATTTGCATTTATATTGTTGTTCTATCTATTTCTGTTCAAAAATTAAATCAAAAAAACTGAAAATCTGTGAATTTTCGAAGGAATGTTTCACCTCCTCAAGTGAATTTCAGCTCGTACAAAAAAAACTCTCAAAAAGTCTCAACATACTGTACTTGTCTACCAAGTTTCATTAAAATCTGAATTTGACACCCGGGAACCTATAACTCGCTTTATAAACGTCTATAATGCTTATCTACCAAGTTTCATCAAAATCTGAATTTGACACCTTGAAACCTATAACTCGCTCTATAAACGTCTATAATGCTTATCTACCAAGTTTCATTAAAATCTGAATTTGACACTCGGAAACCTATAACTCGCTCTATAAACGTCTATAATGCTTATCTACCAAGTTTCATTAAAATCTGAATTTGACACCCGAAAACCTATAACTCGCTCTATAAACGTCTGTAATGCTTATCTACCAAGTTTCATTAAAATCTGAATTTGACACCCGAAAACCTATAACTCTCTCTATAAACGTCTATAATGCTTATCTACCAAGTTTCATTAAAATCTGAATTTGACACCCGGAAACCTATAACTCGCTCTATAAACGTCTATAATGCTTATCTACCAAGTTTCATTAAAATCTGAATTTCACACCCGGAAACCTATAATTCGCTCTATAAACGTCTATAATGCTTATCTACCAAGTTTCATTAAAATCTGAATTTCACACCCGGAAACCTATAATTCGCTCTATAAACGTCTATAATGCTTATCTATCAAGTTTCATTAAAATCTGAATTTGACACCAGGAAACCTATAACTCGCTCTATAAACGTCTATAATGCTTATCTATCAAGTTTCATTGAAATCTGAATTTGACACCCGGAAACCTATAACCTAGTCTATGAACGTCTATAAATACTTTTTTGGTGGAGTGCACTCTTAAAAGTGACGTAATCTGTGAATTTTACCACATATTTTAAATTTGAAAAGAAATTGATTAAACTGGCAATAAAAGAAAAAATAAGGGTACTAAAATTAAACCTTGCGGTATTAAAGATAGAACATTTAGATGAAATTTAAAATTTTACCTTTTTGTAGATATTTTTTTAAAATAATTTCCGCACTATATCCTTTACTTTGATGTATATCATGACGTGTTTTTGGTAACGCAATTTTTTTAGTCCGTGCCCCTTTGTAATTCAATCCCATTAAGTCTTTATATTATCAGTTTTAAATACGCAAGGCGTAAATTTAAAATGAAAATATTCACATTTAAATGCGAATTAACCCCCCAACAAGATCTTAACAATAACCTCGATCATTCTCTAATCTATTTATCTCCTTTTTTTTTAGATTGAAAGATGGAATCTTGGTTAGTAGACGTGAAACGGGTCAGAATTCCTCGGCCAAAATTCGGCTCCGGTAGCCGCTGCTTCTCGTACCCCACGGAACCCCCCAAAGATTACACCTCGTACGAGGACATGAGGGCTGACGATTTAAAGATTAGGACGTCGTTAACATCCTCCGCTAGTCTAGCGAAAGCGACTGAGGATTTAAGGAGGGCGTTACAGGAGAAACTATAACTTTAAACGGACTTTTGTGTGGCGTCAGGGGTTGCTCGCCCCCTCCATGAACCTGAATATTTTTCGTTATTTTTGTTTTATTGAGTTAGTGAAGTAAGAAATTTTAAATTTTGTAGATTTATTTGTATATTGAAAAGGAAAACGATTCTCTTTATTTTTTTTTAGTATATTAAGGAATGTTTCGTAGTACTTATACCGAGTGTTACGAAAGTATTGTTAATAGTAGTAAAAGTAAAATGGAATTGATCAATCTATTTTGGAGGATCAATGGAATACTTTGAACCATATTGTATAATCTATTTTATGTGTTAACTGTGATATATGATACTTTAAAGGGAATATATAGAATTTAAATGATGTAATTTTTTTAAAATCTCATTTAATGATTTATTTTTAATAGTTCTAATCAAAAGAAAGAAAAGCGAAGGTCTTTAAAGTAATTATATTGAAAATTTTGACAGAAATATACGTAATGTATCTAATAAATGTCCTTAGATTGTGTAGAGTAACCGTTTATATTAGATTGTATGTATATGTATAAACATATATATGAATTTGTCGTATTTTTTTAATACAATAAATAAATTTAAGGTTTCTCTTGTGAAATAAAACTTATTTTTTCTGGTTTTTGCCTTATTTCCAAGCGAGAACTCATAGTTAACGGTTTGTAAAAAAATATTAGAATCGTACGATATAGCCAACTCTCTTGAATACATAGCATTTCTCTCTTTTAGAAACCTACTAGGATTTAAATTCTGTTTTATTTTTCCTCTATTAAAGACTGAATCTCTGGGGTGATTTAATGATTCGATTACTGCAACTGGATTTCATAGCCTGCAATCGTTTCCTTCCTACAATCGACGTGAATCATTGGAATTACGTTCTCAAGCATTTTAAAATGTTGATGTGTATAAAATCAGAGTTTAAATACTTGTTCAGACTTGGACTGTTGGCGATCTACCTCAAAATTGTTGGACTATAGGCGATCGAGACTGTAGATGTCGCAAGTGTGTGTGATACGGGACTGTAATGAAGGTAGGAAGTTAATGGAAAAATTAATATCCAAAAATTCGTCTTTATTGGTCCTTGCAAATCTTTGTATGTCGGTGCACGGGATTGCATATCTTCAGCTTACTTTCCGTAAGATGGTATATAACACATGGGCTGAAAAGTCCCGGGCCTAACAAAGAAAACACGGTTTTTTTATTCATCAACGTAATCTCCATCAAGAGCAACGCAATCATTCCAGCGCCGCTCTAACATTTCAATACCACTTTTGTAGAACGATTTATCTTTTGTCTCAAAAGAGGCCTCAGTTTCAGCGGTAACCCCTTCATTCGTGCGAAATTTCTTACCGGCGAGCATTTTTTTGAGGTCTGCGAACAGCCAGTAGTCGCTGGGAGCTAAATCTGGCGGATACGGTGGATATGGGAACAATTCGAAGTTCAATTCACGTAGTTTTTACCATTCTTTTGATTGACTTGTGACACGGTGTGTTGTCCTGATGAAACAAAATTTTTTTCTTTGCTATATGCAGTCGTTTCTTTGCGATTTCGGCCTTCAAACGCTCCAATAACGTTATATAATATTCACTGTTGATGGTATTTCCTTTCTCAAGATAGTGGATGAATATTACACCACGCACATCCCAAAATATCGAGGTCATAACCTTTCCAGCCGATTGTTGTGCTTTCGGGCGCTTTGGACGAGGTTCACCAGTTGCTGTCCCCTCAGATGACGATCGTTTTGATTCCGGAGTGAAGTGATGGATCCATGTTTCATCCATTGTCACATATCGACGCAAAAATTCCGGTTTGTTACGTTTAAACATGGCCAAACACTGCTCAGAATCATCAACATGTTCTTGTTTTTGGTCAACAGCGACCAAACGCGGCACCCACTTTGAACAGAGCTTTCTCATAGCCAAATGCTCATGCAATATAAAGCCAATACGTTCTTTTGATATCTTTACGATGTTAGCTAACTCACGCAACTTCACTTTTCGATCATTCAAAACGATTTTGTGGATTTTTTTGATGTTTTCTGGTGTTACCGCCTCATTTGGACGTCCACTGCGTTCTGCATCTCGGTGCATCTACGGTGTCTAAGTCAGCAAACCAACGTTTTATTGTTGTTTCTGATGGAGCGGAGTCCCCATAACACTTTTCAAGCCATTGCTTCGCTTGAACGGTATTTTTTCCCATCAAGAAGCAGTGTAAGATTAAAACACGAAATTGTTTTTGATCCATTGTTTTGAAAATAACAAAAGTAGCGTGACTCTAAGCACAATAACTCACAAACTAATGAATAGAATATCATGAACTTTTAACAGCTGTCTTTTGAAGGTTAGTACTAACTGAGAGAAAGGTGACTGCAATAAAACTAGCGTCATCTATGTGTTAGGCCCGGGACTTTTCAGCCTATGTGTTACATAAGTCAAAAAAAATGCATACCCGCACAAATAAGTCGACCCAAACATTGCTATCAACTGAAGGGCAATTTGCCTTAAATTCAGATATTTATCTTCAGATATCAAGGACTAGAATTTTGTATCAGATACTGCGGCTTTGAGATGTATATCTGAGATAATCTGCATTACCCTATTTTCAACAGAAGATGAGTCTATATTAAACTGACTTGCTATTTCAGCAGCAGATTTCTCATAAAAGTTGGGATATTTGTCAATTTAGTAAAATCATATTACGTCCGGCTGTTTTGGTACGTTTCTTGCAATGTTTAATGCGAGCAATTTTTTGGTCCTCAGTTAAGGTATTCGAGGGTTCAAATCTTTCGTCGAAATTTCGTGAATCATGTCTTTGACCGTATTTAATTCTTCGGTTATCAGTATCACTGATGTGAAACGATACATTGACGAGATGAAAGAGAACCCCTTCATAGTGGCATAATCTCTTTCACTAATGATTCAGTCCTTCGAATCCCTAGAAATCATATTCATTACGTTACTCGTTGGCGACAGCGTCTTGACTTTTTTTGAGAAAGCACCATCACGATAAACCCATAGTTGCGTTTATCATTTGGATCTAGGAACATAATGATGAAGGCAGATTTTAACAACAGCTTGGTCAACATATCACTTGATGCTGACATCCTTTTACTTTCTTGATAGTTGAGTAACACAGCGTAAGAATCGCTAACCAATATTTACTGCATATCACCCAAAATTCTAAATAAGGAATTTCGTGTTTATAAAATTTAGAATTTTACACGTGGACCCTTTATTTACAGTACTGTAACTTCCAAATTCAATATCAGAAATTAGCCGAACTCCATTAAAGTCTCAACAGTTGCGGTTGTAATGCTTACTCATGAAGATGACGATCATAAATGATGCGAGTACGTAAACGTTATGGAATACTCGCCTTGATGCGGGCGCTGGGGGGGGACACATTGTTCTCCGTACAGCACTGTAAGTTGTTTCGCTTCGTCAAGACTAATTATTACACCGGATGTTAAAGGCTTATATAGATTGTCCTGATATATTGCCTTTTTCGATAGAATGTCTTGAATTTATATGTAATTGCGCGTAAGAAAAAAATGTTCCTCAAATATGCAATGAGAACATGACATTCTTATATTATTGACACATATTTCTTGGAAGATTGTCACAGTAGCTTATATATTCAGCTATCGATCCTAATACAACGTCTAATATAAAAAAATACGAATATTTCAGACGGTCATTTATCTTCAGTTCAAAATTTAAAGTTTCAAAACAAAATCCCCCCCACCAATCTACATAACGTGTATAGAACTTCCGCGATAACACCCGTAACAGGTCTAAATTCGGATAGATCTCTTTCTAGTTCGGAAAATGGGGAATTCAAAGAACGAGTGCGACGGAGAAACGAAAATGGTTCACTTACGGAATCCGAGTAATCTGTCTGATGTAGGGCGGTCGCGCTCCCCGATCTGGACTCGTCCGGACTGGAATGTCTTCGGCTCCGGGTTCCGGGCGGATTTTCCTCGTCGCCGCTGCAGTAATCCTGCAAATAAGGTTTTAAGGTCTGCGTAAGAGCGAAAGAGCGTTCGAAATTGCGGAACGGCCGAAAGGTTAGCGAAAAGGCGAAGTACAGGGGCGGCTCTATCGAAATTCGTAACCCTTACGCGTGCCGGAGTAAAGGATACACATTTTCGTGTATATTTTGGAGAGTATTTGGAAAATTTGTAGGAAATTTAGATTCGTATCAATTATATATTATTATACGAGGGCGAATTCTCATGGCCCACCTCTCACCTAAGTCTAATTCGCAAATTTGATTAATGTTTTCGAGATTTAATTAACTGATATTATCAGAATATTATTTACATAATATAAAGTTTGTATCTCAAAATGTTGTTGTGCTGTGGTTAATTCTTGAATCCTGTAGAACACAGAGCCATAATAAAATACCTCCAGAAAACGGGTATGACGCCAACGCAAATCCATAAAGGCATCATGGCAACTATTGGTGAGTCTGCAGTTTCTCATGGTATACTCAAACGCTGGTGTCGAGATTTTAAATGCGGGGGAACATCCTGTGAAAACCAATATGCCGGTGGTCCTTCCATAACGGTAACAACTAACAAAAACATTAAAAAGGTACACGATACCGTACTGCGAAACCGACGAATACGCATCAGGGTCACGATTGTGGAAGATACTGACTGACCATTTGCAAAAGGGACAGAGCATTAGAGAGGCCTACAACGCACAATTAATTTCTAAATTACGACACGCTATTAAAGAGAAACACCGAGGAAAGTTAAGGTACAGTGTGCTGCTGTTCCATCAGGACAATGCTCCCAACCATACATCTGGTATTGCTACGGCTGCTATACACCGAGCAGACTTTGAATTATTGGAGCACCCACCGTATTCGCCGGATCTGGTCCCTAGTGATTACAGGCTGTTCCCAAAATTAAAACAAATCTTACGTGGAGCAAAATTTTCCAGTAATTATGAAATGATACAAGCTGTAAAGAGGTGGCTTACAGAAGTCGGACAAAAATTTTTCGAGAAGACTGTTGAGATGTTGGATCAAGTGCGTCGTATGTCGAAAAATAAAAAAATATAATGCTACTGTAGTTTTACCGTAAGGGGGTCAGGGGTATAGCATATAGATCCGCCCTCGTATATTAGTAATAAGTTTTACGACTGATGGGCCTTTGATTTTGAGCGGCGCCTTGTATATAAGGTTTATTAGTAATAAAAATTCGATTATAGTATTAAACTTCAAAAACGTACCAATTTTGAAAACCTAACAATTTAAATGCCAACAACATATTTCGCAGAAATCTGTATTGGTTCCAAAAACTAATTACTCAAACACCAACTGTTCAGGACATGGAAAACTAAAAACCTTCCCGCACACGTGTGTAAAAGACAGCTTGATTAATTCATGTCGAATTTTTAAATCGTTCGCATTTGTTTCTTTTTCTTTTCAACAATTTCAACTGTGATACATTATTTCCACATCATGCAACTTTATGCTTTTATGATTTGTGTCATTTCCTAATTTATATTCTTTGACGTTTGTGAATTTGCCCTTGTTGTGCCCCTAAATTTGTTGTCAAAATAGCCAAGTCTGACAGAGCTATGTTGCTAACTTGAAATTTTTGACTAACAATTTTAACAAACGAAACGATACCCGGACGTCAAATTCAGCTCTTAATGAAGCTTGGTAGGTAAGTAGTGTATGTTGAGACTTGAAAATAAAAAAAGTGTTTGTGTTGTAATTCAATTTCAAGGGGTGAAACACCCCTTCGAAATTCACAGATTTTCAGTTTTCTTCATTCAATCCTTGAACGGAAATGGATAGAACAAAAATTTAAATGCAAATGTTGTACCTTATCGAAAGGTCTTTCAAGACACGTGAATGTTGTGCATACAGGGTGTTGCATTTAAGCGCCACCCTGCTAGAGCTCATCATAGTAACATGGAAAAGAAATTAACGCAAGTTGTTAATCTTTGACATCCTTTATTTATTTTAAAGGATTTTCAATTATACCGGGTGTTCCAACGGTGTAGCGCAAGTCATACCTTATGCTGCCAACACCAAAACCATCTATATATTATATACATATATCTTCTAGTCATCAAAAGAATGCTTAAAGCATAAAATGTTTTCGCTCCAGAAAAGATTAAAGGCAAAAGGTCTTAGTTTGAAAAAAATACAGTTCACACCAAGTTTCACTTAGATCCGAATTTGACAACCGGGAAGTTTTTCTTATAAGTACTATGGTACCAGATTTCTCCCTTATATATCTACTTATATATCTACTTATCTTATACCTTCCCCCACCCCTACATAAAAATGCGAAAGATATTAATTAAATCTACTTTTTCGTACTACAAAATCATAAGCTATACGAGGATCTATTGATGGGAGGTGAAACTCGACCATATTCAACATCTTCTAGAAGAATTTAGCATTGTCATAATTGTTATCCGCTTCCGCCGTGTTGCTAAAGTTTCTGTTCGCTGACGTTTCGCGACCAACTGTGGTTCGCATTCTCAAGTTGTTGCTGCTCTAAGTATGCCCCTCCGCTTCACTAAGCCATGACAGTACCTCTTAAATGCGAACAGCAGTTGTTCGCGAAACATCAGCGACAGAAACCGAAGTAACATGGCGGAATCCGATAACCGTTAGAAGTATAATGGGGTTCGGCTAATTTCTGATATTGAATTTGGAAGATACAGTAGTGTAAATCGTTCATTTACGTTAGTGTATGTAAAATCCTAATTTTCACCCCAAAATTCGATATCTGGAATTTTGGTTGATGTGTAATAAATATCGGGTAGCGATTTGTAAGATTTCTTACACAATCTTTAATGTGATGATGTGAATGTCGAATGTGATGGGTAACTGGAATCATGGAACAATTTTTAGAAATGATCAGTAATGATTCCATACGTAAAATTGAGCATAGCTTAACTACAAAGTTAATGCGGTGAATCTCCAACTGCTATTAAGAAAGTGAAAGGACGTCAACATCAAGTGATGAGTTGAACTTACTTAACAAGCACAATACTGATTTCTTTTTTCAAAGATTTGATGCTGCTGTTAAAATCTGGCTTGATGATTATGTTCCTGGATTCAAATGATAATCTGAATTGTGGGTTTATCGTAATGGGGGTTCCTCAAACAAAGCCAAGATGCTTTTGCCAGCGACTAAGATGATTTTTTGAAATTCGAACAACTAAATCATTAATGGAACATATCGTGCCACACTATGGCTTTTAAATCGTAGAAAGCAAATTCTGAAAGATGGTTACTGTTTTAATTTTGACGAAAATTTCTTATAAAAATAGCATAATTACACTTCACTTATTTGCGTTAAAGCTCAAGAATAATGCGCAGTATGTCAGTCGCTGTTCATGAATTTTTTACTAAGAAACAGACAAGACTTATCATTAGTCTCGATAAAGGGGGGCAAGTTACAGTGCAGTATAACGTAGAGGATCCGAGCGACCGTGCCAAGGAGCGTGTCCAGTAACATTTACGTACTCGCAGCATTTATGATCGTAACCTTCGGGAATAGGTAATCCGGATGCAGGAATGTTCACACATATAGTATTGATAAGACATATATTATATGCTGAAACACTTACTGTTTTAAGAAATTTCCACGAAATCACAAACTGTGTGGCATCTTTCCACAGGTATAGCAGTAAACTCCACTCACACAAATTAATTAATTATGCGGAACGCAGCGTTTCGAGAGCACGTGGGCTCCCATTGTCAACCGTGTTACCGACTGAGACTTAGTCCTTGCAATCGTCATTTGTGTGGCATCTATTGAATATTAGAATCATGAAATACGCTTCCACACTTGTTTCAGTCGTATGAATATGGCGTGCGGAAAAAATATTTTTTAATGAGGAAAGTAACCGTTCCACATCGAGCCATGTTATATTTGCAAATTAAAAGTAATCTTTGTGACAACTTAATGGGTCTTTCGACGGTCCTTCACGAATCTGTCTTAGTATGAGAAAATCTCAATCTTTCAAATTTTTCCACTGTACATAGGTGTGAGTGAACATCATCCACTGTATGAACAGAATCCGCAAACGACATCGACACCTTCTTTACATCATCAAAATGTTCGCAGTAGTAAAACGCAGCTGTTCCTCAGCGCGTAGTAATAGACTGTGGTGGTTCAGGCACATTGGAACACAGTTCGTGAAATCCTTTTGTACGTTTTGGGGACTTTAAAAATACTGCATTTGTATGAGCTATTAAAGCATTTACTCGTAGTTAACATTTAGGGATCAATTGCGCCAGAAGGTTTAAAGTTTATTCGAAATATGCCTTAAGTATAAGTGTACTGACACATTGACAAGTGTTTACAACGACCAGTCGAATAATACTGAACAAGCGTGCTTTGATACGGGTACTCGATTCTCTGCGCCGAAACTTGCCCCTCTTTTCCGAAACTACTTACCATTATACAATTATTTCCTCTTCTCAAAACTCAAAATTGGCTATGAAAAGAACGTTTTACGACAATGTTGGGCAAGCTCAAGAAGACGTGACGCGGAACTATGAGGTGATTCCGAGAAATAATATGTGCTGTCATTGGTTGAAGGTGCCCAGAGCTGTATTGACGCAGAAGAGATGTATTTTGAATAGAAATAAATAATTTTGCCGAAATAACTAGTTGTTTCTTTTTTATTTGAAAAATTTTTCCGACATACTGTGTATGCCAAAAAGTACTAAAGAAAATCTAACGCCCCAATCAATATATTTCATTTCAAGTTTCACCTTTCATCAAATCAATCTTGCATATTGTATTGTACGTAATATCATGGTGTTTGCATCTATTCAACTACTCTCAAATAGGACAAATCGCTAAAATAACTAACAATATACGTGTAGGCCTATACAGGACCCATCAGATAGGATTGACTATAGAAAGAACAAAAAACCACATACTATGTTGTATTACGTAGTACAACGTACAAAGAGTGCATGTGAGAATTTGATAGAAATATGTCGGTGCTTTGTGCTACAAAATAGACGAAACAAACCTCAGCACGCGTAGGATTTTGACGTGTTCTCGTTTTAACGGTTAAAACAAATGAAAAACGATCCAAAGGAAGACTGAGGTTTGTTCGTGAGAAGTATAATTTTTACTACAAGCTTTCTAACAATACGTAAAGATATAGTATAGAGAAACAGGAAAGAGAAGAGAAACGATATCATTGCTGTTTTGTAAATAAACTGTTAACTCATAAGGAAAGTTCCCCAGGTATCAAATTCGGAATTGGGTGAAACTTGGTGGGGAGCAAACTATGTGTAGATATGTTAGGAAAAAATCCTTTTTATCCGCGAAAGTTTAAGAGTTAGAGTTGATGTTTTGGAAGTAAGAGTCACTTGATATCGGAAGTTCTTTCATGACATGGCACCGCGGAGTATACAAAGCGTTGCAATTAAACGCAACACTTGTTTGTTGAACTTATTAATATTTAGTAATAATATGGAAAAATCTTTAGGTAAAAGTCGTCTGCTGTTTAAATCCACTTAAAATAGCATATACATTACCAACTATACAGAGTGTTGCAGAAGTAAGTAATACTAAACGAGACATAAAGCAGTCTCGGGAACATCTCTATTACATTATCGTTTCGAATAACCTAACAGTGCAACTCGCTGTATATTCTCGCAATTGTTTCTTGGGATTTGTATTATTAGATTATTCGAATCGTTGTTGTGGTAGAGGAACTTTTTGAGTGCACATTGTGTGTTATTTGGTGTTACTTATTTATAAAATAGTCTCTGTAACTAGTAATGTACATATGGATATATGATTTTAAGCAGTTTTAAACAGTAAACAACTTTTATCTAAAACCTGTAACACTCTGTATATTCCTCGGTACCGTGTTACGAAGAAACTTCCGGTATTTCAAGTAACTCTTACACTTAAGTTTCGAGAAGGGCGAATCCCCCGCCACTTCAATAAAAAAGATAACATTGCATGGCTAAACATATTGTACCTCTCTATCAAGGTTCATCCAAATTCCGAATTTGGTACGTGGAGAGATTACCTTGACTGAATAAGTTATCCCCGCCATACCTTACAAGACAAAATTCCAAGGTGATAAATAATCTGTCGGTTTGAAACTTCGAGTATTGTGAAACGTCGCTTTTCATATTAGGGAAGTCTCACGGGGGTACAAGCTACTCTTGAAATTTCGACGATTTTCGGATTTTTGTATATACACACTAGGGTGACAGAATAAAATAGACACCTACTAATTAAAAAAAGATACTATTCTCGTTATATATACAAAATATTTTAAAATTTTTAAATTGGACTAATATTTTGTCGATCGACCTTTACTTGCGTGAAGTGCTGCGAGTCGTCGTGACAGAGAATCTATTAAATGATTAATGGTATCTTCTGGAATATTTAACCACTCTTCTGTAACAGCTGCCACGAGTTCTTCCTTATTGCTGGGTTTTCGGTGTCGTTTCGCCATATTTGTCTGGATTATGTGCCAAACATTCTCTATCGGATTTATGTCTGGTGATTCGCCTGGCCATGGTAAAATCCGAATCCCCTGTTCCTCTTTCCATGCGGTTGTTGTTCTTGCTTTGTGGCAGGGTGCTCCATACTCCATAAAAGTGGCGTCTTCTCTAGATAAAATGGCGTTGTCGAATATTTGTTAATATTTGGATATATTTTGCCGCATTTATATTTCCGTCGCAGATTACTAATTGCGATCTTCCACCATACCATATCGCGCCCCACACCATGATGTTCACACCGCCGTATTTCACCGTCTGATGCAAAGATTTGTCGTCCAGTTGCTGTGACGAACGTCTCCATACCCACGTACGACCACTATCACTGAATTGGCAGTATCTGCTTTCGTCTGAAAAAATGACAGACCGCCAAAACTCTTCGGGCTTCGTTCGCATTTCGATTGCCCAAGCCATTCGGCGCCGTTTTTGAAACTCCGTAAGGAGAGGTTTTTTCTTTGCCACCCTTTTATACATCCCCACACTGTGGAGGTATCGCAGAACGGTGCGCTGACTTTTCTGTGAAGTTGCCGCAAGCTCAGCTGTACTTTTTCGCGGTTCTCTTAACACTTCGCGCACAAGCACCCTTTTACTTCTTTCAGAAGGTCCGGCACGAGCTGGTCTCGACTCCGCTGTTGTTTCTTCCTTGCGTTTAAATTGTGTAATCACACGGTTAACTGTGGGGACAACGGAATATTTAAAAATTTACTTATTTGACGTTGCGAAGCGCCGCGTTCACTCTGGCCGACGATGCAACACCCCGGGTGAAGACGCTAATATCACTCGAACCTTGTAAGCGAGGCATAGTTGTAACGATACTAAACTATGACGAATTCCTTCCGATACATCTACCCCTACTCTAATGACAAGAGAAAGTTCTTAATTCGTTCTTAGAATTTAGCTGTTTACATATTTATACCGCTGTACCTGGTGTCTATTTTATTCTGTCACCTTAGTGTACATATATATACGAGGGTGACTCCCTATGCTGTATCCCTGACCCCCTTACAGTAAAACTACAGTGGCATTACACTAATGCACTTGGTACATCGGTGTTCCAACATCTCAACAGCCTCCTGGAAAAGTTCTTGTCCAATCCCTGCAAACCACCTCTCTATAGCTTGCACCACTTTATAATTACGGCAAAATTTTCTCCACCGTAAGATTTCTTTTAATTTGGGGAGCAACCTGTAATCAATAGGGTCGACATCCGGCGAATATGGTGGCTGCTCCGCTTTTTGGTCAATGGTAAACATTTGGGACACCCATCTTACACTCATCTTTTTCATATCTAATTCTTTAGTCAGTATGTTATGCACCACACGATATTATAAGACAGTATCTTCCACAATGTCTCTGATGGATACTCGTCGGTCTTGCAGTACGATACCGCGCATTTTTTAATATTTTTTTTGTTGTCGAAATTTTATGGGTAGCTCTCCCCCAAGTTTCAATCCGATGATTAATTACATTGGAATCTTCCCTTGTTAGAAATTAGGGAAATATTACCATGATATGAATATAGGCAAAAATAGAATTTAACGTTTGAGTTGTAGAGCTCGCCCAGAATATAAATGGCACATACACTATCAAGTCTATTGGCATCACTATTTATCGACGTTGTCGGACTTATATAGTTCTTTTATTGTTTATATTTTAAGCTCCGTTTATGCTTGCGTAAAATAGTTTAGTTTTCATTATAAATGACGTTCGAATTTCAGATTAAGTTTATCTTTATCTATTTTTTTTTGTACTTGAGCGACACTTTATTTCAGATTTTGAAATACTTGCTTTTTATTAAAAAAATGATTCGAAATTTAGTGGCAGTTATATTATCTCCGCCACTGGTCTCTATGTATGACGTATGTACCCTTCTTATTCTGGCCAAACTATGTATGTCATTACACCCATCATTCGGTTCCAAGGTGCAGGGATGGCTCATTTACCTCATCTAACAGTTTATTTTGTTCTGCGTAAGTACGTAATATATCTATTAAAGAAATGAAGACTGTATTAGTAGAAAAAGAAAATAAAACAAATCACCTGGGTTGGGTGACCTTCCTGGTTCATTTCACTTATTAATTTCCCAGAAGGCAACATTGTATTAGTGGCACTACCCGGTCTCTGTCTACAAAACACAAAAAGCAAAAGAATAACTTTCAATTATATCTTTTCTCTTTTAATACCATATTTTTTTTATCTATAGATCGTTTTAGAGATACAAGGTATGCCCAGAAAGTAAGTTCGGTTTCTAATTTTTGCTGCTTCACGCTTGAGTAGATTGGTGACAATTTGATGCGGTTGGCAATTATGTTTGTTTGACAATGAGTGTTTTTACAATGTTTAAGAAGATTTGTCAATGCAATGAATGTGAAACCTACTGAAATTGGCCGTCGAATTTACGGAGATTACAGACAAAATGCAAATGAAGAAGATTACCATAGGAAGAGTACCTTAGTAAAGAAAACTATACTGGAAGAGAAAAAAAGTCATGGAAGGAATTTGTGGACATCAGAAAATTTTGGAGAAGGATAAAAAAATCGCAGAGGAATCACAAATAAGGAAATAAAAGATAATATTCGACTAAATAGAGTAACAAAAGACATACCACAGAACTGAACTAGCAACAAGAAATAACAGAAGAAGAAGTGGAGGAAGCCATACTAAAAATCAGGATAGCGAAAGCAGGGGAAGATCATCGCATATTACCAGAAATTGTCAAATGGCTAGAACAGAAAGGGAAAAAACGGATATGGTAGATGTTAAACAGAAAGAAAAAACAAAGGAACTTGGAAGATAATAAGGAGGAGAGCAGAGCCAATCCGAGAACTATAGAGATGTATGTTTAGCATAAACAAGTTACAAGGAATATATAAGAATACTAGAAAAACGACTAAGAGTTTATGTGGAACAAAGACTAGAGGGGAAACAGGCAGCTTTCGGGTTAGACGAACAAACGACCGACAATACCTATACAATGAAGAAGTTCATAGAAAGAAAAATTGAAGAAGGGAAAGAAATATTTCTATTGTTCATCGACCTGAAGATAGCAGCAAAGATACGATAGATAGAAGAGGGATATCCGAAGGCTTAAAGGATATTTGTACTAATGATGGACATAGTAATCAAACGAGTAAAAGTATAAACCAAACAGCACAGCACAATAAGAGGGTGCAGAAATCTAGAACATGTAAGAGTGGCGCCCTGATTGCAAACTTTAAAAATAAAATGCAAAAGCAAACGAACATCTGAACGGAGGAAATTGAAGACGTGAAAATGGAAGTAAACTTGAATAAAACTACGGTAATGATCGTAAATGAACACCCAGACAATAGAGTCAACAGCATGGGAATTACATGAATATTACGCTTTGGCGTTGATAAATCTGGTTCACCTCGCTTCACACAAGGTAATTTACGTTCAAGATTGTCGTAGTGAACCCCTTTTTCATCACCGGTGATCTCTGAAGCAACATTTCGTATGTGACTACATGCCTTACAATATCCTTTTCCTTCAACTTATATGGTAACTAATTTCCTGTCTTCTGAAGCATTCGCAGTGGATGTAGGCGTTTTCCAATGGTGCGTCAATCAACATCCAACGCTGCAGACAATTCTACAAGTATCTGACATGGATCAACATCAAGCAAAACCTCAAGTTCCCTACTTTGCAATATTTTTGGGGCACCACTGCGTTCTTTGTCGTTGTATACTCGTTGGATAGCCACAATTTTGAGTGGGACAAATTTGATTATCACAAATCTTGCATCCAACTATTTTGATCTGCTGTTACACCTTGAATATTTCCTTCCTGATCGGCAGTTAGATAATGATGACGATATGAGGGAATCTATTGCACCACGGATGAGATTGCGGGGGACATCCTTCTATGCAGAAGAAATACAGAAAGTGGTGCCACACTGTGAGGAATATCTGAACAATGGAGGTAACTGCTAAGAAAAATATTACATTTTTCTTTGAAAATATATTTTGGGATTTCTTATCACCTTTCAGAACTTATTTTCTGAACATATCTCGTTTTTTTTTTTTAGATTTTCGTGTTTTTAGATGATTTTGTTTAGAATTAATATTGTTTTATGAATTATTAAATTAGGCAATATGATTTTGCTTTATTATCAGTTTAAATTTGAATTTTAAACGTTTAACTTTAATAATTACGAGGTATAAAGAAAATTGGACATACATTTTGTATAACCAACGAATATTAAAAGAAATATATCGCACATCAGATATCAATAACTTCTTAAACAAGTTTTCGATAACCGATAGCAAGATTCGTTTCTATTGTTTAAAAATACTTTATCCTACGGAATTTTAAATAAAATTTCCGAGATCCACATTCAATTTCCTTCATACTCGAAGAGAATATTTCGATTTTAATTCATTTATTTATCATTTGCATGGGATTATTTTTCTCACCTCTGTGAGCGATCCATCACCCCCATACCCACGCCACTGTCTTCGCTCGGCGAACGATAATCGTCCTCGTTATACGCGACTTGTCCGGTGTCGACCACCACCCCCGGTATGTAATCCTGAAACCACCACTACATGTTACCGTATCGCCCACGTTAAACACAAAGAAAACTTTTAAAATATTCATCTGAGTTTGACGCATTATCGGATAGTTTTACTAGTTAGTAGTAGTAGTAGTAGTACTAGTAGTTAGAAAAGATTTCTTCGACGTCATTAAGAATAAATAGTAAAATAAAACGTTTTCAGTTGTAAAAAAAGGGATTAGTTTATTCGATGAGTGTTATAAGTCTTGAATAAGTATAATTTTATTGGTATCTTCGCCAGTAGGTAAGTCACTGTTTATTTGAATTGCACCTAATTTAATTTTCCAGTATTCGCTTTATATATTGCAAAATTTAATCAGCTTCCAATAATCGGACCATAAGATCGATTTTCATATTTATTCAAAACGTATATGTAAATCCTCTGTATGCGACTAGATATATAGGCGTTTGGTTTGGCCGTATATTATTATGTAACTACATGCACACGAAAATGGGAAATTAACTTATTTACGGTGGAGGTAACATATTGGGAATTTGCGGTCTTCATTTCCGGTATTATTGAAGGATTTAATTTAATAACGTATGTAAGTTACGATCTACTTATTTTCGATTTTAATAACATTTTGAGGTCTAAATAAATTAGTTCTCTACTCTTTAAAAATGAATTTATATAACTGAATTGATTTAGCTTTATTCTTCAGTATTCTTTATAAACATTACGTGTATTGTTATAATTCTTTTATATACACCACTGTGCAAAATAAAGAGACACTTTGATTAACTTTATAGAAAGAAAATTTAAGTAATGTAAGTACTGTTCGGATAAATGTTTACAGCTAACACAATATTTTTAGAATTTGGCTACCCTTATCTTTGGATAATGTCTCTTATACAACTCTAGAGATTATCATGCAGTGTTCTGATGTAATCGTCCGGAATACGATACCACTTTTGTTTTAATATGTCCCACAATTCATTTAAATTCAAGCTTTTACGGTCAAGATAATCCCAGACATATTCCGGTCTTTGTGTTGGCCAAACTATTGTGCGAAATGCTCCGTCATCTTGTAGCTGACTTAAATAGTTCTTGGCCAATTGAGAAATTATTACCAATTAGACGATGCCTAGAAGACTCAGCATGTCGATTGTTGGATATTTTTCCGCTGCAAGCTTACCTTCAATTTTAATAATGTCACCAAACCTGGATATTGCCACCCCCATTTTTAACAGTAGTTTGTAAACATGATTCTGCAAGAGTTTCTCCAACACGTCGTTGAACTTACTGAAACGTGTTCCACATTATGTTCGGTGATGAGACAAAAATCGTATATTGAAGAGCTAGATCTAACAACCCATACACATTTATTGATTTCGACGCTTCGTGTTATACAGCGTAATCTATTAAAAATTATCTAAACTCAAGAAATTTTCCATCATTGGAGTTGTTCGAGAATTCTCCTAATCTAAATTAGAAAACGTAGTTTGAGGAAGCAGAGGTGAAATTAAATTGGTGGAGCAGAATTCTGTATAAGGCATGCCTAAGAGAATGCTGCTTCTATTAGATTAGAAAGTCAAGCAATCTACATGTACGCCAGTTTTAAGAGTTATTAATAAAGTAGTACAGAAACATCATACTCTTTGTTTTATACATTGAACTACCAAATTCCATAGTGGTCTCAATCTAACGCTCACTGACTATGGGTTAGGGAACTTCAATTAAGGGTCAATAAGATGATTTCTGAATACATTTGATGCTAATTATTTGCGACATACACTGCCACTCAAAAGTGTTTAGGCTCCCCTGTTTTCATGGATTAGTCATATAGTATTATGTTTACCAAAAAAACATTATAATAAAATGAAATACGTATTTAAAATGTACTTCAGTAAGATAAACACCCATTATATCGCATAAGGTTTACTATCATTTACCTGCACTTGGTCGGATTACCATAAATTGTTTATTGCGGTGTAATTACAATAACAATCCCTCTGAATTTACTGGGTAAATTTAGTCATCTGTTAGATTGTAGGTAATAATGTTTAAATTACCTTCCTAGAAGATTATAGTAAAATCTGTAACCTATGGTCAGTTGCAGTGTGGTACTGGTTAGTTACTCTATTCACGTCGTGAGCGAAATATCGTGTGACAATTTTTTAAAATGCCTCCGCGAAGAGAAATTAGTACGGAAACACGTGCCCTTATAATAGTTTACCATAAAAGTGGCATAAGTAATCGACAAATTGCCAAAAAAAGAAAATATACCACGCTACGGTTGACTATAACGTAAAAAAATATCGGGAAACTGGCAGTTTTCTTAATAAAAGACGGAGTGGAAGGCCAAAAGCGACAATATCTGCAGATGATCGCAGAATAGTGGTTACCAGCAAATTAAATAGACGCAAAACAGCCCCGGAAATCACCGCAGAATTAAATGTTGGTCGCCAAAAACTAGTCAGTGTTTCTACAGTCAAACGTCGCCTACAGAAAGCCGGGCTTCATGGAGGTATTGCGATGAAAAAGCCATTACTACGCAAACAAAACAAACAAAAGCGACTTAAATGGGCTCGTGAACACCAACACTGGACCATAGAAGAGTGGAACAACGTCCCATGGACGGATGAGTCCAAATTTGAGCTGTTCGGAACCCGAAGACGCATATTCGTAAGAAGATCTGTGGGTGAACGTGCCAGAGAAGAGTGTATTGCTGCTATCGTGAAGCATGGTGGAGGCTCTATCATCATTTGGGGCTGTTTTGCTGGCACTAGTGTAGAGGACATTGTGAAAATTGACGGTATATTAAAAAAAGAAGGCTACCGTGAAATTTTGACGAACCACGCAATACCTTCCGGAATTCGACTTTTGGGTCAAAATTTTATCTTCCAGCAAGATAATGACCCAAAACATTCCTCTAAATTACGTAAAGACTATTTACGCCATTTAGAAGAGGAAGGAACTCTCAAAATTATGGAATGGCTTCCCCAGTGCCCCGACTTGAATCCAATCGAGTTGCTACGGGCAAAAACTAGATCGGGAAGTACGGAAATCGGCTCCGACATCAGCTACTGACGTGTGGAACAAATTGCAATCGAGTTGGATCTCAATAACACAAGAAACTCTGGCAAAACTTATTGCGAGAATGCCTCGATTGTGTGCTACAATTATTAAATCAAGAGGAGGTCACATAGATGAAAGCAAAATTTAAATTAAACGTTTTAATTTTCACATTTATTTAATATATTTTTATTCATGCACGTGTCTCTGTACATAAAAAATAAATATTATTAACATTTTTGCTGAGTTTTTATACATTTTTGCTGTCAGTTAGAGTGCCTAAACATTTTTGAGCGGCAGTGTATTTCCGTGACTTCTATTAAACGTCCAATATTTCAGTCAACTATTTATCTAATTCCAGTAAATCGTAAATATCATTGCAATTAAAAATATATTAACAAATACTTCCGGAACCCTAACTATTATATAAACTTTTAAAAATATACCAATGCGCCTCTCTTTTTCGTACAATAGTGTGTATAAATCACGAAGCTGGTAATTTCGATTTTTTTTCACCATTCAAAAATATGTTTGAAAATCAATTTTGTTTTTCAAGTTATACAAAATTATAATTAGATGTTTTTATTTAAATTCCAATTAAGAAACACAATAATTAACATAAATAATAATATTAAGCATTATAATTATGACTAATGGGATTTATGTAGCTGTAACTTTCAACTGACAAGTGTTCACAGTTGTAGATCAAGCTTAGTAGTGGAAAATTTTTACACAATTCTAATAATAATGAGCTCAAGGATTTATCTTTAAATATATAGATAAACTACAACCCAACCATTTTAATTTGAAGTTCTGCGGCAAGGACTTCTATATGGGCGTTGAAAGGATCTTGAAAAATCTTTATGTCATTTGCAATTTTAAGCATTAACAATAACAGTATAATGGTGAAGTTGGTCACCGATCACGCATATGTTAATATTCTGAACTTCTTCCCCGCCAGACTAGATGACAAGGAAATGAAATATGACCTGGTTATTCTCCAAATGAAATACGTAAACAGTATCTTGAACAACAGATGAATAGTTCCCAGTAAAATCCACCAATATTATCACTTCACTATCTTTAAAATTTTCTTTTGTTTTGACGCAAAATAATGGCCCGTCAAACTAGAGTTTAAAAAAGTCCTTCTTTGAGGTATTTAACAGACTGAAATATTTCTAGCTATACCAAGTTAAAGAATATTGGAGAAAATACAGTTGAGATATTGCCCACCAAAGATGCTCAAAAATTTTGACCAATTTTGCAAATGCCTCCTTTGATGTAGATGGATAATAACAACTGATATCTCGCAATTAATAATGAATCTGTAAAATAATCGGATTATGTGGATGTCCTGATATGTCTGTAATGTGAAAGAATAAGCTGTTTCCATCTTCCGTTGTTAAGATTAAACAAATTATTGGTTGATTATAAAACATACAAAATATTCAAATATTTCACTACTTTTCCAAAAACTTTGTGTTCAATTTAACGTAGCTAGAATTTTTTGCAAAAATAAAACAAGACAAGGATGTATCCATGTTTAAAATAAACCTAAAAGTTTCTGTTTTTCTTTCCATGAAAATGGATAATGTTTTTCCAACGTATACAAGTAAGTATATCTCCAACCGTTCGCACTAGATGAAGGAAAACATTATAATCTGAAGGATTGGGATCTGTCAAATCTGTCAAAGAAATCATTAGCGACATGAACTCTAAAAGAGACCTTCAACTATGACTGTATTACTAATTAAATGCAAGGAAAAAATTCCTGAAAGAAATGAAGTAATGTTAAAGCATGTGTCTCTAAATTGGCTAAAACAAACGGCTTGGTTTCACGTCCATATATCTACGTAACTAAAATAAATGTCTCTTATTTTTTTGTTCTAGCGTTGCGTTAAATCCCCCAGCAACATTTTTCTTTATCATTGCGTAAAATAACACCGATATTTTGCAGCAAGCACCATACATATATCTAACAATATTTCAACACGACGCTAAACAGGTCTATTTTATATAAATTGTAGCGTTTTATACTATATTTCGTTTTACTTTTTACGTTGAAGCTACTCCAGTGTTTGGAGTAAAAGATACAGGTACGTACGAGAGAGTAACTAAACTTCTACGGAATATAATAAT
Source organism: Trypoxylus dichotomus (assembly GCA_023509865.1). Taxonomy (NCBI): domain Eukaryota; kingdom Metazoa; phylum Arthropoda; class Insecta; order Coleoptera; family Scarabaeidae; genus Trypoxylus; species Trypoxylus dichotomus. The sequence goes on from CM042076.1 coordinate 1,914,896, forward strand.
AGTAGAATGAGATAGATTAATACTCACCTCGTAACCGGATACGTAAAGTGAGTGGTTGGTTTCCGGAATTGGTCCTCCTTTTCTCTGAAGAAAATATATGCATTTATATAAAATGATTAACATTACAATTAGTAATGCAGAAGAAAAATAAAACATGGGAATTTGGAGAAAAGATGGAGTATAATAATAAAGAAAATCAAAAGATCTTCTATGGATTCTTGAAATTAATACTGCAGGAAGAAATACAAGGTACGCAGAATTATATCCAGAGCAAATACGGAGCAAAAATTTTGGAAAGGAGGGGTAAAACATGAACTGAAGCACCGAAGTTGGCAAAGGATAGTAAACAGCGGAGGAAGTTTGTAAAGTCCTAAAAGAAACATAACTCCCGACGCCATTTATATGGTATTGCATGGGTTATTGGATTATATACGGTAAACGTTCGCTCGGATACATATTCAATTTGTAGGTGAAAGATTTCTTTAGAAAGCAAATTCTTCTAATAAAGGCGGTGTTAATCTTGGATAATGCACCAAGTCATCCTCCACAGGAACAATTAAGAAGCAACGGTGGCTCAATAGTTGTTATGTTCCTGCCGCCCAACGCAACTCCACTTTCGTCTGTGTTATCAAAAAATCATAAAAACATTTCTGAATCCTTAAAGCAAGTAACTTTACGTGAAGCAATTTTAAATTTAGATATTGCGTGGAACGCGCTTAACCAGCAAACAATCAGAAACTGTTGGAAAAATTTGTTTTACTCCAGTGATGCCTATGACGATGAAGACAATGCACCGCTAACCATCATTTCAGATACAATCGAAAGCGTACACCCAAAGAATAAGAACGGTAAATCCCCGACCAACTCGGGGAAGTCCCCAATTCACGCCAGGCAGAAATGCACGACATAGGCTGCGTTTGTACCGAAAGATTAAAGTCGGTAAATCTCCGGTTTACTCGGGAAAGTCCCAGCGAGATTGGAGGATGGCGCCATTGAGAAATGCAATACTCTCGATATAAAAATAAGATAGGTCGTTTCTTTTTATTTTATTTTCTGTCCGGTTAAGGGAACATTTTCTCGTGTCCGCGTCCGTTCAAGAGAATGTCCGTCCAAGAAAGAGTTAATACAATGGAAATTATATGAGAACCGGTCGGGACCATGAGAAACTGTCCGTTTAAGGGAGGTGTCCGTGTAAGAGGGGTGTCCGCGAAGGGGAATTTCACTTTTTTTATACAGGGGCATAATCGAAAATGCAATATGATAAATGTTGCATAAAAATTCTAAAAAATAATAAATATCCATTTCCTCACCCTTGAATGTCGATAGTCGTGTTCTCTTGGATCTCGTCTTCGCGGAAGATCCTCGCTTCTATACACTAATTCATCGAAACGCATTCGATCTTCTATAGCAACTATTTCTCTTATTTCAGTCATTAATGTATACTAAAATTAAAAGAAAAAAAGATCGTAAAATTCAATCGAAATTACGGGAGATTTAATACAGATCCGGACCTGGACAGACCACCGTTTTAAAGGCTTAAAACATACCTTTTCAGCAGTATTAAGTAATTCAGTCAGTACTTGTACAAAGGCATCTATGGTCATACGTCTAGCTGAATATTCATCAATATAGTAACACAGTGTGGTAAATTCTGGTTTAGTTAACAAGCACCGGGCTTTTTCCTCGACCATCTGCAAGGCGGCTGCCCATTTTCGCGTCGTCTGCGCCGCTCTACTTCTGAAAAAATTCAGAAACGTGTTTCGATTTCTCGAAGAACCCTTTTCTGAATTTACCCTGGACTGCAGAGATCCCAGTCCCTGTCGTAGGAGGTGCACGAGTGGGGTACTTTGCCGACGTCCCTCACCAATAACGACATTCTTTTGTGGTATTTCAGTTGCGATACAGCTTCGTCGTGGGTCACATCAAGGAATGATTGCCCATTTACTTCAAGGATTTGATCACCTACCTAGGTTAAAACGTAAAATACAATTTATTAAGTTTGGTTCATTGTTTTTATAAATCTTTTGTAAATGGATTTTCTTTAGAGTTTGGTGGCAATTTACTTCCCCAAAAAACAGAGACTAACTACACTAGGGTCAAATAGACACCAGGTAAAGCGGTATAAATATCTAAACAGCTAAATTCTAAGAACGAATTGAGAACTTTCTCTTGTCATTAGGGTAGGGGTAGATGTATCGGAAGGAATTCGTCATAGTTTAGTATCGTTACAACTATGCCTCGCTTACAAGGTTCGAGTGATATTAGCGACTTCACCCGGGATCGCATCGTTGGCCAGAGTGAACGCGGCGCTTCGCAACGTGAAATAAGTAAATTTTTAAATATTCCGTTGTCCATAATTAACCGTGTGATTACACAATTTAAACGCAGGGAAAAAACAACAGTGGAGCCGAGAACAGGTCGTACCGGACCTTCTGAAAGAAGTAAAAGGGCGCTTGTGCGCGAAGTGTTAAGAGAACCGCGAAAAAGTACAGCTGAGCTTGCGGCAACTTCACATAAAAGTCAGCGCACCGTTCTGCGATACCTCCACAGTGTGGGGATGTATAAAAGGGTGGCAAAGAAAAAACCTCTCCTTACGGCGTTTCAAAAACGGCGCCGAATGGCTTGCGCAATCGAAATGCGAACGAAGCCTGAAGAATTTTGGCGGTCTGTCATTTTTTCAGACGAAAGCAGATACTGCCAATTCAGTGATAGTGGTCGTACGTGGGTATGGAGACGTTCGTCACGGCAACTGGACGACAAATTTTTGCATCAGACGGTGAAATACGGCGGTATGAACATCATAGCGTGGGACGCGATATGGTATGGTGAAAGATCGCAATTAGTAATCCGCGACGGAAATATAAATGCGGCAAAATATATCCAAATATTAACAGAAGGACTACTACAGATATTCGATAACGCCATTTTATCTAAAGAAGACGCCACTTTTATGGAGGATGGAGCACCCTGCCACAAAGCAAGAACAACAACCGCATGGAAAGAGGAACAGGGGATTCGGATTTTACCATGGCCAGTCCATTCACCAGACATGAATCCGATAGAGAATGTTTGGCACATAATCCAGACAAATATGGCGAAACGACCCCGAAAACCCAGCAATAAGGAAGAACTCGTGGCAGCTGTTACAGAATAGTGGTTAAAGATTCCAGAAGACACCGTTAGTCATTTAATAAATTCTACGCTACGACGACTCGCAGCATTTCACGCAAGTAAAGGTGGATCGACAAAATATTAGTCTAATTTAAAAATTTTAAAATATTTTGTATATATAACGAGAATAGAATCTTCTTTTTAATTAGTAGGTGTCTATTTTATTCTGTCACCCTAGTGTATATTAGGTATAGGTTAAACATGTCTATGTTGTACCACATCAAATTAAACTTTAGCGGATTTTTGAAGAAGTTTCTGGCTTGATTATAAAATTCAAATATCAGAAGATAGTCTCATTATTATTAAATATTGATGTTCCTACGTTTTATTAACTCTAAACATTGAATAGGAGTTATGAATTTCTTTCGATTTGAACTCAAGTGCACATATTGTGTATTAAAACAGTATGAGCTTTGTGTAGAACAATTTCGTAGAATATTTGAAACTAAGACAAAGTATAGCTTTAATTAGCCATGATATATGTTACAAAAAATCGGACCACTTGTACAGAAATTCTCAATTATTTCCTTCTACTTCAACAGTTAATTTAATTAAATTAATTGTACTCATTTAAAGAAGTTTGCCACCGAACTATAGCCTATCAATTAATATACTCCCCTTAGCAATTAATTGTTTGCAAATTTGACTAAAATTTATTACCACCAGTCGTTCGAAAAACGTGACAGCGTTCTACGAATTGATTAATAGTTCTATTTACTACAACCGTCTCGTTATAGCATCAATGATTTATTGACAAGTGAGCGACGTAGCTGTTTGACATGTTAATTCGGAGACATGGTACCAATTATCCGACAGAAAACAACTTTTAAGTAGGTTATTGGCTTTTACGATTAGTCAGGTTGATGGTCGCTACAGATGCGGTTACACAGGCAACAATACTGCGTTAAACATTACCCACTTCCCCATCTTTCATTATTCAAAGCAATCGGCTAAAAGCTCGGTATTTTGGGGATGTCATAAAAACTCCTTTGAATTCTTTTATTCGATTCTCGGCTTCCTGATAAAGCGTTCTCGATCGTAATATTTACCATAAGTCCTGCCCTGTCCGCTACCGATTCTTTATCCACGCCGGTTATAAAGATTCCCAGGTTGTATTCGACGCCGCCTCGTATCATTAATCCTAAGCTTTGACCCGGCTCGATGCATAGGTCCACCTGGAATTAAGCGAGAAGAGGTCTGGTTAAATTTGCAGTCGAAATATCAATTATATATCGTAATTTATAGTATATGGTTAAATAAATGCACCATCTAGCAAGTCATGAAATTATTTCTTCAAAATATCTAGTTGGCATTGAGTAGTGAATTGACAATGATAAATAAAATGCAATTGTCTATGCCATACTGCTTTATTGGCACAAATATATTAACAATAACTCACAAAGTTTTCATTATCGAATCATACTTCGGGCTAATTAAGTTAATTTAATTAATTCGAAGCAAATTGAACTACCCACTGTACTACCTACTGTATGAAATGGGATCATATAACACATGGGCTGAAAAATCCCGGGCCTAACAAAGAAAACGGTTTTTTGGTTCAAAATTAGCTTTATTCATCAACGTAATCTCCATCAAGAGCAACGCAATCATTCCAGCGCCGCTCTAACATTTCAATACCACTTTTGAAGAACGATTTATCTTTTGCCTCAAAATAGGCCTCAGTTTCAGCGATAACCTCTTCATTCGTGCGAAATTTCTTACCGGCGGGCATTTTTTTGAGGTCTGCGAACAGCCAGTAGTCGCTGGGAGCCAAATCTGGCGAATACGGTGGATGTGGGAGCAATTCGAAGTTCAATTCATGTAGTTTTGCCATTGTTTTGATTGACTTGTGACACGGTGCGTTGTCTTGATGAAACAACATTTTTTTCTTTGCCATATGCGGTCGTTTCTTTGCAATTTCGGCCTTCGAACGCTCCAATAACGCTATATAATATTCACTGTTGATGCTATTTCCTTTCTCAAGATAGTCGATGAATATTACACCACGCACATCCCAAAATACCGAGGCCATAACCTTTCCAGCCGATTGTTGTGCTTTCGGGCGCTTTGGACGAGGTTCACCAGTTGCTGTCCACTCAGATGACGATCGTTTTGATTCCGGAGTGAAGTGATGGATCCATGTTTCATCCATTTACACATATCGACGCAAAAATTTCGGTTTGTTACGTTTAAACATGGCCAAACACTGCTCAGAATCATCAACACGTTCTTGTTTTTGGTCAACAGTGAGTAAACGCGGCACCCACTTTCAACAGAGCTTTCTCATGGACAAATGCTCATGCAATATAAAGCCAATACGTTCTTTTGATATCTTTACGATGTCAGCTAACTCACGCAACTTCACTTTTCGATCATTCAAAACGATTTTGTGGACTTTTTTGGTGTTTTCTGGTGTTACCGCCTCATTTGGACGTCCACTGCGTTCTGCATCATCGGTGTCTCTACGACCACGTTTGAAGTCAGCAAACCAACATTTTATTGTTGTTTCTGATGGAGCGGAGTCCCCATAACAGTTTTCAAGCCATTACTTCGTTCGAACGGTATTTTTTCCCATCAACAAGCAGTGTAAAATTAAAACATGAAATTGTTTTTGATCCATTGTTTTGAAAATAACAAAAGTAGCGTGACTCTTAGCACAATAACTCACAAACTAATGAATAAAATATCATGAAATTTTAACAGCTGTCTTTTGAAGGTTAGTACTAACTGAGAGAAAGGTGACTGCAATAAAACTAGCGTCATCTATGTGTTAGGCCCGGGACTTTTCAGCCCATGTGTTAGAGTAACTGTTTCATTTTTCTGTACGTATATGTAGTACGTGCGTAGCGTAAGATATAAGTTCTCATGCTAATATCACATCTGGAGCACCATACGAATTTCCAGCCTTCAGTTTTTCTGTGTCAAACCTTGGAAAGTTTTGTTTCAAATACTTGAAACACGATCCATTTCGAGATAAAGCCTTAACACAAATCGCTTCATAAATTCCAGCTTGATATGCAGTGGTGGAAAGATGGTTTTATCTCTGTCAACCAACGGTTCGTTAAGAACGTTGTGTTCTCCTTGAACTAAAACATTTCTGGAACTGTTTCTGATAATCTAGTGCTAGGTCTTAGCTCTGCTGTCCCAAAGGCATAAAATACAAGGATATTTTGTGTAATCACTTTGTTACCCGAGGAGAAAGTTTACCATTTTTAAATCGACACATACATATATATATTTTTCAGCAGCAATAATATTGTCTGGTATTCTTCTTTCATAGCGGTGGAATGTCCAATAGAACCATGTTTATTACCATTGTGCAAAAGTACACATTTTAAACTTCGGGATGAACTGTCTATAAAAGGACGCCATTTATTTGGCGTGTATTCATTTAATCCCATTTTTTTCAAAAGACCTCTTATACCATTACAAAACACTAAGTTGTTTTCTTTAGAGAAATAAGGCAGCAGATCTTTCTCTTTGGTACGATAAAATACAAGACAATTTTCCTTTCATCTGGAAGCAAGCAATTCGAATGCCTCCATTGAGAGGTTCATATCTCTAACAAGATCATTAAGCTCACTGATGGTCCTTCAAAATCACTATCACCTTCACTTTTCTGGAACTGCACCTCGTCGGACGATGTATCTGAGTCATCCTCTGGAAGCATAGGTAAGTTACTGTACGTTGGAATAGGTATTTCTCCAAGATGAAGAAGAGGCTTCCTTGCTAACTTGGGGTTAAGGTATAGAAATTAATGCAGGTTATTGCTATTAGAGCCTTTGTTGTTGACAGAACAAAAATAGCAGGCACCATGATGGTAATTTTTATAGATATTTGGTAGAGAGCGCAAGAATGCTATTGTTACACATGGTAATCAGTTAACGCTTAATTTTGTTGAACGTTTTACGTTTTTATATGTACGTAAATACATTTAAAAAAATTGTTACATTTCATTGTGTTTAATTTTCGTGTATAAGTATGGAAAGATTGTACACATGAAATGCATTACTGTTTACATTGTGAATATTATTATTATTATATTTTATATATTATTTATTACCATTAAAATGCAATAAATTTCGAAAATTTGTTGTTATTTGTTTTACAATTCTGGTTTGTTAAGATAGAAGCAGAATACATTACTTTCCAAGAATATCATGGGAGCAGTTCTATTTTGGCAATATACATACTTATTTCGGCATACATGTTTTATTGTGTAACAGATATTCTTCGTACTATTTTCGCAAAATATGGAGCAAATAGCAAGAAGAATTTTTGTTGTAATAGAACTTGCAGAATATATTATATATACATGATTTGAAATCGGATTTAAATTTGGCGCTTGAAAATACTTTTTGGACAAACGGTAGGTGGCGCTAAGCAGCCACATAGTAATATCAAACAGATTCCTGTCTCCTACATACATATATTATATCTGAACTGTGGGATGCAGATAGAGATACGGGAAACCCTATATTAGAGGTAAATGAAAGAGTGGGGATTAGGGTTGGATTGGTTTAAACAGGTAGATTTTTCCGATAATGTGGAATGCTACAAGTAAAAACAGGCAATTTAGCACACAATCAAATACAGAAAATCTGTTCGTATTTTATCGGCACCACCACAAAAAAAAATATTTTGTTGGGCGATATAATAATTTGTCCAAAAAGCAACAGATAGAGTGTTTCGTTTAAAAACATATTACCAAAATCTAAAAGTAGGTCCATACCTATCTTGCATCGAACAAACAAAGGCAAACCATACATCCAATCCAAACATTAGATATCAAAGCGAAACAAAATCCAACAAGCAATAAAATACATTCGAGCATTGGATATAACATCCGTACAGTACTCGAGACTTCTTGTCTCTAATTAAAGGATACCGAACGTCAAGTGTAGAACGCGGGTACTCGGGAGTGGAAGGAACTTCAAAAGATGTGATTTTATTATTCTGCCGTTTATCAACACCAGCACAATGAGTCTATCTGTCAAGCGGAAAACCGGATGAAGCAGGTCGGAGATGGCGGTCAGAAGGAAAAAGGATATAAAACGACGCCAATGAGGAGCGACGAAGAGGTAGAGATATACGGAAAGATAAAGGTCGAAACGTTTCTGTATAGATTGCGAATTTCCATAACCCATACCGGGGTTAAAAGGAAGACGTTAGAGCCGAGACGGAAGTGTGCTGCATATTTCATTTAAGAACGTTAAAGATGAGGTTTAGATAAGTTAATTTAACATTTTCGATGAGGATGTACGCATAAAAAGAAAATCGTGAAATATGACACGGAAACCTATGGAGTACGAATTAGAAATGAGCAGGAGATAACCTAGTTTTGGCTAGTATACCTTGCGTACAAGATAAGAATGCAGTATTCAGTTCTTATCTTTACCTACCTCTATTATCCTCTTCTATTTTACGGAATATAGAGGATGAAAATCAATTTGTATCAGATTTGTTTTTTGAAACACATTGAAAAAATTGATCCATTTCGTATTAGAACTATCCCTAAATCCATGTAACTGTTAGAGATGCATTGAGACACCCTTACATAAACAGGCATATTTCTCCTGAACTAAATGTCACAGAGATTGGTTTCGTTGATTTTGAGAACTTGTTGAGTATTAGAAACGTTTTCAGGAATGACTGAATCAGAGTCATCTTCATATCTAACATTCACTGAAGTACACTCTGCCAAAAAAGTATCGCATAGACTACGAAAAGGTATTTATAGAATGAGATATTTTACATCCACCATATGTTTGTCGTATGTGTATCGATTATAAGTACACACAGCGTCTGAAGAAGTTCCTATCTGTTATTACAAAAACATTTTAGAAAAGTGAATATACACATGGTTTATTTAGTTGTTTATTGAAAGTGTTCCTGAATGGGTATGGGCTATCTTAAAGATACGTGACTAATTTGATGAATATTAATCAATCAAGTGTGTCTGGAGCAGTAGCCAGATATAGAGAAACAAGGAGGTTACATACGAAAACCGGTGGCAGGTCGTCCAAATTGTACTACTCCCCAAGATAACCGGGCTTTTAAGATTACAAGCATTACACCGAAGGCATGATTGACTTGGCTAAAGTTAGATAAATTCGAGTAAGTACCTAAACCGTTCGTAATAGGTTGAGTGAAGTAAGAGCCTGAGTAGCTGTTACAGCTCCTCGTCTTACTATGAATCATTGAGTGGCCTGCTTAAGGATTGATAGGGAACATAAGAATTAGGAAATGAATGACTGGGCCAACATACTATTCACAGATGAGTCAAGATTTAATCTTCACATTCCAGATAATAATAATATCTTTATTGCCCAACAGACCAATCTAATTACAGGACAATGAATATGTACAATAATAAAATATAAACCAAAAGTTAATTAAAACTAAACTTAAAACTGTGGACAAGTATTCATTAATTTTGCCAAAGGGGAAAAATGAATATCAACATCAGCATCAATTTCATCGACGGTAGTATATATTCTGTTTATTGGTAATTGAATTAAATTTATGGAATCTTCACTGAAAATTTTCTAGTAGAAATACAGATGATATATACAAAGGTGACCAGACAATTTCCACACAAATTGAGAGCAATAAGTCTCCTTGCGTTCTTTAAGGAAACGCATGCCATTAAAGAATGGTAATCAGTTTCTCTAGGACGGTATTGACTATCAATTTTGTAAGATGGAAATTTAAGAAAACGACGTTGGACTCCTTCTAATGTAAGCTGATGGCAGGTATAATAAAGGGACCAAATAATAGAAGCGTATTCCAGACAATTCACTACAAAGGCAAAATACAAGGACTTTAAAATATTTATGTCACTAAATTGCCGGGTGCTACACCACGAAGCCAAACCTTTCAGAACAAGTTAAGGAAAGCTCTTCAATATGCTGAACAAAGCTTAAACGGCTATCAAAAATAACTCCAAGATCTTTAAATGATTTAATCGTAGGTGCAATCTCCCCTTATACTGTACAGAACGAATTTAGGAGATTCGTTTTGCGCGTGAAGGTGATTTTCCAGATAAGAAGTCATGCTGACGCTGAGAAAATGTAGATGCGACACTATTAAGTATACTGGAATAAGTAACATGTTCATAGACTTTCGAAAAATTACATAAAGTGGGTATCGGCCTGTATTCGTTGATTAGTCGAAGGGGAATCGGCCCTATTTTTTTTAATGGTACATTAACAAGAGAAAAGTGTCAACAAGAAATTATTATGCAATTTATCTAACAGCTTAATGAAGAAGAAATAACACACAGCAGGTGAAACGATGAATATGCTACAGCAATTTTTTCAAAATCGGTTGATAAATTTAAAAACCGAACATGAATTTCCAGCAGGATCTTGTGATATTACCTTCTGTGACTTTTTTATGGCCTTTCTTAAAGAACTGAATTTATCGAATGCAGATACATGATCTTGCAGACCTAAAGTTCAGAATTGCTCAAGGAATTGACGAGATGATCCAACCCATTCGTAATAACTGCAGAAATATCTCGAACAAAGTGGAGGCCACTTTCGAAAATGTTCACAAACTCTTGTTTGTTGCAAAAAAAACATATTTCATTCAAATGACGATTGCAAGGACTGTGTGGATGTACAATTCACAGGTAAAGCAGTAAACTCCACTCACACAAATTAATTAATTATGCGGAACGCAGCGTTTCGAGAGCACGTGGGCTCCCATTGTCGGTAACACGGTTGACAATGGGAGCCCACGTGCTCTCGAAACGCTGCGTTCCGCATAATTAATTAATTTGTGTGAGTGGAGTTTACTGCTTTACCTGTGAATATTTCATTCAGTTAAAGATTTTATTGAAAGCTAATTAATTAATTCCGAATTTAATAAAAACCCCCCTGACTTACTTCTTTTTCGATTCAGAATCTAACTTGTATCTGTTGCTCTAATTTATCCACACCTACAATCAATTACACGAACCAATAAAACCGTTCCTAGGAGATAAAATCATATTATCTATGCACGAGATGGGTCTAACCTAACGGATAAATTAAGCTTCAAGCAGAAGCAAACACCTCCACATCCATCACGCCCAATGGCACACGCTGTAACGGACAAGCGGCACTTTATCAAGCTTTTGTATAATTTTCCAGCTAATTTGCTCGCTAGTACGCGAGTAAACGGTATGCCAGCGTTACGCTGAACATTTGAACATCGGGGTTTTCCACGCCTATCACTCGACGGTAACAGAATTCACCGCTGATACTACCGTTTACTACAATACCGCTACCTGCTTTGTTGGCGGTTCCCCAACTTCTAATTCCGGACGAAACCTGACCCGAAGTTGTGGATGGTACGTACGGAACTTTTAACATGAATATCTCCAGGATTAATGTGGATATTTTCATGTTTTGCGATGGGAAGGAAGAGTGCCTGTTACGTATGGAAATTTGAGAATTTTATAGCGCGTCACAAGTGATTTTTAGGTGGAGTAGTTTTAGCGTAATGTTGAGGTAAAAAGTCGATTGTGTTTTTTCCCTGGGCTACGTAGCTGGATGGTTGCCGAAAAATAACAAAATAAACAGGATTGTTGTAATTATTTAAGTTTAGAAAGGTTTTATGGGGCAAATATTTTGATATGCTTTCTTTATTGTTATCTTTTAACTATTCAAAATATGAGGAAATTACGAAATATTTTCAGACTCCACCAATTTTTGTAAGTCGTGTTGTGCCTAATCTAAGCATAACCATATTAACTTTACAGTCACTTAGTGTCAAATGAATACTGCCTTATCGATTCATGAATCAAATTAAGTAGCGCACCGGAGGTTGTTCAATCTTTTCCCATTTACAGATATTCCTTTATTCACGTCTTCAAGAACCTTACTAAATGTTAAGGACTTAACATTGTTTTTTGTATTTTATAAATTTTTTACTACTATGTATTTTATCTTCTTTGCATTATTATTTTCATTTAGAATATTACTTTATTTTCATTTTTATATTTATTTATTTTGCTCTCTTATATCCAATTTTATTTTAATATGTATGTACATTACGCATTGTATATGTATGCAAGTCAGCCATTCGCATTACGCTAGCTAAAACTGCCTAATTAGAAATCATTCACTGCAACGTCGTCGAATAAGTAATGGGAGTTTTCTTAAAATTTAAGGTACACAAGCATAGGCAGTCGTCTCCCGCGCGACGGTCGAGGTATTAGCGATCGTGTACTCTCGGTCACCTTTCGTACCTGGTCGTAACGTGTACAGTAACGTCGTCGATTTCTAAGATTTTCTAGTTTTGGCGGGAATCGTCGAGGACGTTGTCTATACATTTATTTCTGGCGGGAGTCATTTGGTAACGTCGTCGAATCGCATGTATAGATTTCTTTAAATAAGTATAAATTCTCGATTTTCTATCATCGTACGTCGAGGCTACTGTGTCCATTGTCGTCTATACATATTTTTAGTCTTCGGTTAAGTTTGTGTCGGAAATTATTTTGGTGAGATTGTCGGCGCGCATGTATAGACATCCTCTACAAGTACGATCACTCCGCTTCTTGCTGACGGTCGCTGCTGCCGCAGCGTCCGTTGTCTTTTGTACGTTTGTTCGGTCCTTGTCGTATCGGGACTTAGAAATTTTTTCATTTAGTTGTTCGTCGTACCGGACGAGTTTCACGGACCAATTTTCTTATGTAATGTCGGCATCATCGCTCCGTTTTACTTGTCGGTGCGCAGTTCGCACATTTGCTGGTTACTGGATTTTTCCCTTCTTTGGGGCGCAGTAGTACAGAGCTAAAGATTGCACATAGCGTAATATTTCGAACGAGAACGCCTGGGTAGCTGTGACATTACTTTTGTATTGAGATCGGCTATTATCGCTACTGTCGCCCTCGACCAGGCGTTCAAGCTCTAAGAGATAGGGTGGGTTCCCCTATAAATGTGAATATAACGAATGTATTTAGTTCAAGTACACATACATGCCAATAATACAGGGCCAAGTCCCTTAGGCGACTTTAAAACAAGGAAAGTATATTAGGCTCCCGAAAAGGGACATATAAATAGCATAGCACCGAGGTGCGCTTATAAATTTAAGAAATAAATAGGGTTGGTTCCTCTATAAAAGGTAGTGGTGCATGCAAACAGATAGAGGCATTAGTACATGCCTCTAACAAAGCTTCATCGGAAGCATATAAGAGTTTAACCTTTTAAACAGAATTAAGACATGGCTTTGCAACGTACATGCTGAGGCATTACTTTATGTTGCTACCAATGAAAATACGTATACAAATGCTAATGTACATTACATGTATAAGAGAGCTCGAATAACTGCAATTATTGCAAATATATATATATCTTACGTACATCGTACATGTACATAGGCAAGAGTGGAAACCGTGTAACCATTTTATTTTTAAATATAGTTTTTTGCGCATGCGCATTGAGTTTCACTGTACAACCTTTCCTTTAGTAAATAAGCGAACATACTCTATAAGTAAGTATTGGTCAAGTAATTCAGGAATTTACGAGCAGGCTACAGCGGCGCTGTTCTTCAAACCAGGAGAACGTAACACTAAATATGCATTCTAAGTTCTTATAGAATAACAACGCCCAACATAATAAATTTCTTTGTCGTGGTGCCTGTAAAATACGAACTGATTTAGAGTATTTCTGATGCACTTGTTCCAAAAATAACTGGCAATTCTTCCTAGCAGCTCTAGTTTTTGAGATACACCATGGTGAAATTTATTACTTATATGGATAAATAGCAAAATCAAAATAATTAATTCTTAGCAGAAATTACAATTACTGAAAAAATCTACTTGTGTAACTACTTCATTTACCTCTAACATATATAAAGATCGGCTGCCGTATTTCTCTAAAGAAAACAACTTAGAGTTTTGTAATGATATAAGAGCTCTCTTCAGGAAAATAGGGTTAAATGAATACACGCCAAGTGAATGGCGTCTTTCTATAGACAGTTAATCTCGACGTTTAAAATGCGTACTTCTTCACGATGGTCGTAAACATGGTTCTATACCTATTGGACATTCCACCACTACGAAAGACGAATACGAGACAATATCATCAGTGGGTAATATGTGTCGATCTGAAAAACAGTATTAGCAAAATAGATTTCTTGCGCCAATTTGTGACTTGCGATGAAATGTAGATCCACCACTACACACTGGAAAGTAAACAGCAATCAAAACAGTAGACTAAACCTAATGATCGGTTCCAAAGAAAGCCAAAGTCATTCCATCGGCAAGAAAGGTGATGGTTTCCATTTTCTAAGACACAAAGGGAATTTTATTTATCGATTACCTTCCAAAGGGACAAACGATTACTTGACAACACTATTCTAAACTTTTGGATCGATTGAAGGTATCCATCGTCAGAGAAAGGCCCAGAAGAGAGCAACAGAAAGTATTTTCCATCAATACAATGCGCCAGTTCACAAAAGCGTAATTGTCGAAGCAAAATTGGCCGAATTAAAGTCCGAATTCACCTCCGTCGGACTATCATCTCTTCCCCTAGTTTAAGAAACACCTCAGCGGTGTGAGATTTGCTTCGAATGAGGAGCTGATAGCTGCAGTGGACCACTATTTTGAGGAGCTCTAGGAAAATGAGTACTGTGAAAGCATAAAGAAATCTTGAAGGAAACTATGTTGGTATGCTTTAGTTACCGAATGTTTCAGCTTACCCTCGTACATATAGATTAACAAATAATTTGTGAATTTTAGAGCGAATTTTGTTGTTTTGAATTAGTCGCACAAGTGTTTAAAACTGTAATTGTTATACCACTCTATTCAAATAGTCAGAATCTCTGGTATCGTACATAATACATTACCTTTCTAATGCTTCTGTCTTTGCTGGAACCCCTACTATAGCTGTAACGTTGCGGGGGTACTTGCCCTATCCTAGCGTATTCCAAAGGGGGCGAGACCGGCCTGCCTTGCCGATCCATCCAGGAGCAAGTTTGTCTGGTGTGCCAACTTCCGCCGTAACCTAGTCCGGGGTGTACTGCGGGCGATTTCACCGTCATGCTGAGCTTGCGACACGACTTCAACATCTGGAAAAAGATGAAAAAATCTTTACGCCAGCAGAAAAAGAAATATTGTATTTTTTTTCTCTTTATTGCTGCGAGGCTACAACGGTATAGATTTGTACCACGTCGTTTTGAAAGAATAACATCTAATGAGTCAATTTCAAATTTTAATACATCCCCGAGAAAGAGAAATTAACAATTATGCTATTAGCGTTAAAAGGAAAGCAATATCTTAAGCTATGTTCATCGGTCTTTTTACTAAAATAGAGCTAATTCGCCGCTAGAACAGCTAGACGAAGTTTTTGCACCGTCTAATTAAGTTGGTAAAACCCAATAGCAAGGTGAACCACGTTCAACAGTAGGTTCGAGCGTTGAAAGGGCGTTGTAATGACAGTAATTTGGGTGTAACTACGGCGGTATCGGCTAACCATCAGTTTCCTCTTTGCGGATAAACTGTTCACTTCCTTCTGGCGTTGTGTGCATGTCGTGATTAGCACGCCATACCTTTTCGATCGAGGGTAAACGTAACCTGATATATGTACTGACGTCGATTCATTTTAGAAATTAGTATGAATAGGAACCAATAGTTTATTATATGCACAACAGCGTTAAAAGAGTGTATCCTAAATATGGTATTGTAGAGAAGTTATTGGCGAATGATTGTTAAAGAATAAGATATTTGAAAATCGCATAAAGTTGTGTTCTTGGCCCGAAAAAAATGTTATATATTTTAAAAAGAAATGAGATATACTTTAACGAGTTATCTTGTCTTGTCTGAAACAATAATAATATTTTGTATTTTGAATCAAAACATTATAAATAATGTCAATGTATAAACTATTGTATATATATATATATATATACGAGGGGAGGTCCAGATGTTCGTCGAATGAAAGGGTTTTAAATAAAATAAAACAATAAATCTGTTTTTCCTTTTCAATATAACCACCCTTAAGCACAATACATTTATTAGATCTATGAATTAATTTTTCTAAACCATCATAAAAATATTTTTTATCTTTCGCCTCAAAATGGGGCCAAAATTGCCTCCTTTACCCATTGTCGTCGGAAAACTTTCTTCCACGTAAGTCCTCTTTTAAATTGGGGAACAAATAAAAATCACTAGGTGCCAGGTCTGGCCTGTAGGGTGGATGGACTATTGATTGAAAACCATGCTTGTGCGGAGCAGCCATTGCAATTTTGCTCTTGTGAACCGGTGCATTGTCTAGCAAGAGCAATTTTCCTCGACGTTTTTCCTTGATGGCCCCCTTTAATTTTCCTAATATTGCTGCGTAATATTCTCCGGTTATGCTCCTACCTTTTTCCTTGTAATCAATCAATAATATCCCCTCACAATCCCAAAAAAACAGTAGCCGTCAACTTTCCAGCCGATTCTGACACTTTGAATTTCTTTGACGGTGGTGTCCCCTTTTTTGCCATTGCATGGACTCTTGTTTGGACTCAGGCTCAAAGTGATGAACCCATGTTTCATCTCCGGTAACAATCCGCTCCAAAATCTGTGCAGGTTTGTCTCCACACAGCTCCAAAAATTGTTTGGACGCACAGACGCGTTGCTGTTTCTGCAGCGGCGTGAGCATTCTCGGTACCCATCTTGCACTGACTTTTGTCATACCCAGGTGGTCATGTAGGATACGCAAAATGGTGGTATCTGATACTCTAACTAATGCAGATAATTGTTTTTTCTTCAAACGGGCATCTTGCGGTAGAAATTTTTGCACTTTTTCGACGATGTCTGATGCGGTGGCCTCAACTGGCCGTCCTGAGTGGGGGTCGTCTTCAATCGACTCCCGATCATATTTAAAAAGACCATGCCACTTATAAATCATTGATTTACTAGGGCACTGTTCCCCATAAACGGTTTCCATTTCATAAAATATGGTTTGAGCGTTCTTTCCGTGCTTTGTAAAGAACTTTATCACAGCACGGTTTATCAGGCAACTATTCGTAAACGACTGACGCTATAGGACTGCAACTTAACTTATATACTAATGATGAATCGCCAATCAGAATGACACCTAGCGAGCGCCCCTATCCCCACTCCATCCCCTCCATTCCACGAACTTCTGGACCTCCCCTCGTACAATACATTGTTTACATTATCGAATTGTACGTGGTGCAAGCTTGTTTACATTACCGGGCGTTCCATTTGATCCTATAGCAACAATTTTCTGTATGTGTATAGTATATAGTATATAGTAACCTTAATAAAAATAAAATGGAGACGATGACAAATTAAAACACCGTTTATAACTAAGCTAACACGTAAAATTCCAAAGTTAAATTTGAATAAATTTAAAGATGAAACAAAGACTTGCGCGTATTAAGGTATTGATAACACCAACACAAAACTTCTCCCCCTTTTATCAATCGTTTTTTTTACCGTGCCTGTCGACATTATTTGTTCGTGATACCGCCATCCACCTCCTTAGCATGTCCTTTTCTATTTATAAACGAACGTAAATGAATAATACAACAGCAGAAATCAATTTTCCATTATTGACCGACGACTGTTCTTCCAGTTCACCTCCACCACGCACCTTCTGTTAAATTATTTATGTCCCTAACGTGTGTGGGTGAATGATAGGTAATTGTCTGTCATTCTTCCCTCGTGCTTCGCTTACCATCCTCAATATTGTCACGCTTGCTATTACGGTTTAAATCTCGTTTCGTACATAAACGTTTTCACGTGCTGTATTTTTGCCGGGGTAATTTTTGCGCGTCCAATCTTTATCTAAAGCAAACAGAAGAAATTACCGTTTACGTGTGGGAGGACGTTGATGTATTCGCAGGAGGGAAAGCTATTTCAAAGGAAGTTGACGGCGACGAGGATGATATTTTTCTTCATTAGTCGGAGGCAGGTTATTTTGCATGTTCGGAGGTTGTTTGTTATTTGTTCCATGACGGGTTTAACTAGAATATATCTTGTAGAAATAGTTTTTTTTTTTTTTGTGATAAATTCAAAAAAAAATTTAGTGTATTTTTTAAGGTTATAAGCTGTTTTAGCTTGCCATAATCTCAGAAGTGTTAAGATGTAGGAAAGTGTGTATAAAGTGTTTAACAGCCTTGTTGCTATATTCTTTAATCTTTCGGTACAAACGCAGCCTATGTCGTTCATTTCTGCCAGGCGTGAATTAGGGACTTCCCCAAGTTGGTCGGGGATTTACCGTTCTTATTCTTTGGGTGTACGCTTTCGATCAAATCTGCTTTCAATATTAGTCTGATGTCTATGCAGAAAAGACACAGTGGGTGACACATTCATTGTAGAAATGGCTCCAAATAGAAAAATTCTCACGCTTAAACGAAAAATTGAGATTGTTGAAGTTTACAATAAAGAGAAATTAAGTGTAAGGAACTTATCCAAGCGTTTTAATATTGGAAAAACACAAGCTGCAGATATAATTAAACATAAAGAAATCCTTCTAAACAAATGGATGTCGAACAGCAATTTGAATGAAAAAAGAAGCTTTTTAACGGGTGATGGTAGTAAAATTCACAAATTGTGTTACGACTGGTTTACAGCAGCTCGGCATAAGGGGATTCCTTTAACAGGTATGATTTCGCGTTGATTTTCTTTTCATATTAAATTCTAAAATAGATAAAAAAAGTGAGATTACCAATAGGTTTGTCGTGACAAAAACGCAAAAAACTCATTCTTTTTTTACGTCCGCTAATACGATGTAAAGCAAGAGAAATAGCCGCTTCTTTGGGACATTCTACATTCAGTGCTTCTTCTGGTTGGCTCAATAAATTTAGAATCCGACACAATTTAAGTTTTAAAGCAATTTCGGGAGAAGGAGCTTCGGTTAATGCTGAAGATGTTTCATCGTTTTTAAAAAATGTCCTTCTTCGATTAAGGCATATTTACCGATAGACATCTATAATGCCGATGAGACAGGCCTGTATTTTAGGGCTCTACCCGACAAAACGCTCACATTAAAGAAGGAAAAATATATTGGGGGTAAGTATCCCAAAGAGAGGTTTACAATTTTGCATTATGCAAATATGGCGGGTGAAAAAGAAAAACTCCTAGGCATTGGTAGAGCATCTAAACCTGCCTGTAACTTGGAAATACAATAAGAAAGCTTGGATGACAGGACAAATTATGACAGAGTGGTTGCAAGACATAGATTGGAAAATGGCTAAAGAGCTAGAGTTATTTTTAGACAATGCAGGATCTCATCCGAAAGACGTTCGCTTAAATAATATAAAAATATTATTTTTACCCCCTAATTGTACATCAGCTTGTCAACCACTTGACCAGGGGATTATAAAGAATTTTAAAACTTATTACAGAAGTCTAATACTCAAACATCTGCTAGTAAACGTTGAAACTGCTGGTACAGCTTTTGAGTTAATAAAGAAAATTACACCACTGGATGCAGTTTATTTGGCAAAAACCGCTTGGGACCAAGTTATCAAAGAGACAGTTCAAAATTGCTTCCGCAAAGCAGGATTTAATCATGTAAATATGCAAAGTGAAGACCAGTTAACTGAGGCTGATACATCCGACCTAGAAGATGATTTGCCTCTTAGTGTACTTTCAGATATTCTCAAAAATAAGAATTTATTGAAATTGACGGATAATGAAAAATGATTTTTTGAACGTAGATGAAGATTTGTATGTTGAAGATCCAGATTCAGAACAAGAAATTGCAAATCCAGTTGAAATACAAGAACGGAAGATTCTGATGTCGATGAGGTTCCAGTGACAACAGAAACTATCCCAAATTATGGTAAAGCTATTACCCTGACCAGGCAGCTCTCTAAATTAGAAATACGATTTCAAGACGCCATTTTAAAGAAAAAGAAAAGACAAATAACAATATATGAATTTTTGCGTCCTTAAAGTGACTATTCATTCCATTGTTTTGTATTACATACTACATCTATGTATCTATGTACATATATTATATTTTGTATGTATATATCTAAAGAAAATAAACTTCTTTTTCTTAAGTTTAAAGTTTCTTATTTATATTAAAACCATTTATATACATATACGATTTAAATGTCTCAGGTTCTTTAATATATTCATTTTTCGTTAAAACACGATTTCTGTTGTATCTACTACATATTTCTTTTATGCGAACACCCCTCCTGAACGGACATCTTCAGTTGGTCCCGTTGGTGTCTGTTCAAGGGAGATTTCACTGTATTAGTTGAATAACGTTTTTTTATATCCTTTTATACTGTATAGTAGTACTTAGTAATATTTTGTATTTGTATTTGTAAGTATTAAATATGTATGCCTTATATCTTTTTTGTTTTCATATTTTGCTGTCATGCAACGTTAATTTATTGTTTCCTGTATCCGGGTAAATATACAATTATAGGAAATAAATTATTATTATTATTGTCGTACAATAATATCATTTAATGTATTAGAAACCATATAAATAAAAATCCACAGCTTCTTTGCATATATTCCTAACTCTTAGTTACCCATGTAACATGATAAGTTATCTCGCACCTCAACAAGTAAGTACCCTCTAATTTGCGAACGCATCCAGTCAATTTGATACCGCACACATAATTTACTTCATCGTATATCACCTGCCCTTCATCTTGATGGTACCCCCCTTAACGATTGGCAAATTCGCATGCGGCAGTTTGACGATATCGGGAAGATATGTGGTCGAATCAAATTTCCCGTGAAAAATAAGTTGTTTTTCTCCTCCACTTTT
Organism: Trypoxylus dichotomus; assembly: GCA_023509865.1. Taxonomy (NCBI): domain Eukaryota; kingdom Metazoa; phylum Arthropoda; class Insecta; order Coleoptera; family Scarabaeidae; genus Trypoxylus; species Trypoxylus dichotomus. Next base: position 1,935,808 of record CM042076.1, read on the forward strand.
CCGCCGCCTCCCGATCCTCTAAATATAGATTTTATTATATGGCAGGTATATACGAATCTTGGAAAGTCGTAATTTCGGGAATTCGATGCTTACATCACCATTACGAAGCGATTTCTTTTCCTGTTTTCGACGCGAAGAAGGAGAGGTCGGAATTTTATCTTATATCCTCCGTACGTTAGGAAATTCCTCCAATTGCCTGTTTTTGTTGTTGTTATTGTTGTTATTTACGAGTGGGATAGCTTCGAATAATAGATCTAATTATCTACGGAATCCTGTTTACTTCTACGTAATGGAAGAAATGATATCAAAAGCTAAAGTGGGTTATATCGATTTTGTGTCAGTGCTGACAAATTGAGCTGTTGCAGCGAGATGGCTTAGTTTCCTAAAGTACTTTTATATATACTTATGCCTTGTGGCGAGTATAAATAAGAAATGTGGAAACTACTTCGGTAAAACAATCTAGAACACTATAATCTATAAAAGAAAGCTGCGTACATATACGAGGGTTCCTGGGAATTCACGCCTAAAAATAATAACAGGTATTGCCACGTCTAGAAATGTTTCTGTAAACTAGTTTCAGTTTCTTAAACAACAAATCAAAACAAAGACGTTGTTCTCTACTATGTATCAACTGATTGACAATTTTAAATAAAACATTTCTCCACATTTCACGTAGAATTTCTTCCCAGTAGCCAATACCCTTTTGTGTATGATATCCCTTCAAGTTCCTATCTCTGTAACAGATTCATATTTACCCAGCTGACCGCGGCGATGACCTCCTCATTTGAGGCAAATCTCTTTCCTCCCGGTGATTCTTTCAGGTTTGGGAATAGGAAAAAGTCGGCTAGGTCCGGTGAATATGTAGGATGACAGACTAATTCGTAGCGCAACTCATTCAATTTGAACGCGACGGTGCTGGATGAATAAGCCGGTGTATTGTCGTGGCGGAAAAGCACATTTTTCCGCTACAAACGAGGCTGTTTCTCCTTCAATACTGCATAGAATCATAACAATAAATTCCCTTCTACAGACTGTTGATGAGGATCCCAAAAAATTGTCGCCATGACCTTCCCGTCCGACGGAACGGTCTTTACTTTCTTCGGAGCCGATTCTGCCGGAAAAGTCCACTGTTTCGACTGTTCCTTGGTCTCCGGTATTTAGTGGTGGATCGAAGTTTCATCCATGGTTACGAAACGCATGAAGAAATCTCTTGGATTGCGTTGGATCCTGGCCAGACACTCCTCCGAAACGGTCACCCGATTTCGCTTTTGCTCTGGTGTGAGCAAACGCGGTACCCATCGCGTCGATAGCTTTTTCGTAGCCAAAATTTCGTGTAGGATATGGCCAACGTGTTCTTCCAAGATGCCTGTTGTCTCTGCTATCTCTTTCAGCTTCGATCGGCTAACATGACATCATGAATTTTGTCAACCATTTCATCGTTGGCAGCGGTTTTTGGGCGTCACTTGTGCTTGTGCGACCACGTTTGAACTTGATCACTCAGAAGCTGATGGAGTACATCTGCCATGAACCTCTAGCAAAATATTTCGAATTTCTGTGGCCGTTTTCCCAGCAATCCAGAAGTGTTTTATCACTGCACGAAATTCGATTTTATCCATTTTCGCTACAGAAAACACACTCTTAAACAACAGCTATTGACAGTAGACGTCTGAAATTTTGACAATTGCCATAAAATATGTGTTGATGACATCCGTACCTGTCGCTTTTCTGGTTTTAGAAGCCCTCAGGACTTCTCTCAGTTCCGCTAGATCTATATCATCCAAGCCTTTCACGTCTACTTCTTCTATAGTTGTTTTATCAATATTTTACTTGTACCAGTGCTGTTCACAATATTTTCCCAGTTCTCCTCGTCTATGCTGTTGTTGATTTCGTTACTTTATAAGCCAGGCTTTGTCCTCCACATATATCATTTTCGATATTACTTATAAATCGCAACATTAAACTTACAAAATTAACTTAAATATATTTAGAGAGAAAATACTAACTTTACACTAATTAGAAACACAACAATTGAAAAACTCAGGCATCAAATAAACTACTAGGTTTCAGTAGTATTTCCACCCAACTCTTTCGTATTTATCTTATGAAAAAATAGCCTGTGGGAAGTTACCAGAAGTTCGGTCTTCATTTGAGGACAACGCAGATTATTCGCGTTAATTTTTTTCCCTCGGCATTATCTAAACAGCTCGACGTCGTAAATTATCCGGAAACAATAATAATAATAAACTCTCCATTTAAACGTCGCGGAAAGCCATGCTTTCTGTTTCTGGTGATTAATGAAGGAATAACGAGGCTTCGAGTCGACTGCCATTTCATTTCGTTCTTAATAAGTTGTTACCGAGGAGTTTTTTTTCCTCGCCCATTCATAATTTAGCGTATCCGACGTAATTTTTCATTTCTCTTAAGCATATTGAAGCGCACGAAACCACTGACTAAAATAAGGTATAGGTTAGCAAAAACTCACGCCTACTTTGGTATATACTTTAAATTTAACTGTAACTTCTATTACTTACTTCTTCCTTTTATATATGTATATTGTAATGCATTCAGTGAGCCTTGAACCAAATCCGAAATGGGCGAAATTTCGACAAAATTTCCTTATGTGTTTTTGCGAAAAATCGAAGCCATCTAAAATATGCCAAAATTCATATGCAACTGAAGATTTTTCATGATTAAATTGTAGGAAAAACCACATTTAACGATATTTTGCTGGTGGCTGAGGATGTGTATCATCCTGCTCTTACATTTGATGTTGCTTGTGCCTCAGTAGTAGAAAAACGTTTTAAAGTGACTAACGTCGCGAGGTTCAATTTCAGACGTGCCAATCTGGTACACCTTTATGAACTCTTGCTTAACACACATTGGGATTCAGTCATCAGTTGTGATTCGGTTGAGGGTGCCTGCAATGAACTTTATTCTACATTATCTGATTATTTTGATAAGACTGTTCGAAAGACAGTACCTAGGAAGAATGTATTTCCATCTTGGTTCTCTAATGAAACATTACCTCAAGAAATATAGAAGCACGGGGTTACAATTATATAATAATAAATTTAAAGAATACAGAAAATATGTTCAAATATCTGTTAAACGGGATTCCGATAATCATATTAGGGATATTGACCTGTCTATTCAGGCGGACCCCAACAGACTCTGGCCTTACATTACTTCTAAACTGAATTCTATACGTATACCAGGTATTATGACGGACAACAACAGTACCTTTTCGTCTCCTGAAAGATTACTGACGCCTTTGTTTCCTATTTCTCGGAGACCATGTCTGAGGCAAACGTCACTACTATCCATTCCGATAACGATATCTTCGCTTCCGATTCATTTTTTCTTAAAGAATTTAACGAGGAATATGTCTTACAAGCCATGTGTCAATTGAAGGGAAAAATGACAGCTGGTCCTGATAACGTTCCAGATTTTTTTGTAAGGGACTGTAGATTCGTTCTTTGTGGACCGCGGCTTCACATTTACAATCTAATATTGAGACAGGGAGTTTTTCCAAGTTGATGGAAAGTATGTCGTGTTACACCTGTTTTTAAGTCCGGGTCGAGGAATAACATTCGGAATTATCGCCCGATATCTATATCATGTAACTTTGCTAAAGTTTTTGAAATTATCTTATATAAATATATATATTCGCACGTTGCTGCTAAACTGTCCCCGGTGCAACATGGTTTTATTGAAGGCAGATCAACAGTGTCCAACCTGTGCGAATTTTCTAATGATGTGTTTGAGGCTTTAGATCTACGTCTTCGGACGGATGTCATTTATACAGATTTTGCTAAGGCTTTCGATAGGGTTGAACATCAAACCCTATTACGTAAACTGAATATGTGGGGTATCTCTGACGATCTGATATTGTTGTTGCAATCCTATTTGAGTGGGCGTACCAATTACGTTGAATACCGTGGTTTTCGGTCCGGCTTATATCAGTCTCCTTCAGGTGTGCCACAGGGCTCTGTTCTTGGACCGCTCCTATTTATTATTTTCATTAATGATCTTCCTGACCGGCTTAGATCTAAATGCTTACTATACGCCGATGACCTTAAAATTTTTCGCAGAATATACTCCACTGCAGATTGTGACATTTTGCAGGGTGACCTGCTATCTATTCACCTTTGGTCTCTAGAGAACCATTTACCATTAAATATTGCTAAGTGTAAAGCGATGACGTTTGCCCGTAGAACTGATACAGTGGGGTACGCGTACAATGTTGGCGTTGTGAAGAGTACAGAGATATTGGTATATTTTTTTATACTAAGCTAACATTTAACAAGCATATTGTGAATATATGTCTATATGTTTCTGTTTCGCAAAACTAAACATTTGAGTAGTGATGCCCTTGTTGCTGCATATAATGCATTTATTCGACTGTAGTGTCAGTCGGTAACACGGTTAACAATGAGAGCCCACGTGCTCTCGAAACGCTGCGTTCCGCATAATTAATAAATTTGTGTGAGTGGAGTTTACTGCTATACCTGTGAATTTATTTTTAGGTTTAATATAATTTCTATGTTCGAGTGTGAACCATATCGGGTACGTGGAACGAGAATTACTGTTTAAAGGAACATACACTTCTAAATATTTATAGAGCGTCTTGTAAAACGCACCAGAAGCATAATCAATATCTCTTGGTGGCAGACAGAAATGACCAATTAATAAAACGCGTTATACAAGCCGATGTAATTAGCTTTCCTAAAATTGTAGATTTGATAAAATGTGTTGATAGGTAAGAACAAAACGTGACCAGAAACGTAGTTGTAAGTTTAAGGACGGGATAGAAATTATCCTCTATTATTAGAAGAGACTCGTCGCTAATAAGAATATAATGTTATTGTCATTTGTAAGAACTAGATGCTGTAATTGTCTCTTGTAATTAAAGACATTATTGATTTAGATAAGATTTAAAAAATGCGTAAATTCGTTAATAAATTAAACTTTTACATCACATAAATGTTATTACAAGTGTTGCCGTTATGAAATTGGGAAATATTAAAATCGCCAAATCTAACAATCTTTTCTTTATTGAAGATGATTGTACCTCGAGCAAAGTTAAGAAACCTTCCAAATCACAGGTATAGCAGTAAATTCCACTCACACAAATTAATTAATTATGCGGAACGCAGCGTTTCGAGAGCACGTGGGCTCCCATTCTCAACCGTCTTACCGACTGGTAACACGGTTTTATTCTACCGACTGGTAACACGGTTGACAATGGGAGCCCACGTGCTCCCGAAACGCTGCGTTCCGCATAATTAATTAATTTGTGCGAGTGGAGTTTACTGCTATACCTGTGAATTGTACATCCACACAGTCCTTGCAATCGTCAACCTTCCAAATAATTCGCATGAACATTAGGAGAAACAAATAAAAAGTACTTTACAGCCATAAGGGGAAAATCAAAAATCCCATCATACTAAAATTGCTGCAAATACCAATTAAATTTACAAACTAATAATACATCCAAACGGGACTTATGCTATAGATAATGCACAACGTAAAACACCCAGTATATCACATAGAGGTGGGCGATTGCTGTCACGATTTCCTATTGCAAAATTAGCGCCACCAAAAAAAGGAACCGCCCCCTAATATACATCCATTACGATAACATCGGCTACGTCTAATGAATTTATGCCTAATCGACGTGCCCATGCGGTGACACACCCTCCATTCTATTCGCTTCCCTAATATCGAAAGGTGCTTCCTTAATCGCCGAAAAAAATGGGAGTAAAGCCGAGGGAGGTCCGCTTGTTTGTATATGTATAAGGACCAGAACACGGCGTTGGCAGAAATGAATTACATGACCGTGCTAAAATCCAGGCGGCCAGTTTCCCTTGGCGGCCGACGCGTTGCGATCTGGAATGGGAGCTTTTACAACGGACACGCTGGAAATGGATGTGGTGAAGGGTGGTGAAATCGTAAGAAATAATTGATCCTTTGTGTTGGGGTTATTTGCGTTTTATGTCCAGCCTACACGTCTAGTTTATTCCGGTAATATTGAGTTTTGGGATTTAGTTTATGAGGTGTTTGTGTATTGCTTACGATCGCGGTTATCTTTATTATCATAGAATCCCGTAACAGCCAGTGTTGGACTAAATTTTGGCTAATTAAAGATTCTTAAAAGAATATTTATTTATGAACGCTACCTACTTTTAAATGAAGTCGAGTAGTTCTAAAGTAAAAATGGACATGCTTCCTATAATTAGACTTGCAACTAACAACATACCCCTGAAATTTCAAAGTAATGTGAGAAAGATTGAAAGTAAGAAGAAAGAAAAGATGAAGTAGAATAAAGAGAAGAAGGAGAAGAAGGGAAGATGAAAAGAAAGGAAGGATAAGAGAAAAATGCAAAGGAAACAAAGAAAAAGAAAGAACAAGTATAGTAGCAAAAAAGAGGAAAAACAAGAACAATAACAAGAGAAAACAAAGAAAGAAAACAAAACCGAAAAGGGAAGGCACAAATAAGAGAAGAATAACGACAACGAAATAAAACCAAAAGAAGCACTATCTTTATACGAGGGGAGGTCCAGAAGTTCGTGGAATGAAAGGGTCTTAAATCAAATAAAACAATAAATCTATTTTTCCTTTTCAATATAATCACCCTTAAGCACAATACATTTATTAGATCTATGAATTAATTTTTCTAAACCATCATGAAAATATTTTTAATCTTTCGCCTCAAACTGAGCCAAAATTGTCTCCTTTACCTCATTGTCGTCGAAAAACTTTCTTCCACCTAAGTCTTTCTTTAAATTGGGGAACAAATAAAAATCACTAGATGCCAGGTCTGGACCGTTAGGTGGATGGATTGATTGAAAGCCATACTTGTGCAGAGCAGCCATTGCAACTTTGATCTTGTGAACCGACAATACACCCTTGGTCAATTTTCCTCGACGTTTTTCCTTCATGGCCTCTTTTAATTTTTCTAATATCGCTGCGTAATATTCTCCGGTTATACTCCTACCTTTTTCTTTGTACTCAACCAATAATATCCCCTCACAATCCCAAAAAACAGTAGCCGTTAACTTTCCAGCCGATTCTGACAGTTTGAATTTCTTTGGCGGTGGTGTCCCCTTTTTATGCCATTGCATGGACTCCTGTTTGGATTCAGGCTCAAAGTGATGAACCCATGTTTCATCTCCGGTAACAATCCGCTCCAAAATCTGTGCAGATTTGTCTCTACACAGCTCCAAAAATTGTTTGGAAGCACAGACGCGCTGCTGTTTCTGCAGCAGCGTGAGCATTCTCGGTACCCATCTTGCACTGACTTTTGTCATACCCAGGTGGTCATGTAGGATACACAAAATAGTGGTATCTGATACTCCAACTAATACAGATAATTGTTTTTTCTTCAAACGGGCATCTTGCAGTAGAAATATTTGCACTTTTTCGACGATGTCTGATGTGGTGGCCTCAACTGGCCGTCCTGAGCGGGGGTCGTCTTCAATCGACTCCCGACCATGTTTAAAAAGACCATACCACTTCTAAATCATTGATTTACTAGGGCACTGTTCCCCATAAACGGTTTCCATTTCATTCAATATGGTTTGAGCGTTCTTCTCTTGCTTTATAAAGAACTTTATCATAATTTCAGTTTTCTTCCGGATTGACTCGTTTAGCAGGCAACTATTCGTAAACGACTGACGCTATAGGACTCCAACTTAACTTATATACTAATGATGAGTTGCTAATCGGAATGACACCTAGCGAGCGCCCCTATCCCCACTCCACCACCTCCATTCCACGAAGATCTGGACCTCCCCTCGTATAGTCTGTCTTTAAGGCATCGTGTTTTTTCTTTTCTTTCTATTATATAAGAACAAACACTGTCCTCTTCCTTTTCTAATAAAATACACAAAAGTGTATCGGTAGCGTCAAACACTTACTGCAACCTCTTATCGTTGCGCTTCACAACATTCATTCGACCGGAGACTGCAATAGCGCTGCAGTTTGCTTTCGCAGTTGCAGTTGGCTTCGAAATTCTACTTTAACGGTGTGACTCAAACTAATTTAATCATTCGTGTTTAGTTTTGACTAACCACCCAGAAATCAACGTCTCAGTAAATCCCGCAATTTCATCCTCTGCTATACTTTGTATTGTATTTCATTCCTCGTGAGAATTATTGCAAGAAAGGTTGTACAAAGTTGAATATTTCTGGACTTCTATATGAAACTTGTTTATTACTAATTAGTTTTTGCGTATTACGTCAAAATTTAACTCTATCCCACATGCTATGCTCTTTGAAGAATCGTTGACTTGTTACTTAAGAAATGCTAGTATAGTATAAAATTTTAATTATTTATTTAAATACAAGTACAGTATAGTACAAATATTTATTTTAATAATCATTAAAAAAATTACAAGAGTACTTGTAAAAAGACTAACAAAAATCCGGGAATAAGTTTTGGCTTGCTGCACTTTCTAGTGTGTATTTTAGTTCGGCAGCCCTTTTTGAACAGTCCAACATTAGTCGGCCATCATATGAGGATCCCATCTTCCTTGGTACCAATTAGGTCTTGATGAAATATCTCGCCTTGTTCATTACTTACATTCTCTGGAAATCTATCAAGTTGACTATGAAGGAAATGAAGGTTTATGCTCATTTTACAACCCAGAAGGTGATTTTTGAAGCATTGACTTCATCAGATCTTCGTAAATGAAGCCATTTTTGTTTTCAAGAAAACACGACCATACTGAATGAAGTCCAGGCTTCTTTCTCAGCTTCATTAACAGAATCGATGAAAAACGGATCTGCCATTATAGTTCTAATTTGAGTCCCACCAAACACCGTAATTTTAGACCAATGTCCATATTAATACTAATATTTTCATGAATATTAATACTAAACCACCGTTGGGATTAATAATGGTACTCGAACCCAACATCTTTACGTTGGGTTCGAGTCCCCTCCGAGACCGAGATTTTTTCAGTAATTTAATTACGTTAGGTAATTCTAATTTTATCATCATAGTTTTAATTTTTTTCGTAACTTAGTCGTTGAAACTTTTGACATATGTACTCGAAAGAGTCCCCTTGTAAATAAGTGCTTTAACATAGTACTTCGTGAGACCCAATTTGACGTGAAGAAGTGGAAAAATTACTGTTTCTCTGTCGATTAAAGATTCACTTATAATATTCTAACATCTAAGGATGTTCTGGGAAGCCAATGTTCCTGAACCCAGTATCGGTTTCTAATCCGACTACCTCAGATGCATCAAAAGCACGGAAATTTTGTATATCCTCTTTGAAACCCAAGTAAAAAGTTAACCACTTTAAGATCCACACAGGTAACCCAGTTATGGTCTGTATATTTTAGTAATTTTCTATCCTTTTCATTTAGTTAACGATTTTGAAAAATTTCGAAATCGGCAAATAAAAATGCGTGACGTGATACGGAAAAATGGGTTTCACATGTGGCATTAGTGTACCCATGTTAGTTAAAAACAAGTGTCAGATTTTAGTCAGCAGCGTCATTATTATTATGAAATATGCGTACAAATAGAATCGATGGACCTTCATAAGACTATGTACTTTACAAGAAAAAAATTAACAGCAAATTAACCTTGAACCACGCCAATTATATATGAAAAACTTTTATAACTTCGCCTGAGTAGCTGTTTTTATTTTCTGTTCGATACGTTATACATATATATAGCTATACTTAAATATACATATCAAGAAAATAAAATTCGTGATTTATACGAGCGTCTTAACGCGGTATAAGTGAAATCGTTCCCAAGTCGTTGCCGGTTAACCGTCTCAATGTATATATATACATACAGGTTAGTTCTCGTCAATTCCGAGGCACGCGAAGCGTTTTGTTAGATTTTTCCCCACTATGCCGACCTAACATGGCAAACGATCGTAAAACTTCTTCAACCTGCTGTCAAGATAAAGAAAGCATGTAGGTGATTTCACAATAGAATTTCCTATGGTAGTTTAATATGCTCACGTAATAAAAATTATTGCAATGGAATCGTTCGAATTTCTTCAAGGAAAAGTGGTTGGCTTAGTATTGGAGAATTTATGCAATGAAATATTGTGTATCATTATATACGAGGGCAATCCCAAAAAAAAGGTCTCCTATACTTTTAGATATACAAAGAACCGTTTATTTTCTATAATTGCTACATCACTTTAAAGATTGAAGAATGCTTTATTTTTCAATATAATCGCCATTTCGGTCGATGCATTCTTGTAGACGCTGTGGCAGTTTTACAATGCCCATGTCATACCAGCTTGCCGCCATGCCCTTCAGGAGGCGTTGAACCTAATCTTTCACCTCATCTTCGGAGCAGAACCGTCGTCCAGATAAATGTTCCTTCAACTTAGGGAACAGGTGGAAATCGCTGGGTGCCAAGTCCGGACTGTAGGGTGGGTGTGTGATGACGTTCCAACCAAAATGTTGCAGGAGATCGACGGTTTGACGGGCGTTGTCGTGGAGAATGCTTACAGCTTTGCGCAACATCCCTCTTCTCCGGTTCTGAATTGCCCTTCTGAGTTTCTTCAGTGTTTCACAGTACCTGGCAGCGTTGACTGTTGTCCCAGCAGGCAGAAAGTCGACCAACAGTACCCCCTTCCTGTCCCAAAACACAGTTGCCATGATTTTACCGGCAGATTGTGTTTGCTTGAATTTTCGTCGCTTGGGCGAAGAGGGATGCCGCCACTCGCGTGACTGTTGTTTTGTCTCAGGTGTAAAGTGGAATGCCCAGGTTTCGTCACCCGTGACAATCGAGTCCAAGAAGTGGTTAACACCGTGAAAATTCGAAAACTATAATACTTAGGGACTCATAATGAGAAATGAGAACAAATTTCATTTATTGCAGAATCTATTGATAGAAGACGAATTTCTTGGTTGAAAAATCCAAGAAAATTTATTTAAGGACGATAAATTTAGTAATTGACAATGTGACAGATTCTAAGTAAGCTTTCAACAACTAGACTCCTACTTTAGACGAAATACGTACCCTTGAAATCAAACAGGTTTAACATTACATCCCTTACTTAGACGCTAGAAATTACTACAGCCTAATGTAATGTTATCACAATAACAGCAACGCCATTAAAGAGACTCCAACAGTCAGAGCTTATCTGACAACCGGCATAACACGTGCCGTACGGTTAGATGAATGGCAAGCACTTACTGTCAGGCAGAATCACGTTTTGTTCTCCTTAGATTATTACAATTGCAAATGCGGTTAGTTGTGTTCCCCATTTGGGGACCGCTATTAAGATACGTAATGTATCTGAACTAGATATATTAGACGCATACTATAGTCCATAGAGATACGAGGACGGATCAAATATAAATTGTTTAAAAAGAAATTCCCAGCTACAGTTAAAATAACACCTACACTATTTTTCGAGTTATATACTTTTCTCAACGAAGTTAGTTAGAGAGTTTGTATATAGTGACAATAGTACTTCCGTTGAAGTTCTTTCTCATTAAAACATTTGCTGGGTAATAATTGTAAAGAAAAGATACCACTTTTACTTCAAACTGAACTAAAATTTATTTTTAACGTAAAATGTACATTTCGTAACATCCAATAAGATGTTATTTAAGGGTCATCCAACAATTTGCTTTCAAATTCTTGTTACTTTGGTTTAATGATTGTATATTATCAGCACTTGTTCTTTCTTGTGTCGTTTCAAAAACTTAATATGCCATTCTATACATCTACTCTCTGATCGCAGAAATGTATCCTTGGCGACGTCAAATACAGGGTGTCCATGAAATAAATTAAAACAGTATAAAAAAATGGAAGAATCTACTTTCATTAGACTTAAATCTAAAATATTTTGTGAAAATTCCTTCGCAGACGCGAGAAAAGGAATGATAAAAATATTTAGAATAAAAATTTCTTTATTATTCAAAGCCGAGTAGTTTTTATAACATCGACAACTGTGTTATTGCAATGTACACAGTCTGCGTGTATATATGTGAGTTTGGTTGGACATATGCATATTCTACATCCATAGGCGGTACGCATTACAATTTCCTAGGGTGTTTTAATTCGCATCATCATTGACTCAAAATTTGTTGAATTTATTTTTTATGTAGCTACGCCTTTTCATTTTAAGTACTTCTATATTTTATTTCAAAGACATCCTGTATATATACCGTTGCTAAAAATAAGTTTTAGTTCAGTTTGAAGTAAACGTAGTTTCTTTTCTTTACGATTATTATAATTCTGTTACTTCCAGAAGCTCGCTAACTATGCTGTATCATTTGTACGCTATTTGACTCTTCTTATGGAGTAGCCATATCATTTTCATCTATATGCTAGTTATAACAACACTCAGAGTTGATGGTAATCGTGGTCATGAAAAAAATCAACAAGCAAAATTCCTCCTAGCTCTAGAAAAACTATGGTGATAACTATGCCTGCTGACCAACAAGTTTTGACTTTTACAGGGGTTGGTCCTCCTTTTCACCGCGGTTAGCAATTTCGTGCAAAAACAAGTTCCTATCTCTTTGAAAAACGTGCGGAGCTTTCTCTGAATCCCAAATTATTTTTAATCATTCCCTGTAGGCTACCAAACCTTACACTGAATTTCCCAGAAAACCCCATAACTTTGAAAAGGTCGTCTCCCTCGATGAAATACCGAATCTTGGTGTTGTCTTTAGGGGTTTCGCTGGTTCGTAGATGATGAGAATGATGCTTGTTTCCAAAGCGACCACAATCCCTACGAACTGTCTGTATCAAGCTTTCACATGATTCAATATCGGGGCATTCCCTAACAGTCTCTAGAGTAGACAGTGAATTTCAACTGCTTTAACCTCTTCGCGAGTGAGAAATTTGATACCAATGCGTTGCGCATGGTTTCCGCGGTCAGAAACAAATTTCCAATTTTGTAACATCGCCTGAATTTGGAAGAAGAAGATTCAAAGACTATTTAAACGTGATGGTGTCGACCAATGTGCTACAGATATTATACTAGGATAAAGAAAAAAGCTATTTCGGTAGGAAATTCAATAAAACACGAGCAACTTGGCCTTCTAACTGTTGATGTTTAATTTGTTACGATAAAAGAAATAAAACGAAATCTAAAAATATAATAAACATACAAACTAGCTTCTATAAAAAAAGCCAAGACGGATTCAAGTTGAAGAGAAGCCCTGTGATAACTATTTTAACTTTCCGCTTCTGCGTTCGCGAGATTATACTTGCAAATTTATGGGAAAAAAAAACTGCGGTTTATACCTCAACGTCGACATTGAAAACTTGAACCGAAAAGAAATGGAAAGAACTGAATTAGAAGTGTAAATGTAGCTTCGATTATGCACAAGTAACGCTATAAATTACCTGCATATTACACGTATTAATAGAAACTATGTCGTGTCATGAGGGTAAATACGACGTTTTCGTAACAGTCTACGTATACATATGAAATCGATATCATTAGTGGAACCTTGAATCTAGACAGTAGATTTCGAAATTGTGTAATCTTGAAGAGCAAGTTTTATTAATATTTATCCTTGAGAAAATTATTAAGCAGGAATTTATTATAAATGGTAATAAAATAGAATTCACTATTTATAAATGATAGTCAAAGAGTGCACTGTATCGCGTGAAAAACTGCAAGCTGTGGAGTGTATTCTGTTGTTTCAAAATATATCAATATTATTGTTATTATTTTTATTATTATTATTATTATTATTATTATTATTATTATTATTATTATTATTATTATTATTATTATTATTATTATTATTATTATTATTATTATTATTATTATTATTATTATTATTATTATTATTATTATTATTATTATTATTATTATTATTATTATTATTATTATTATTATTATTATTATTATTATTATTATTATTATTATTATTATTATTATTATTATTATTATTATTATTATTATTATTATTATTATTATTATTATTATTATGATTATTATTATTATTAATTAAAAATGTTGTAGCACTTTTGTTTTTTACTTTCTCATCATTAATTTTTCACCAAGCACGCTGACATCCAAAATAAATCTCGATAAGGAAATTATTCTTACCTTAAGTGCTTCCTCGTGCGATATCCCAGTGAATGGCGTCCCATTAACCTCCAGAATCGAGTCGCCCGGTCTCAGGCCTACCCTTTCCGCCACGCTGCCCTCTTCCACCCTCGAAATGTACACTCCAACCCCTGCAAATAATTACTCCTTATACCTGTATCGCATACCGATTTAGCTGAAGCATAATGCTGGAATTATTACTGCATAACAGGAATTTGTATCAGTTCTACAAACGCAATAGACCTCTCGTTTTTTCCCCTCTTATTTCCAATATTCGCAATGTTGGTTGCTACCTACTTTCATTCATACCTCATACGCAGCATGAATTTATGCTGAAGTCATATTCGTCGAAATTACTGGTAAAGTTAGGGACGCCGGGCCAGCGAAATACGAACACGTAGAGTGCGCTCCGCTTCCATAGCCTCCCAGGAAAATCAACAGTTGAACTGAGTGAAGTGGAGACTTTATACCTTCTCGGTAAACTCGATTCCGTAGCGAAATTAAGTCGAATGTATGAAAGAAGGATTGGGAGCGTGGATATGGTAATTTTAGCAGGTGTTTTCGTATCTCGTCTTGGGGAGAGTTATTTTAGGGGATGCTAAGGGAACGGCAGTTTTCTAATAAAAATACGTCGGACTAACAAGGAAAGATTCCCGGGCGTCAAATTCAGATCTTAATGAAACTTGGTAGGTAAATAGGGTGCGTTGAAACTCGAAAATATTTTTTTTATGTTTGTGCTGAAATTCACTCTAAGCGGGTAAAAGACCCTTTCGAAAATTTCCAGATTTTCAGTTTTCTTGGTTTAATTCTTGAGTGGAAATAGACAGAACAAAAATGTACATGCAAATGCTGCACCTTACTGAAAGGTCTTTCAGGACACGTGAGTGTTGTATATGATATTAATAGTGAGTTATTTGCAATAGGTTATAACACCCAATTACAGGAAATTACTGAGATACATAGCAGGTAAAGAACAATTCATATACATATATATACGAGGGTAGGTCCAAAAGTTCGTGGAATGGAGGGGACTCATCATTAGTATATAAGTTAAGTTGCAGCCCTATAGCGTCAGTCGTTTACGAATAGTTGCCTGTTAAACAAGTCAATCCGGAAGAAAACTGAAACTATGGAGGAATTGAACACCGTGCTGTGATAAAGTTCCTTACAAAGAAAGAAAAGAACGCTTAATATTGAATTGAAATGGAAACCGTTTATGGGGAACAGTGCCCTAGTAAATCAATGATTTATAAGTGGCATGGTCTTTTTAAACATGGTCGGGAATCGATTGAAGACGATCCCCGCTCAGGACGGCCAGTTGAGGCCACCACATCATGCCCGTTTGAAGAAAAAACCAAAAATCTGCATTAGTTGTATCAGATACCACAATTTTGCGTATCCTACATGACCACCTGGGTATGACAAAAGTCAGTGCAAGATGGGTACCGAGAATGCTCACGCCGCTGCAGAAACGGCAGCGCGTCTGTGCGTCCAAAGAATTTTTGGAGCTGTGTGGAGACAAACCTGCACAGATTTTGAAGCGGATTGTTACCGGAGGTGAAACATGGGTTCATCACTTTGAGTCTGAGTCCAAACATGAGTCCATGCAATGGCATAAAAAGGAGACACCACCGCCAATTTAAAGTGTCAGAATCGGCTGGAAAATTGACGGCTACTGTTTTTTGGGATTGTGAGGGGATATTATCGATTGATTACAAAGAAAAAGGTAGGAGCATAACCGGAGAATATTACGCAGCGATATTGGAAAAATTAAAGGGGGCCATCAAGGAAAAACGTCGAGGAAAATTGACTAAGGGTGTGTTGCTCTTGCAAAACAATGCGCCGGCTCACAAGAGCAAAATTGCAATGGCTGCTCTGCACAAGCATGGCTTTCAATCAATAATCCATCCACCCTACAGTCCAGACCTGGCACGTAGTGATTTTTATTTGTTCCCCAATTTAAAAAAAGAAATTAGATACGATTTTAATAAAGTAGATAACGGGATAGAAAATCCACATGATTCCAACTTTCGAAGGAGCACATAGTCATCAATTTGGTCGAATGCTTTCTGGAAGTCCAGATATATAGTGTCCACCTGACACTGGATGTCCTAAGCTTCAGACACGTTTTGCGTAAAACAGACAAGGTTTGTGATTGCAGAGCGGTGGTGTATAAATCCGCTAAAAATGCATAAAAGGAATGTGTTCAAATGCTTTAGAAAAGTTACATAGTAGGGAGACAGGACCCCCTTTTGTTGGATGCGACCTCTTTCTTGAAATATCCTGAACAGTGACTTGTCCATGAGTAGTAAAAGTATGTGTCTCTGGCCCAGTGCTTGATGAGTAAATATTAAGAAAGCAATTGTTAAATAAATCAGTGGTTAATTTACCTAAAGATGAGGCTTGAATAACAACTTTTGCAGGTCGAAATAGGGTTTGTTGCACTTGGGGCCCAAATTTTCCACCAGGTTCTTTTAGTACTATCAGTAGAGGAAACACAAGCTTACCAGATGCAGATATTCTTGAGAGAATAGTGTAACTGTGAGTTGTTTAACCGCAGCTTCAACTTTCTTCGTACCATGGAAGGCTGGTGAACGTCCGGAACGTACCTCCAAGTTTAAACAGCTTTCATCTGCGTTATATACATATATGCTCGGCACCATAACTCCAGATTACTGGTTTAACTTCATTAATAAAATCAATAGCAATCTTTTCTAATTGCAAGGTGTCTGTTACATATGAACGACTGATAAATTTTGTGATTTTGCGCAAAACAATTCTGTATGTTCTTTTGAAATTCACTTCTTTGAAGCTTTGAAGTTTTCTAGCTTAATATCTTCGTTAGCTTCTAATGTCCATTTTCATATATCTATATCGTGTATAATGGTATTCAATCCACTCATTTCCTTAAATTTTTTTATCACGTATTGAGATATTGCCTGTTAATTTTTCCCTCTGCGTTCAGCCCTTTTCTAGACTACGGTTGTCATAGAAAGCTTACCTTCCGAAATCTCCTTTGCACCGACTCTACGGAGAGTCGCTTCTCTTTCCCACTCTTCCAATAATTGCGCGTCTTCTTTATACTTCACATCTAAAATGCCGTACTCTTCTAATGTACAAGGTCGCGATTCCTCATGCATTAGATCTGATTGAGGAATTGGATATTCGCTATCGATCAATTCGATGGAGTGCGGTTTAAGAGGTTGAAGAAATTCCAAAGTCGTATCCATATCTACTTCAAACGTAATATCTTTATTGTTATACTTCTTGTGATTAAGTCTTTTAGTATATCTTGTCTGCCTTCAGCAATATTAAACGACCCATTAATAATTTAATAACATTGGTTTCATTTATGAATGACACTTTACAAATTTTAATTTGGTTATAGGGCTGTATTAGACACAGTTATAACACAGCCTTTACATACAATTTCTGCTTGCTTTTGAATTCGTCGAGTAGATATATAAATGTTGGCCTGCATGCCGGTCGGTGCCCACATATGATATAGATAGAGCAACTGTTTCCCTTTTCTGACGTATGTATATGTAGTACGTACATAGCATGAGATATAAGTTCTTAAGCTAATCACCTTCGGAACACCCTGTATAATTGAAAATTATTTAAAATCAATAAAGAATGTTAAAAATGAACAATTTGCACCAATTTTTATCCATATCACTATACTTAGCTCGAGCATAAGAGAGTGGCGCTTAAATGCAACGCCCTGTATATACAACATTCGTTCGTCCCGAAAGACCTTTCAATAAGGTATAACATTTGGATTTAAATTTTTGTTCCATCTATTTCCGTTCAAGAATTGAGTCAAAGAAACTGAAAACCTGTGAATTTTCGAAGGGGTGTTTCACTCCCTCAGTGTGAATTTCAACACAAAAAAAAATAATATTTTCAAGTCTCAACATACTCTACTTACCTACCAAGTTTCATTAAAATCTTAGATTTGCCACCCAGGAACCTTTCCTTCTAAGCCATCGCAACTGCCGTTGACTCAGTTTGGTGTCGCATTATCTGTGAGAAATGCTGTAAAGGCTTGTAGGGTTGGTCGAAAGTCTTAAGAATCATTGGAAAACCTGTACGAATGGAACCAGCCAAATAATGGTGACGATAAAAATGAAAATTTCAAAAAGATTAATATATTTTTTTATTATTTGAAACTTCAAAACCTTTTCATCATGAAACCTCGAAACAAGCTTATATAATTGACGAATAATGACACCCCGACCAATGCCTCCAGCGCGATACATCATATTTCACGTTGCTAGCGCCGAACACCACTCGCATGTAAAATAAACGTGATACAGAGCAAGTCGTGTAATGGGCATACCCACCCCGTGTAGCCGACTAGTTTGTCTGTCATCAGAGTTATGTTTATCCGATCATAGTTGTACGTATGGGAGGGTGAATTCGATTACGACAGGTCGTCGCGAAAGCACCACTATCAATCTTTGTTGAACGCCACGCGAATATTCCGAGAATTAAACGTTAAGCTACGCGATCGACCTCAAAAACGTTGGTGGTTCCCCCTACGTAGATACTACATCGAACACATCTTGAATAATGGATGGTTTACGTTATGTGGATACATATATATGTATGTATGCGTAGTTAAAGCGACTCCAGGAAAGTTTTTCAAGGGGGAATAGATATGTCGTCTTCGAATGTATGATGTAGATATAAGAGGGTATAAATTAAATGGTTGTAGTGTCTTTGAATAACAAAAATGTGAGTGGTGAAGATTTTAGTTATAATGGAAGAAGATTTTGAAAGAAACTTCATACTAAAATCTAGTTTTTGACGGGTTTGATCGATGGGACATTTCCATAACGGATAGAAATAGAGATATTAAGATCTGCCATCTAACATAATCATTTTCGAACCATATAATTGTGAGAAAGTGTGACTTTTACCCATTTAAAGTAATTGGTGGCGTAGACGAATTTAAAGGAGTTGTTTAAATAGCTCGAGAACCATGAATTCATGAAAAATTGTAGCAGTACGAAGGATCTCATGGAAAATTCCGAAAGCATAGAACAAAAATTCCTGGAAAATTCTCGAAGCACAGACGTGAAATTTGTGAAAATTCAGGAATCATCGAATTGAAAGTTATTGAAATTATTAAAGGCATGGAAAAGTTGGTAGAGAATTCTAGAAGTATGGAAGAGAAATTTATTGAACATTCTATAAGCCTGAAAAAAGAACTTACGGAACATTCTAGAACCATAGAAGAGAAATTTTTGAAAATTTCTAAAAGTATAGAGAGGAAACTGATGGAAAATTCTAAAACAAATATTGATCGAGAGCTCTATAAGTCTGTAGAGAAATTAGAAGATAAAATTTTGGAAGCCTCTAAGAACATAGAAGGAAAATCCTTGGAAAATTTCAAGTATATTGACGTGAAAATTGTAGAAAACTTTAGAAGTACAGACAAAAGTACAGTTTGTTGGAAGTTCCAGAAATGTAAAGGAGAAGAGTCTAGGTTTCCGGGTTGAAATCGCGTGGTAACTGCATGAGTCTGCCGACGTTCTACAGGCTGCTGCATGCAATCCAAAACAAAAGTCGGCAGATTCATGCAATTAGGACACGGTTTAAACACGGAAACATAATTTTTTAAAGTCTACGACAACATATGGAAGAGAAATTCATACAAAATTCCAGACGTTTGAAAGAGAATCTTATGGAAAATTCTAGAGGTACGGAAAAACTTAAGAAACGTTCCAAAAAGATGGGAGAAAACTCATGAAAGATTCTAGAACAGGAAAGAGAAGTTGCAGAAAATTTTTGAACCATCGAATTGAAACTTATGAAAAAATTGTGAGGAATTCTAAAAACTTGGAAGAGGAATTGATGGAAAATTTTAAGAAAAATGGAAGAGGAATTTATGGATAATTCTATAAATATGGATAAGAGGCACAGAGAAAATTCTAGAATTATAAAAGAGAAACTGGCCGAACGTTCTCGAAGCTTGAAGAGAAAATTAGAGTATGCGATTCTGGAAAATTCTGGGGGCATAGAAGACGAATTCTTGGAAACTTCAGAAGCATCAAATTAAAACTCATGGAAAATTTTAGAAGCCTACAGGAAAAGTTTGTGAACAGCTCCAAAAACACGGAAGGGATATTCACGAAGGATTTCTAGAGAGAACTCATGAGAAATGACGATTGCAAGGACTGTGTGGATGTACAATTCCACCAGTCGGTAACACGGTTGAGAATGGGAGC
This sequence comes from Trypoxylus dichotomus, assembly GCA_023509865.1. Classification (NCBI taxonomy): domain Eukaryota; kingdom Metazoa; phylum Arthropoda; class Insecta; order Coleoptera; family Scarabaeidae; genus Trypoxylus; species Trypoxylus dichotomus. Next base: position 1,956,103 of record CM042076.1, read on the forward strand.
CCACGTGCTCTCGAAACGCTGCGTTCCGCATAATTAATTAATTTGTGTGAGTGGAGTTTACTGCTATACCTGTGAACTCATAAGAAATTCTAGATGCACAAGTAAACTCATCTAATACCCCGAGAGCGTGAAAGACAACACTTCTAGAAAAGCCTTAAAGCACGGAATAGAAATTAGTAGAAAATTTTAGAAGCATCGAATTGAAGCTTATGGAGAAGCATGGATGCGAAATTCATGTAAAATTCTAGAAGCTTGGAAGAAGAACTTATGCAAAAATGAAATTTATGGAAACTACCAATATGAAGAAGAAACTCATAGAAAAATCTACATTTATGAAGAGAAACTGACCGAGAGTTGTATAAACTTAAAGAAAGAGTTAGAAAGTGAGATTTTGGAAAGGTCTAGGAGCACGGGGGGATGTAAATATATCCATAGAAATCAGATCAAAAAATATTTAACTTCATTGGATCTACCATAATGGATGAACTTGGAGTTAGAAGTGTTAACGAAATAATAAGAAAATACAGACAGATTGAAGAGAATACGTAGAAAGGATGGAAGACTGCAGGATACCCTAAATAAATGAACAGACCAGATGTAAAAGTCGTAACAGGCTTAGAACCTCATACATGCAGTAAGAAGAAGAAAACTGCTGATATTCTCACAATTGTTAGTCGTATTTTTCAGAAGTTTGTTTGTTTTGTAATTATCGAAAGCAACATAAATAATTATACAACATACCACATCATAAGCAGGCGCTAAAGACTAGTTTATTCCAGTATAAGCGAGCCTGTCGATCAAACAATGATAAAAGTTATTTGGGGTATGATGATCTGATGACTTAATATCTGAACATTATTGCTACTGCCTCTGTTGATCGCGTCAGCTATAACTATGCATCAGATACTAAGTAAAGTGGAAGATTGTTTAACCTTTTTTAAGAAAAGTGCTCCGGAATACACCTGGACAGATGCAACTATAGCATTTATTCTATCTTCGGACTCTGAAAGTACTTTACTCAATTCCTTTTGGCAGAACATAAAATCGTATTGGACGCAATCGTTTAGTATGGTATTGGAAAACAGTCTATTAAAACGTATGGCGACTTGAAATAGAGAATCTTTAAAGCCTTAGAGCCACTTCACGATGGAATCTTAAGAGGACATGTTGAGAAAGGTGTGAACGATTTTATTGGGTCAGTGTAAACTTGAATCGACCTTACCAAAGAGGAAAGGCCCAGATGAGACAGTCTAACGTAATCAATACTTTCGAACGAATTACAATTGACATCGCCTGACTGCCTTCCATTACAAAAGATAGAAATAAGATTTATTCTGGTTGAAGTGGACTACTTTATCAAAATTGAGTATCCACAAGAATCTAGCATCCACGAAGACACTACACAAACTAAAATCGACGTAGAACGATACCTCGTGTGACAGTAATGCAATTTTAAAAAATTCCAAAGTCCGAACCTGCTTCTTTCCCGCCTTTGACGCAAATTCCGAAGCCGTGAGTGCCGTCCGCCGGCTCCCTGACCATCGTAATCGTCCTGGTCGATAGTTCGTGCAGGCTAGGGCCGTAGGGAACGCGATAGTTACTCTGGTGGGTCGTCGACGGCGGACTGCTCGCTGGAGACCTTCGGGACGGCCTTTCAACGTTCAGTTTCGGGTTCGACGCCTGATTATTGCCGAACAAGCGGAGGACCTGCTCTGGGGAGATCGGCCGTTTCTTGTTATTGCTCGGTGTGCCGCGATGGTGGAAATTCGGATTCGAGCCTAGATAGGTACCTGGAAAACGAGGAAAAAGAAAGGGGGGGAATGAAAACGAGTTTATACGAGATGTTTTTTGAATAAAACTGTTTGTATTTGCCTCTATAGTCTCTTTAAATTTTAACGTTGTAAATTACAAGGGAAATCATTATGTGTCAAATACTACAAATTTATCGCTTGATTGAGGACATCTTCTTCTTAGTGTGCTTGTCTGCAATATTCCGAAAGAGTTGTAAGGTTGCTTTGTTGAATCGGATCCTGAGATTCTTGTCTTCCACTGTTTCGCATGGTGTGACCTAAATATTCTAATTTGTGGGCTTTAATTATTTTCGTCAGTTCTAGGTCTTTTTTCATTGTTCTCAAAACTTCGACGTTTGTCATTTTTGCTGTCCAAGGAATCTTCACCATTTTCCTGCATAGCCAGATCTCAAAAGCATTGAGTTTTTTAGTCGTTGCCTTGTGTCGAGTGTCTGGCCAGTCCTGGTGTTTTCGCCTTCTTTCCAGAATTTTTGCTATGACCTTCTCCCAAATTTGCCCGAGACTATTTATATATGGCCTCATGTGATATAATACTTTTTCATATGAAATTAAAACTAACAATGGTAATGTTAGCACCTTTTTGTAGTATTTATATACGCATATTGTTGAGCATTATACTCTATGGTTTAATTCGGAGGATACGTTTACACAAAGGAAAATTTGAAAGCTACTTTTTGGTGGCAATTTTAAAACTGGCAAGGATTTTGTACAAATTGTAGTTACGGAATTATTATTACAACGCAAATTTAGGGAGAAAATATAAATACAAATGCACTCAGGAAAGTGCATGATCTAAACATCAATTAGCTGTTGTAAATAACAATATGATAGTCAATGTATATAGTTAAGTTAAATAAACTATATATCTACGTTCTTTAGCGACACATCTATTGAGAACCGCTGGTTTTACAATATCGAAACATCGAAAATTTAGTATAGCATAATCACCTCTTGGCCCAATCGTATTATAATGATGTTCGTTATAATCTCTGGAAGAGTGATGGTGCATGGCGGAGGATGGTCTCTCGATAATGGTGTAGGAGGTTCCCGGCGGCGAATAGTAGAGTCCCGAACGTCCGGCCCTGTGGTGGCTGCGAGGACTGCAGTTCGGGCCGAGCGCGTCCTCCGCTTCAGCCGGCGTCCGGCTCCGAGCGGGGGTCCGCGTCCAAGCCGGGCCGCCGACGGGACCGCCGCCGGGACCAGCGCCGCCGCCCACCACCGCGCCGCCACCGTAGCGATTGCCCACGTACGAGCTGCCCAGTTCGGCCAGCTCCGAAAACTCCTCTCCTGACCGCATCGTCCGGGCTATCCTCTAGCCACCGCGCAATCGTCACGACAATCGAAACTGAAACCGAAAAGAAAACGGATGAAGGTTGGATAGGCTTTCACGGTTGATGTCGCTAAGATGTAATCCTTCACTTGTTAACAAGTTAATTGGTGTTAGTAATAGTTAATGATAGTATGTGAGTAGACAAGTAAATAGTGTCATTACAAACAATCCAATACAAAAATTGGTATCACTGGAAGCGATACAACGTACAGGGTGGCGCAGGGGAACGGGAAATTTTGAACGTAACAGTTGTCAGCACTGTAGAGCCGGCAGTTGTTCGTAACTTCGCACAATTGTTGTGAACGCATTGCCATTTAGTAATCATGGATCGTTGGAGTGGTGCGGAACGTGCGTTAGCTATGAGAGCGTTTTATAAAAATGGTGATAGTGCGACTTCCGCGCAGAGAATATTTCGACAGCATTACCAGCTTGGACGTCATGGACGTGTCCCATCTGCGCATGCGATTACAACGTGGGTGCGTAATTTTCAAGAAACAGGATGTGTCTTGAAAAAGAAAACTCCAGGTGGTATTCGAACGGTACGTACCCGAGAGAACATTGAGGCTGTTAGAGCTGCAATCGAGAGAAGCCCTCGCCGCTCCGTTCGACAGCATGCATCTACGCTAGGGATTAGGCGACAAAGCTTACAAAGAATACTGCACGAATTACATTTCCATCCCTATAAGTTGCAGATTGTGCAACAATTACATGAACGAGACCCAGGGTCACGTATGGAGTTTAGTAGGCAGATATTGGCTAAAATTAACGAGGACGCGAATTTCGTTGGTAACGTATGGATATCAGACGAAGCCCATTTCCACCTGAACGGTTTCGTAAACAAACAGAATTTTCGTTATTGGGCCCAGGACAATCCCTGTGAGTTACACCAGCGACCACTAGCGACAATATGGTGTGCTGTATTATGTCATGGTATTATCGGCCCTTATTTTTTTGCACGTGAGGATGGTAGAGCAGCGACACTAACATCCGCTCGATATGTTGAAATGTTTCAAACATTCTTTCCACCGAGACTATACGAGCTTAATCTTAACATGGAAAACATGTGGTTTCAGCAGGACGGAGCCACGTCAGACACTGCTCGACATTCGATGGCAGCAGTTCGTCAATTGTTTGGAAGACGCATTATTTCACGTAACGGTTACATTGAATGTCCTGCGAGATCCCCTGATCTTAGTGCGTGCGACTTCTTCCTGTGGGGGTATCTTAAAGGCAAGGTGTACCGTACACGATCTGCAACAATCCATGAACTGATGGAGAACATTCAACAAGAAATCACTGCCATTCCCCAAGATTTGCTACACCGCGCATTCCAGAGTTTTCATAACAGGCTGTTAGAGTGTGAACGCCGAATGGGAGGATATCTTTCCGATGTCATCTTTAAAAAGTAAACAGACACTTTTGGACATTTTGATTGTAAAAACATAAACGGCATGCTGCATACATGCACTTTCGTTAATAAATTACTAGTTTTATTTATTTCAAAATTTTCCGTTCCCCTGCGCCACCCTGTATAAATAAAAACTGGAAAAGTAAATTCAATGATAGTCCATAAAAAGTAAATATCAAGATAGATTCACAACCATTGCGATAAATTCTATACCACGCAAATTACGCAACGTTTCAAAAGCACGTAAGCTCTCACCGTCAACCGAATTACCTGAATTGAAAAAGTATGACGGCATGCAATATTTCCCAAGGACTTCTGAAATGACATACTTTATACAACCTATTAAGTAGTCCCAAATACGTTGTACCTCTTCATGGAGGCATGGTATCCATAAATTACCAGAAAGATGGATGAAATGTGTAGAAGCTGATGGGCAATATTTTGAACAAAAAAAAATAATTTCCAAAATTACGCGTTTGAAGGAGGTGTGGATAATATGGATAAAATGACACAATCATGTACCTCTTGTAGCTTTTTGTAACATGCTAGATATCATCGCTATGAATACATACATATCGCAAGAAGTACTTGAGGAAGAGAAGGTACTTTCTATTTGCTCTAGGAAAGGAACAAGCAAAATACAAGAATCCAGAAATAGAAGCCGAATCATCTACGAATGCGGAACCTCCAAGAAAGATGAAAAGGTCTAGTACTAGTCCACCTTCAAAAGAAATAAAAACAAGAACAATTTGTGCACGTTGCAAAAATAATATGTGTAATAGACACTCTCTAGTTATCTGCAAAAATCTATTATATTTTCAATTTTGCAATATTTACCATTACTATCATTTAACATTAACATTTCAATTTGTACTAATGTTTTCTAATCTTAAGTGCAATAAATATGAATTTAATATTTGAGAATGACCATTCAATTTCAGTGCAAATATATGAAGAAATTCGAAACGAAACGAAATATTAATCTAATTGCATCCCGTATTATTAGCTTCTTGTATGTTTGAGACAGATCCCTAGTAAATGCTACAGATGGCGCTTCTGGTGTTGTGTTCAATAGCTGCGTTTATTTGCGTATAACGTTTGCAATGTACTATTGGGCAACACCTTAGGTAAACTATAATAGACTTATGCACTTTAGGTTCACCGTAGTGTAAGAGGGCGTATATATGTACGAGATTGTTCAAATTGCCTCGACAGATGGCTCTGAAAATGTTAGCAGGTAATTTAGATATCATCAATGTAAGACGTCACAAATACAATTCTCTACTTGTACTTTCTGCTCTTAATATGCGTGGAAAACAATACAAGCTTCTATTTATCTAAATGTGTCGATAGCGTCCAGTTTTACACGAATCGGTCAGATAGCAATTCGCGCAAAATACGTTGAACTAATCATAGAAACAAACTTCCTTCAAACTGTATATCTCTTGTTGTCTTGTAATATAACACCCCATGGGCTACACGTTAATGATTACAGTACATAACAATGCTGCTAAATACTGCTACTCATGGTGGTATTGGTGGAGAAGATGTGAGGAGACAAAAAAACACACGGACATGTTTCATCCGGCCTCTAAGCGTGGTGTCAAACAATTTTTAGCATAAAGCATTGCAATCCCATCTCGGCTACTATCACCATATCTAAACTAACACCGCTTGTGAGTATTTTTGGCTCCATCTAGTGCTACAGGAATAATACACACAACGAAACAAACGGGTACAGTTCTCCAACTCTTCCCCCCAGCAGCTGATGGACTGCTAAACCAGAGAAGGCGCATATAAACAGCATCTGTTAATCTGCAATTAATAAACACGTTTAAACCCGTTTGATTAAAAATAAAAGTCCTGTGCAGAGTATCTTTAGATATTTAAAAAATCTTATATTAACCTACATAACTATTTTACAAACTCAGTAAAATCATTGGCACCAATTCAATCTGTACCCCATTTCTTTTGGAAGCATTCCAAAGAATCTGTTTCGAAATCTTTTCCTATCGCAGCACATACAATAAACGGAAGATACACGTCCCCCCGAAGGCTTGCATAGATTCCGATTTAGTTAAAATTTCATCGTGGGATGGCGTAATGCAATAAATTTTATCTGCACTTGTCATGAGGCAATATACTCTGGTCCTGCTGGTATATAGCCGATGCTAAATCTATATAGCTTTAATGCTACGTCAGAGATGGTGCCTGTTATCCGCGTTCACAGTCTCCACGCTGTATCGATCAGATTCGCCTCGATATCGGACTGTGCGAAGCGGTGATGAAAGAGCTTTGAGAAGCACAACCGATTCTTCTTAAACGAGAATCGTGACGTTCCATGTCCAAATGGTAAACAAGTTAAGGAGAACCTAGAGGAAAGTATATTTAGGTATTATTATTAAATAAAGTGTTGTTTTCTTCAGTTGTACTGTATGGCCTTTAATTGTTTTATATTTATTCTATTGAAGAATTTTACTGTTTTATTCGAAGTTTTGTGGTGTATCATTATAATTCAACGCGTTTGAAAATAACATCCATGTTATTCTTTATAACAGAAAGGATACATACTTGGCCTGAATGTACTGGAACAGAAGAAATACTAAGTATTTACACTGCAGATCTTATGATAGAAACAAAGATAGAAGAAAAACTGAATAAATTCACACATATTTGTGGAATACTCAGCAAAACGTTAAAAAACAAAACAAAAAAGGATACAGAAATAAAATTTTACAAGACCATAGCAATTCCAATCTATCTTCTTATACGGTAGTGGAACATGGACAACAACGAAAAAACTAGAAAGTAGGTACAGGCACAAGAAATAAATGCGAGAATAAAGGAAAAGAAAAATACGTGGAAGAAATATGTAGAATGGAGGCAAGCGACGATCTTACCAGGCAGAGAGAGATTTTATACGAGGGGAGGTCCAGAAGTTCGTGAAATGAAGGGGATGAAGTGGGGATTGGCGCGCTCGCTAGGTGTCAATCTGATTGCCGACTCTTCATTAGTATATAAGTTAAGTTGCAGCCCTATAGCGGTAGTCGTTTACGAATAGTTGCCTGCTAAACAAGTCAATCCGGAAGAAAACTGAAACTATGGAGGAAATTGAACACCGTGCTGTGATAAAGTTCCTTACAAAGCAAGGAAAGAACGCTCAAAGCATATTGAACGAAATAGAAACCGTTTATGGGGAACAGTGCCCTAGTAAATCAATGATTTATAAGTGGCATGGTCTTTTTAAACATGGTCGGGAGTCGATTGAAGACGACCCCCGCTCGGGACGGCCAGTCGAGGCCACCACATTAGACATCGTCGAAAAAGTGCAAAAATTTCTACTGCAAGATGCCCGTTTGAAAAAAAAACAATCATCTGCATTAGTTGGAGTATCAGATACCACCATTTTGCGTATCCTACATGACCACCTGAGTATGACAAAAATCAGTGCAAGATGGGTACTGAGAATGCTCACGCCGCTGCAGAAACAGCCGCGCGTCTGTGCGTCCAAACAATTTTTGGAGCTGTGTGAAGACAAACCTGCACAGATTATGGAGCGGATTGTTACCGGAGATGAAACATGGGTTCCTCACTTTGAGCCTGAGTCCAAACAGGAGTCCATGCAATGGCAATTAAAAGGGAACACCACCGCCAGAGAAATTCAAAGTGTCAGAATCGGCTGGAAAGCTGACGGCTACTGTTTTTTGGGATTGTAAAGGGATATTGTTGATTGATTACAAAGAAAAAGGTAGGAGCATAACCGGAGAATATTACGCAGCGATATTAGAAAAATTAAAGGAGGCCATCAAGGAAAAACGTCGAGGAAAATTGCTCTTGCAAGACAATGCACCGGTTCACAAGAGCAAAATTGCAATGGCTGCTCCGCACAAGCATGGCTTTCAATCAATAGTCCATCCACCCTACAGTCCAGACCTGGCACCTAGTGATTTTTATTTGTTCCCCAATTTAAAAGAAGACTTACGTGGAAGAAAGTTTTCCGACGACAATGAGGTAAAGGAGACAATTTTGGCTCAATTTTGAGGCGAAAGATAAAAAATATTTTTATGATGGTTTAGAAAGATTAATTCATAGATCTAATAAATGTATTGTGGTTAAGGGTGATTATATTGAAAAGGAAAAATAGATTTATTGTTTTATTTTATTTAAAACCCTTTCATTCCACGAACTTTTGGACCTCCCCTCGTAAATGCCTACGAAAAAGAAGTGTAAACAGACCAGATAAAAGATGGGTATCGTAACAGGCAAAATGCTTAAAATCTGAAGTGAAGAAGAAGAAGAAGAAGAAAAACGGAAACTCAATTACGTTGAACCACATAATAATCTCCTAAAGAGAGAAATCTGTTTTAACAACGCCTTGCAGAGCTTCTCAAAATTGTAGAGAAAAACAAAAACAGACTCGGATCCAAGTGACCCGTTATAAAACGAGCGCTTTAATTCCAGAATCCTACAGACAGCAATAAAATTGACAAACAGCAGCTATTAGAATGGCAATCTTCTGTAAAGCAATCCAAATCCTACATTACACGCTAAAAATAGCACCTTATTTACCCGACGTAATTAAGTCAAACATTCCGTTTAATTTTCTCAGCCAATTTAGCTGAATACCGTCTATCCCATCCCATTCCACTCCTATCTTTGCCGCAGATTAAACGTCTCCAGCTAATTCCAAAAATAGTTAAGTAAATTCGCGGACATCGTACTCATTAAATAATCAACGAGCATGCCAAAAGAAAAACTCCGATTATCTTCGACGATACCTCAAATAAAGAAAACGTAAAAAAGAAATTTGACGAGTTGATATATCCATTTACGTCGCCGCTTAAATGGAACTTCGAAAGCCTAACGGAAGTATCGCAAGCGTATTAATTTCGTCCCCGCGATACCGGACGATTTGCATGCAATGGCTGCGAAATTTACATAAATTCGCGATAAACCGATTTCGTAAAGTCCATTGAATTCGTAACGACGGCATGTTTATTCACAGCGGTCGGTTCCGAACGGTCCCGTTTAATGTGGATAATTTGATCAATAATAACTATAATTAGTCTAACGTTGGTATTAAAGTTACCGATGCGTGATTTCGAGCTTGTGATTGTGTTTAATAGACGTAAGTGGCTTGATATACGCTGGTGTTTATGGAATATTGTATGAAGGGAGTTTATTTCATATTTCTTCTTCGTTTTTTTTTTTGTTTAGGTTAATGACTTTGGGAATATATTATAATTGTTTTAATATAGGTACGCTTGTGCCAAACATGAAACACATTTGTCCCTATTACATCGGGTTTTTTTTCTACTGTATTTCTTGTTTTTCGATTTCAAAATTCTTCAAAATGCAGCAAATTGTCAATTCTTCAAATAATTGTAAGAACAATAAACGAACTACTTCCGGAATTGGACCGTGTAATGATGAGATATATATATAAAAGAAATAAGAGGAAGAGGAGAAAGAAAAATAAGAAAAAAAAAAGAAAGACGAATGAAAAAAAGTGAGGACGTGAAATAGAGAGAAAGGTGAAAAGAGTAAGAGGAGGCAAGAGAGACAGAAGGGGATGGGGGGAGACAACGAGAGAAAAAAGAAAGAGAACAAAAGCGAAAGATGAGATCTCTTTTGTTCTCCTTCTTTCTTTTTTTTTCTCGTTCTGTCTCGGATTGTCCGAACTTAATCAATAATAACCTGAAATTCAAAATAACAAGTTCAAACCCTACCATTCCAAAAATGTATTGTCTTCCAAAAATTCACAAACCAGGTAATTCCATGAGACCTATAGTATCCGGCATTGATTCTCCAACATACAAATTGTCCAAATGGCTAGTGAATGAATATAAGAACTTGGAAATCCTTGTATCATTCGACGTTTGTTCACTTTTCCCAAGCGTACCAATTCCAGAAACTCTGGAGTATTTGGTTGAATTTTTGAAATCAAATAACGTAGATGACGTGAAAACCGCGAAATATAAAAGGTTAACTAAATTATGTATGTCACAAAATTGTTTTCAAATAGGCGGAAAATGGTTCGAACAGGTGGAAGGCACGGCGATGGGTAATCCTTTATCTCCTTTTATTGCAAACCTTTTCATGAGCAAATTTGTAACGAACCTGAAAAAAGAAACCAAATATTTCCCGAGAATTTGGCTTAGGTACGTAGATGATATTTTCGCGGTGTTTGATACCAACAAACGAAACATGCAAGGTCTTCTAGCAGAACTGAACTCAAAATTTACCACGATCAAGTTTACTATTGAAGAAGAAGTGAACAATCGCCTTCCGTTTCTAGATACTCTAGTCATACGCAACAACAATAAATTAGAAATAGACATCTACAGAAAAGAAACTAATTCCAACAGATTCATCACGGTTGATTCGCACCATTGCGAACAACAAAGAATGTCCGCGATTAGTTTTCTGGTCAATAGACTCGTCAGATTGCCGCTAAACAAGAGCAGGTACGACAAAGAATTAAAGTATATCAAAGATGTAGCGAGGTACAATGGTTTCTCTTCTATGGATGTCGACCGTATTTTAAGGAAGTTCCAATACAAACAACACATCAGAATTTCCACGACATCAACAAACACCGGTAATAAGAAATTTATAACTCTTCCTTTTCACCCAACAGTAAAAGGGTTAAGTAAAATTTTCCGACAACTAAATATGAACGTGTCTTTTGTGTCAGAAAACAACTTAAAGAATCTCTTAGGGAATCCCAAAGATAAACGGGAGATGATACAAAGGTCTGGAATATACCAAATCGCATGCAATGATTGTGAGAAAGTTTATATTGAACAAACAAAAAGGAGTATCGAAACGAGGTTCAAAGAACATATTAGACACTATCGTTTCGACAAACCAGAACTATCAAGCGTAGCAGAGCATATGGTAAAATCCGGACATACGATTGATTTAAAAAATCTGACACTACTTAGAAACGTGAACTCGTATAGAGTATTAGACGCGTACGAAGCGATATGTATGAAAAAAAACGGAAACTTATTGAAGAGAGAACCACCCCCCCAATTGCACACTCGAGTTTGATAGATTTATTACCACAGGCCCTGTTAAAGATACGGTTCGCTTTCGGTCCATCGTTTCCCGTAAAAGGCATTAGACCACCGAGTAGATTGTAAATAGTCATATGTTTTAGAAATTTTAAAGCCTGCGTAGAAAATAATTTGCATGTGTGATACAGTTTTTACATTCAGTCGGTAACACGGTTGACAATGAGAGCCCACGTGCTCTCGAAACGTTCCGCATAATTAATAAATTTGTGTGAGTGGAGTTTACTGCTATACCTGTGAATTGTACATCCACACAGTCCTTGGAATCGTCACTCCCAGAACATGGATGGCAAAATCTTTCCAGCAGACGGCACGAGCTTAAATTAGCGTGAACGAAGAGACCCGTGATATACAAAAAGGCTTATATAAAATTTGATTTATTTTCATTACAGTAATTAAACAAATACCTAAAGCACCCTTAACTAATTGTGTTAACAATGTACATTAACTTTTTCTCTTAAAAGAAAAAAACAGTTTTTTTCCTTCAAATGTTGGTATTCAAAAATACACTAAATTAGAACCCTAGATGAAAACTCTTTGATTATTAATCGCAGCGGAATGTCGTCCCATTCTACAGCCGTGCCGACTAATTCTGTATCACGTGATACCGGAAAATATGAGGGGTGTCTGCCCGAATCGGAAGGGTAATCAATCACCCCGACCGCCGAAAAACCATTCGCTATGCGTCTCCGCCGACGTGAACGACGGCAACGTACAGAATTTCATGACTCGGAATTCCCGAGCGAAAATATAAATACTTCGCCGCCAGTTATTTCCGCTTGTTTGGATCGGGCGGACGAATTTCGCGAATTCGTATCGGAACTAGGAGTGCTGGGGTATCTCCACGCGGATTGTATGGTGCAATCTACACAGAGCGATCGAAATGTCCCGGGACTAATGCTAGTAGAGCCCGTGTATTTTCTTTATGGAATTTATACGCAATCGGTTGAGTGTTTGGAAGGCGTGAATATTTTCTTCGTACATTAACTAAGTAGTCTTCTTCGATTGCATAATGCATCAATGTATAGGAAGAATATGTTCTCGACAAAATTGCTTAGGTTAGTAGCGTTACGTAGCAAACCTAGCCATTCAGTGGTAATTCTATACGAGATCACAGATTTTGAGTGAGGAAAGAGGATGCAATAACGATATGCGCTAAAAATATCCTACACTTACAAGGAACGATCTCAAACTTGTAAATTCAATATATTACGAAATTTTGGAAACATGTAGATCACATATACATACACTACCGCTCAAAAGTATTTAGGAACTCTCACTGACAGCAAAAATGTTAATATTTATTTTTTATGTACATATACACGTACATGAATAAAATTATATTAAATAAATGTCAAAATTAAATTTTGCTTTCATCTATGTGACCCCCTCTTGATTTAATAATTGCAGCATAAAATCGAGGCATTCTCGCAATAAGTTTTGCCAGAGTTTCTTGTGTTATTGAGGTCCAACTCGATTGCAATTTGTTCCACACGTCAGTAGCTGATGTCGGAGCCGATTTCCGTACTTCCCGATCTAGTTCTTCCCATAGTAACTCGATTGGATTCAAGTCGGGGCTCTGGGGAGGCCATTCCATAATTTTGAGAGTTCCTTCCTCTTCTAAATGGCGTAAATAGTCTTTACATAATTTAGAGGAATGTTTTGGGTCATTATCTTGCTGGAAGATAAAATTTTGACCCAAAAGTCGAATTCCGGAAGGTATTGCGTGGTTCTCCAAAATTTCGCGATAGCCTTCTTTTCTTAATATACCGTCAATTTTCACAATGTCCCCTAGACTACTGCCAGCAAAACAGCCCCAAATGATGATGGAACCTCCACCATGCTTCACGGTAGCAGCAATACACTCTTCTCTGGCACGTTCACCCACAGATCTTCTTGCGAGTATGCATCTTTGGGTTCCGAACAGCTCAAATTTGGACTCATCCGTCCATAGGACGTTGTTCCACTCTTCTATGGTCCAGTGTTGGTGTTCACGAGCCCATTTAAGTCGCTTTTGCTTGTTTTGTTTGCGTAGCAATGGCTTTTTCATTGCAATACGTCCATGGAGCCCATCTTTCTGTAGGCGACGTTTGACTGTAGAAACACTGACTAGTTTTTGGCGACCAACATTTAATTCTGCGGTGATTTCCGGGGCTGTTTTGGGCACTATTTAACTTGCTGGTAACCACTATTCTGCGATCATCTACCATACCACGACAAAAGCTTTCATTGGAATGGCCTGCTAGAGATAAAATTTATTTAAATGCGTTTTATAAACAACTTAAATTGTAGTATTTACTTGACTACGAGCAAAACACAACTTTAAAGGCTTCACAAAATGCGCTTTGGAAATCTTACTATTTTGTGTTCCTAATAGTATAACTCGGTTACTATAAGTATTGTGTATTATAAATTTATGTTTTAAAACTAATACATTTACGAAACTCTTAAAGACAATGATTATCAAACCCATTTATGAAGATGGTGATAAAAATAATATACAAAAATTACAGACCTATTGTTTACGTTAACATTTATTATAGCAAAAGTAGTCGGGAAAGCAATATACTATATATACTATAAGTAATATACTAGGACGATCTGAAATATTTACGGAATCGAGAAGAGAGTGAAGTGGATCCATTAGACCTCAAAGTCAACATTCTTTTATGGCAACTGTCAATATTTCAGACGTCAACTGTCAATAGTTATTGTTTAAGAGTGTGTTTTGTGTAGCAAATCAGGCGGTTTCGCAAAAATGGTTAAAATCGAATTTCGTGTAGTGATAAAACACTTCTGGATAGCTAAGAAAACGGCCACGGAAATTCGGAATATTTTGCTAGAGGTTCATGGCGGATATACTCCATCATTTTCAACCATCAGCTTCTGGGTGAGCCAATTCAAACGTGGGGGCACAAGCACAAGTGACGTACCACGCAGTGGACGCCCAAAAACCGCTACCAACGATGAAATGCTCGACAAGATTCATGATGTCGTGTTAGCCGATCTCCGATTGCAGCCGAAAGAGATAACAGAGACGATAGGCATCTCGGAAGAACGTGTTGGCCATATGCTATACGAGATTTTGTGTATGGAAGAGCTTTCGACGCGTTTGCTCACACCGAAACAAAAACGAAAACTGGTGACCGTTTCGGAGGAGTGTCTGGGTAGAATCCAACGCGACCCAAGGGATTTCTTCATGCGTTTCGTAACCGTGGATGAGACGTGGATGCACTACTACATATCGAGGACCAAGGAACGGTCGAAGCAGTGTACTTTTCCGATGAAAGCAAAGACCGTTCCATCGGCCGGAAAGGTCATGGCGACCATTTTTCGGGATTCCCAACGTGTGATGCTCAGATAGACAGATAGAAGGGAAAGACGATTCCAGGTCAATAACTACAGCGATTTATTGACTCTATTCGATGCAGTATTGAAGAAGAAACGGCCTCATTTGCAGCCGAAAAAAGGTGTTTTTCCACCACGACAATGAACCTATTTTACTAGAGGTTTATTCATCCCGCATTGTTGTGTCCAAATTGAATGAGTTGCGCTAGGAATTAGTCTCACATCCTCCATATTCACCGGATGTAGCATCAAACGTTTTGCTCACTTTTTTACAGTGGAATACGAAGGAGATGAAAGATTGAAGTTATATACTGACTATCTAGAATTAATTATATTAACTTTCTTTCTACAAGAAACATAGCAGTACTTACCATTCAATTTTCATTTATAAACAGAGCAGCAGCAATTATGTCCGAATTGTCACATGTGAACATATCAGTCTAATTTCCAATAGATAAATTGATTTTGAGGTCATCTGCATATGCAAGCATTGAACACCAATATGATAGTGATATCAGTAAGTCGTTAATGAAAAATACAAATAGTAGTGGTTCTAAATATGATCCTTGAGGGATCCCTGATGAAGAATAAAAGTAATGAGATTTAAATTAATTACAGAGAACGTAGTAGCACGTATTTGGTAGTTAGGATTTTATCAGTAAGTTCGAGGAACAGCTCAAACTAAAGCCAGAGAATTTCTTTATTAATATTCCATAATCTATGGCGTCATAAGCACTACCAAAATAAATATAAATAACATCAAGTTGACCTTGTATGTATTGAGATATATCTTTAACGAACAAAATCGTGACAAGACTTAAGTACGAGGGCAATCCCAAAAAAAAAAGGTCTCCTATTTTTTGGGGACGTAGAGAAAGTTTTAATAAGGTTGTTGGCAACACTGTTGTGAGTGGTGCCTCCTCCGCTACCACATAAGCACGCAGGCGCGTCGCTCGGATGCTCAGTCTTGCCTTGGTAGCCATTCGAAATGGAGCTCCCGATAAACGTTACCGCCAAGAGCGAAGTGCGCGCAGTTATTCGATCTTTGAACGCAAAAGGGGTTAAACCGGTTGAAATTCACCGCCTATTGACGGAAGTGTGCGGACAGTCGTGCATGGATGTCAAAAACGTTCGCAAGTGGTGTAGAGAGTTTACAGCCGGTCGTACTCAAATTCATGACGAAGAAAGGAACGGGAGGCCGTCAATTGCCGACGAGACAATCGCGAAAGTTGAGGAACTCATGCGTAAAGATCGGAGGTTCACTCTGGATGCGCCCTGCATTTTGGTTCCTGAGGTTTCCAGAAGCACCATCCACAGGATTTTAACGGAAAAGTTGCAATATCGGAAGATGTGTGCAAGACCACAAACGGCAACGGGTTGATTCTTCCCGCGAATTTCTTCGCCGCTATGGAGACGAAAAGGACAACTTCTTGGACTCGATTGTCACGGGTGACGAAACCTGGGCATTCCGCTTTACACCTGAGACAAAATAACAGTCACGCGAGTGGCGGCATCCCTCTTCGCCCAAGCCACGAAAATTCAAGCAAACACAATCTGCCGGTAAAGTCATGGCAACTGTGTTTTGGGACAGGAAGGGGGTACTGTTGGTCGACTTTCTGCTTGCTGGGACAACAGTCAATGCTGACAGGTAGTGTGAAACACTGAAGAAACTCAGAAGGGCAATTCAGAACCGGAGAAGAGGGATGTTGAGCAAGGGTGTAAGCATTCTCCACGATAACGCCCGTCAAACCATCGATCTGCTGCAAAATTTTGGTTGGAACGTCATCACACACCCATCCTACAGTCCGAACTTGGCACCCGGCGATTTCCACCTGTTCCCCAAGTTGAAGGAACATTTATCTGGACGGCGGTTCTGCTCCGATGATGAGGTGAAAGATGAGGTTCAACGCTTCCTGAAGGGCATGGCGGCAAGCTGGTATGACATGGGCATTGTAAAACTGCCACAGCGTCTACAAAAATGCATCGACCGAAATGGCGATTATGTTGAAAAATAAAGCATTCTTCAACCTTTAAAGTGATGTAGCAATTATAGAAAATTAACGGTTCTTTGTATATCTAAAAATATAGGAGACCTTTTTCTTTGGGAATGCCCTCGTAGAATGTCCAGTTTCTTCAAAGTGCAGAAACTTTCTTGATGAAGTGTACGCCAACATAAATCTATAACTTGGAAATAACCAGATCACCTATAAAAGTCATCCAATAAGAATAATTGAATTTTATTAGAGAATCGATAAGAAAATTGTCGGAATTGATGGAGACCATGTATACGATATGATCTTTATTTTATGTGTGTCATTGATTTATTGCCATGCCCTTTAAATGTGACGGAACACATGTTGGTTTATTGGATTGCTTAGTTTTTCTAACCATTACTATTACATTACAAAAAATAAAAATAAAACCGGCATACAGATTGTTATCGTTACGCTAAGCCATTTACTAATTGGAGTCCCATTGTAAGAATAACGACAGTGATTTAGTTTAACATTTTTATTAAGGTGATTGAGAACTTCTAATTTCATAATCAAATATTAAAAACGCCTACAAATTTTCTTCTCCCAATATCCTTCATACCAATACGAGAAATACGACAAACTCGTACAACTTTCGAAAATAATTAGAGCCAACGTTAATTACGACATTTCGCTTGCCAGCCAACAAACTACGGTACAACTACCCCCTTAGTCGGCGTTATTAAGTAATGCCCAAATGCGGGAAACTCACGCAATACGGTTGGGGGGTTGCATACACTGTACTTGTACCTATAAATGGCTGATAATGATATGTCGTGTTTATAATACCACTATGTAAATTAATAAAACGATCGCGCCACCTTTCTTTCACTTCTTTTTTTGTTGATAACAATACGCGTGTAATGTTTGGAAAAACCGTGGGTTAATGATACGTATATACGTGCCGACTTTGGAATAATATGTAATACAGAGGGGAATTAGGAAATTTGTTTTTTTTTGTATTTCAAGTACAAAAGAAATGGTCATTGTTTTTTATATACGGGCTACGTAGAAAGTTTTTAGAAAACGTCTTTCAAAGTATGCGCGTATTTGTGTTTAATATACGAGGGTCATTCGGAAACTAAATAACGTCTTGTTTTCACACGTAATCACGTCCTCCACCTTGGCGGCAGCTACGGTCCAATACGATTGATTACTGCTTTGTGACATTAAAATGTGTAGCAAAATTGACGATACCGCCAAGTGTGAGGCGCGCTTTTTAAACGCGAAAAAGTCACACCCTTGGTCAATTTTCCTCGACGTTTTTCCTTGATGGCCTCCTTTAATTTCTCTAATATCGCTGCGTAATATTCTCCGGTTATGCTCCTACCTTCTTCTTTGTAATCAATAAATAATATCCCCTCACAATCCCAAAAAGCAGTAGCCATCAACTTTCCAGCCGATTCGGACAGTTTGAATTTCCTTGGCGTTGGTGTCCCCTTTTCATGCCATTGCATGGACTCCTGTTTGGACTCAGGCTCAAAGTGATGAACCCATGTTTCATCTCCGGTAACAATCCGTACCAAAATCTGTGCAGGTTTGTCTCCACACAGTTCCAAAAATTGTTTGGACGCACAGACGCGCTGCTGTTTCTGCAGCGGCGTGAGCATTCTCGGTACCCATCTTGCACTGACTTTTGTCATACCCAGGTGGTCATGTAGGATACGCAAAATGGTGGTATCTGATACTCCAACTAATACAGATGATTGTTTTTTCTTCAAACGAGCAGTAGAAATTTTTGCACTTTTTCGACGATGTCTGATGTGGTGGCCTCAACTGGTCGTCGTGAGCGGGGGTCGTCTTCAATCGACTCCCGACCATGTTTAAAAAGACCATGCCACTTATAAATCATTGATTTACTAGGGCACTGTTCTCCATAAACGGTTTCCATTTCATTCAATATGGTTTGAGCGTTCTTTCCTTGCTTTGTAAGGAACTTTATCACAGCACGGTGTTCAATTTCCTCCATAGTTTCAGTTTCCTTCCGGATCGACTTGTTTAGCAGGCAACTATTCGTAAACGACTGACGCTATAGGGCTGCAACTTAACTTATATACTAATGATGAGTGGCCAATCAGAATGATACCTAGCGAGCGCCCCTATCCCCACTCCATCCCCTCCATTTCACGAACTTCTGGACCTCCCCTCGTATAGCTGGAAACGTAAAACTCCCCTTACTACATATTTTATACGAAACCGACTCTTCTTTCCCAAAATAGAAAAAAAGATGACTCGTACAAATTACATCTGAATGTTTTATCGTAGCAATTACTTTATATTTAACTTCCCGCGCCTTCGTTTCTCCCTCGAAATCGTTAATGGAATAACCTATGTGTTTCAAGGAAATGAAACCCTTATCGATTTGGCGCAGTCATTAGGATCAGATAATATTGCGACATTCATTTGTAATTGTGTAGGTTACTTTCCCAGTATGGGACATCCGAGAAACGTAGACGAAGGTCGTCATAGTATAAGGGTTTCAAAGAACGTCCTCACCTATTTCCCTTTTCTTTTTATTGACTCAAATTATCCCCCTAAATGCATAGAAATAAATACAATTCGCGATCATTACAATCATAACTAAATAAGCGGAAGTATTTTTACGGTTTCTTAGTGACGACTTGATGGGGTTTCTTCGAATAAAAGCGACGTTCGTCGCTGGGTGTTCTCGACGCGTTACGGAAGCGAAACGCTGAAAATTAAGCCGTCGAAATAGTCCGGTGCGAATTGAAACTTGTTTGACTGACGTTTGCTTGCGTCAAAATTGAAAATTTATTCGGGTTATACGCTTTAACTTTCCGTTAATTAACAGCGTTGGGTTTCCTACGATTAGATTGGTGACTGGGGTAGTATTGACAAATTATTAGCTTTTGCCTCGTTTTAAACGTGAAAGGGGGAAAATGGATATGGAAAGCTGCGGAGCTGTTTGCAAGAATAATAATAGCACTGGCCAATAAATTATTCTTTTTTTCTAATGACTAACAAGAACAGGTTTCGGGGTATCAAATTCAGATCCTAATCAAACTTGGTAGGTAGCTAGAGTATGTTGAGACTTGAAAATAAAAATTTATTGTTTGTGCTGTAATTCACACCCCTTCAAAAATTCACAGATTCTCAGTTTTCTTGAAATAATCCTTGAACGGAAATAGATAGAACAAAAATTTAAACGCAAATATTGTACCTTATTGAAAGGTCTTTCAGAACACGTGAATATGGTATATACATGTGCTAGAGCTGATTATGCCAATACGGAAAGGAAATCTTTAGTATCCTTTATTGATTTCAAAGCGTGTTCAATTATACAAAGTGTTACAAGTCCTACGTTATGCTACTTACACCAAAACAATCTATGTATTGCATACATATGTTTTCTATTAAGAAAGACTATTATAACACATGGGCTGAAAAGTCCCGGGCTTAACACATAGATGACGCTAGTTTTATGGCAGTCACCTTTCTCTCAGTTAGTACTAACCTTCAAAAGACAGCTGTTAAAATTTCATGATATTCTATTCATTAGTTTGTGAGTTATTGTCCTAAGAATCACGGTACTTTTGTTATTTTCAAAGCAATGGATCAAAAACAATTTCGTGTTTTAATTTAATACTGCTTCTTGATGGGAAAAAATACCGTTCAAGCGAAGCAATGGCTTGAAAAGTGTTATGGGGAGTCCGCTCCATCAGAAACAACAATAAAACGTTGGTTTGCTGACTTCAAACGTGGTCGTAGAGACACCGATGATGCAGAACGCAATGGACGTCCAAATGAGGCTGTAACACCAGAAAACACCAAAATAATCCACAAAGTCGAAAAGTGAAGTTGCGTGAGTTAGCTGACATCGTAAAGATATCATAAGAACGTATTGGCTTTATATTGCATGAGCATTTGACTATGAGAAAGCTCTGTTCAAAGTAGGTGTCGCGTTTGCTCACTGTTGACCAAAAACAAGAACGTGTTGATGATTCTGAGCAGTGTTTAGCCATGTTTAAACGTGACAAACCGGAATTTTTGCGTCGATATGTGACAATGGATGAAACATGGATCCATCATTTAACTCCGGAATCAAAACGATCGTCATCT
This sequence comes from Trypoxylus dichotomus, assembly GCA_023509865.1. Taxonomy (NCBI): domain Eukaryota; kingdom Metazoa; phylum Arthropoda; class Insecta; order Coleoptera; family Scarabaeidae; genus Trypoxylus; species Trypoxylus dichotomus. Next base: position 1,977,192 of record CM042076.1, read on the forward strand.
GAGTGGACAGCAACTAGTGAGCCTCGTCCAAAGCGCCCGAAAGCACAACAATCGGCTGGAAAGGTTATGGCCTCGGTATTTTGGGATGTGCATCGTGTAATATTCATCGACTATCTTGAGAAAGGAAATACCATCAACAGTGAATATTATATAACGTTATTGGAGCGTTTGAAGGCCGAAATTGCAAAGAAACGACCGCATATGGCAAAGAAAAAAATGTCGTTTCATCAAGACAACGCACCGTGTCACAAGTCAATCAAAACAATGGCAAAACTACATGAATTGAACTTCGAATTGCTCCCACATCCACCGTATTCGCCAGATTTGGCTCCCAGCGACTACTGGCTGTTCGCAGACCACAAAAAAATGCTCGCCGGTAATAAATTTCGCACGAATGAAGAGGTTATCGCTGAAACTGAGGCCTATTTTAAGGCAAAAGATAAATCGTTCTACAAAAGTGGTACTGATGATGATGGAGATTACGTTGATGAATAAAGCTAATTTTGAACCAAAAAAAACGTGTTTTCTTTGTTAGGCCTGGGACTTTTCAGTGTTATAATATCTGCAACAAAGAAAGGAGGATAGAGGTCACCAATAATACGTACTTAGACTATCTAAAAAAACACTGAAACTCTTCTGCAAACTTCGCAATAACTAGAAATACGATGCCATTAGGACCAACCATTTGCTCCAACTATGTCATTACCAGGAGTGACGCATGAGACCGTAATTTATTAATGAACGGTAAATGTGTAATTTGTAAATTTATTAATTGGTTCGTCCACAAATATTAGAATGAATGGAACCGAATGTTCAGAGTCAATGGGAACATACACTAGCGTCTTTCAACCGGAGATCAATGTGATTGGAAAATGTCCTCAATTAAACCTTGACAGGAACTATCGAAGGCAAAGCATTGCAATTTTCTGCGATAGTCAAGGAGCCATAATGGCGTTGAGCTCGAACACCATCAACTCGAAATTGGTCTTGGACCAGACTGAGAAAACATAGTTGCAGTATGTATACCAGGACACACTGGAATCGGCGGCAACGAGAAAGCTAACCTATTAGCAAAAAAGGTCGCCACAACTTCGTTCGTGGGACCGGAGCCGTTCTGTGGTATAGGGATGAGCACCTATAAAAAAGAACTTAAAGACCCGCGCCAACCATCTTGGCAAAGAGGTCATAGCTATTGTAATTTATTAAAGCTCTTGAGCTAGATCGGGAGCTATAAGTACGGGCAAGCCCTAGCAGCTTGCAACTCATATAAGGGGGCAACACCACCCTTAATTAATCTAATCTAATCTACAAATATTTCGATAAACTTCCACGGCACACAAATTAATTATCTATTCGGTACACAGTGTTTCGAAAGCTCGCGGACTCTCATCCTCAATCTATTTACCGAATTAAATGTATGAAACAAAAAAAATTAGTTCTTTCAAGTTCTAACAAGCAATACCATCTGCAGAGCTTTTTGTGAATCCACCCATTACCAGCGTGTCAAATACAAGTTCAAGAATATAGGTACTTGTTGCGGATTAAAATATACAAGTAAGAATGATTTCCATTAGCCTACTGAATTTCCGCAATGCTTTATGAACAAAGTACATTACGAACATACATTATTCAAACGTTGACTTCGTATCTCTTTCACGAACAAGCGTCACGTGTCCCTAATCGGGCCGAAAAATCGCCAGGAATCGCACGCTAGCCAATTGCATATCGTGCCGGCGCCTTTTCCGTGACGTTTCCTCCGTGCCCGTAATTTATCATTTTCGTCCGTTCACTCAACTCTCGCTTACTGAAATAATTCGGAAAGGCGGCGTAGGATTGCTAACGTGGGCTATACACATTGGCGATGCATATTTCGCTGTTATTTTAAAAAATTGCGTCGTGGTTCGAATGTTACTTTGAGGCTAGAAAGAGCTATTCCCAAAGGAAGTTTAGGGAGAGAGTAAAATGTATCGTGAAGAATTTACATGTGGAATTAGGAATGTTTAAGCTTTCTGCGACTATCGTGAGTCAGAAAAAGAATTTTTAGGTGTAATTTTTTGTGAAGATTAACTACGGTTGATAAAATCAGATTTCACCACCGTGCTTATGGATTCTAGCAGCAATATCAATAGTAGACATATCATCGTAGCCTTCGTCCAAAGGAAATCATAATTTTCCAATTAACATGTAAGGTAATGGCTGCGATTTTTTGGGAGTAGAAGAATCACACTATTAGAACCGTATTAAACCTTCGTACCCAACAATTTAAAGTAAATAATTTCTGAAGAACGATCTGGAATGTACCATAAGAAAACCAGACATATTATTCTGAAAAATTAGACCAATTGAAGCTTTAGTTTATGTTTCATCTATGCCTTTCGCCATATCCAGCCCCCAAATGTCTCCATTCACACTTATTGCCTAAAACTTTTTCTTTGCTGGGATGTGGCTTTGGTAAAATAAGAGAAATTTATTGCAGCAACGGAAGGGTGTTGCAAAAATTGCGCGATAGCACTTCAACATTCTTGATCCAAGCGCGTTCAAGAAGAAGAATATGCTGGTAACACATGAGCTGAAAAGTCCCGAGCCTAACAAAGAAAACACTGTTTTTTTTGGTTCAAAATTAGCTTTATTCATCAACGTAATCTCTATCAAGAGCAACGCAATCATTCCAGCGCCGCTCTAACATTTCAATACCACTTTTGTAGAACGATTTATCTTTTGCCTCAAAATAGGCCTCAGTTTCAGCGATAACCTCTTCATTCGTGCGAAATTTCTTACCGGCGAGCATTTTTTTGAGGTCTGCGAACAGCCAGTAGTCGCTGGGAGCCAAATCTGGCGAATACGGTGGATGTGGGAGCAATTCGAAGTTCAATTCATATAGTTTTGCCATTGTTTTGATTGACTTGTGACACGGTGCGTTGTCTTGATGAAACAACATTTTTTTCTTTGCCATATGCGGTCGTTTCTTTGCAATTTCGGCCTTCAAACGCTCCAATGACGCTATATAATATTCACTGTTGATGGTAATTCCTTTCTCAAGATAGTCGATGAATATTACACCACGCACATCCCAAAATACCAAGGCCATAACCTTTTCAGCCGATTGTTGTGGTTTCGGGCGCTTTGGACGAGGTTCACTAGTTGCTGTCCGCTCAGATGACGATCGTTTTGATTCCGGAGTGAAGTGATGGATCCATGTTTCATCCATTGTCACATATCAACGCAAAAATTCCGGTTTGTTACGTTTAAACATGGCCAAACACTGCTCAGAATCATCAACACGTTCTTGTTTTTGGTTAACAGTGAGCAAACGCGGCACCCACTTTGAACAGAGCTTTCTCATGGTCAAATGCTCATGCAATATAAAGCCAATACGTTCTTTCGATATCTTTACGATGTCAGCTAACTCACGCAACTTCACTTTTCGATCATTCAAAACGAATTTGTGGATTTTTTTTACGTTTTCTGGTGTTACCGCCTCATTTGGACGTCCACTGCGTTCTGCATCATCGCTGTCTCTACGACCACGTTGGAAGTCAGCAAACCAACGTTTTATTGTTGTTTCTGATGGAGCGGAGTCCCCATAACACATTTCAAGCCATTGCTTCGCTTGAACGGTATTTTTTCCCATCAAGAAGCAGTGTAAAATTAAAACACGAAATTGTTTTTGATCCATTGTTTTGAAAATAACAAAAGTAGAATATCATGAAATTTTAACTGCTGTCTTTTGAAGGTTAGTACTAACTGAGAGAAAGGTGACTGCAATAAAACTAGCGTCATCTATGTGTTAGGCCCGGGACTTTTCAGCCCATGTGTTAAATATAATTGAGGAAATCTTTCTGTAGTAGTCCTGTCACCTTCGTGTCCTTGGAAGAATATGTTTTGATAATCTTCATTTGTACATTGATTTTAACATAACTTGGAAAACAATTTTTTGCAAGGAATCCAGAAGGTACTTTTTAGAATATGAAACCAAAGCGAGATTTTTAGAATGTTTAAAGAGACCAAAGTCGAATGTTTTGGTTGATGAAATCTAATTTTATGACCATGCTCCTGGATTGTAACAGAAATCTAAACTGTACACAGTTTGTGGTAGTCTTACTTCAAAAGGAGCCAAAATATTCCCATCAGCTGGAAAGGTAATGGTTGCGATTTTGGGGTTCGAAGCGATGGATCAAACTGCTGCGATTGTTTTATACTTTTATACTAAACAAATTACAGGACGTAATTTCCTAAAAGTAATCTGGAATATTCTCTACGAAAACTAGTGAGATTTTTCCAAAGAAATTAGTCAATTCAGGCTTTAAATTATCATCCATTTCATTTGTCAGATCCAGCCCCCAAATAAAACTTTTAGAATTGTCGGAGGAGTAAAGCTCAATTTACAAAATTTCCAATATATTTAACACAGTATTATAATATAACATATTTCGCTATGGCTGTAGCTTCATCAAATATTCTACTCTTACTCAACAAAACCTTATTTATACTCAAATTTAAGATACCCTTATCTTAGGCTAACTAAGGATAATATGTACATAATCGGCTCATTATGGCTCTAAATTCTTAGTACTAAAGTTCACAAACAAATTCAACAAAGGTGAATTATTCAAGTTTATTTGATCATTTACTAGTGCATCTGAATATTTAACTTTATTTATCTCTAGGGATTCGAGTAAGTTTAATTTTAGACCTTCGCTTTCGGAATGTAACATTTAGAAATTATTATTGAAATTATTGTTATTTTCCAGTAAGTAGTGTGTCTAACAGAAATCTTTATTCTTATGTACATAGCTTATGAAGTGCTCATGTATTCTTTTGTCAAAACTTCTACTTGTTTGGCCGATATACGTTTTTGGGCAATCGAAACAAGTTAGTTTATAAATTCCTGATTTTTTTCCTATGTTTAATTTTGATTTATTGGTTTTTGTAAATTTTCCTAATGAATTATTGGTTTTAAATTAGATTTGTACCTTGTAACTAATCCCCTTTTCCTTTATATTTCGATAAATTTTTCTAATTGCTTTGTTATAGTTCTTTTTCTTTAATATTATATCTACTAATTTGCGATTATATCCATCATTTACTGCTATTTGTTTGATGATATTGAATTTTCAATATCATCAAACGGCCGACTCAATCGGAGTTAAGTTTAGTCCGCTTCTTTACCAAACCCAAAATCGTCTTTGCTGGGAAAAGGTTTTGGTTAGATAAAGGACTTTTAAATATCATCAAACAGCTGACTCAATCGGAATTAAAACTTTTACTCCGCTTCTTTACCAAACCCAAAATTGTCTTTGCTGGGAGAAAGTTTTGGTTAGATAAAGGACTTGTTGCAGCAATGGAGTAGTATTCGAGATATTGAGTGATGGCATTCCGACATCGTTTGTCAAAATGTGTTAAAATTGAAAGATAAAAATTGGTTTCCTATTTCTTTCTTTTCGACTTGTCAAAAATTAGGAACCCTCTCTATAAGGGTCATATAACTTTCACCTGCGTAAAAGACCACTGCTAAAGATTATTTTTTCATAATCAACATGCCAAAATCTTCTTTAACGCACTTAGGTGACTATTTCACGCGTAAAAATAAGGTAAAACAAAATTTACCCGATCAACAGCGCCAAAGTACCCACAATAAAGTTTTATTAAAGAGGAGGGATCTAGTGCTCTGTGAAAATAAGAACAGTACGGTTTACCAACTTAATTTAATCAAATACCCAACCTCACTCAGATTTTTAATAATTTTAGATCAAGCTCCTGATCTAAATCAACAAATCTAGCATTTAGGACAGTATGAGAACCCGGATGTTTCAAGTTATTTTGAGTAGAGGATCCAACCCTCACAACAAGGTTTAGAAGGAATTATACATTTTTTATGTATTTATTTTATTTATTAATTTTGTGTTAATGGACCTATAGAAATTCCGCTGTTTTGAGTTGCCATTATTGTAAATATTTTCTGGATAGAATGTAATAAATTGTTTTAATGTTATTTCCTCTTACTAACATAACCTAACTTCGATGCATAATTTACCAAAGATATTAAGGAAACCAGATGTTCTATTCAAAACTTCATATAAAACTATAGAAATTTCGGTAAGTGTATTCTTTCTTCAGAATTTGATAATAATTGCTTGTCTAAAGTAATATTTTTTTTTTGCAAAAACGTCATACAAATAAAACAAACCGTCTTGCAGTGGAAAAAGTCACTGCCCTTTAACATTCCTCTTAATTATATCAATGAATCCTTTAGAGAACGTAAGCTTGACAGCTAGAGTCTTCAGAATTTGATTATTATTGCACTAGAATCTACTACGTTCCAAATTTTGCAATTCCAACAAGAACCTACTTGGCACCATTATTTTCAAATTTATTCATATCACATCTACTAGATGGCCAATTTCCAAAGGATGCAACAATTTCTAACCTCGACGGATATCAACTATAAGGACACGAAAAGAAGCTTTGGAATGTTTCCAATTTTAAATGTGGAACGAGAAGAATTGACGTAAATAACATGAGGCAAAAAGAAGCAGTAATCTTAATCGTTAAAGATTCGCCGTTCCCAAACAAGAATAGATATATACCAGGCCTAATTGAGTGGGAGATCTTCTCATCGAAATGGGTCAAGGTTCTGCGTTTGGTATTGACATCAAGAAGTTGTACGTAATAGAGATGTTGGAGTAAATTTGTTACATCATTCATAAGGAACGAAAGGGTCAATAAATTTAGGGTTTCAAACTTTATGCGGTTAATATTGCTTTTCGGGGAATACGTCCTAGAAAACGATGGAATTCGATATTTTCCTATCGTCGTTTCAATATCATGCGAGATCAAAACAAATAAGACCACCAGGACTTACGTTCTGTGTGTGAAAGGTCATGTTATTCCAAGCTTCTCATCCCAGAGGTCTAGATCTATTCATATCCAGAACCTCGATAACTACCGGCGCCAGTTCTCACTCATAGTTTACACAATTTCTCCTATTCTCACACCATGGTTATTACTTTGTTTGCGATCTACCGAAATGTTTTCTTTTTGTTTTTAAGACGGGCAATATTCGAGAATGAAAAGTCTTATTTTAACGAAGCGCAGCTGAAAATTTCCCCTATTTTAAGCGAGATTAGCTTCGAATCTTCATCGCAATCCGAGCTCGACCAGCTAAAGGCCAAACCCACATTTTAAATTTACGCCGTTAACCTGAGACGCGGAGATCCCTTTCGCAATTCGGGACTTTTCTGAATGAACCGGCGTTCGAATCGCTATTTTCGCGTTTAGACGCGTTTCTCTCTACCCGAAACTCTACCCAACTCGATCGTCTCACGACATTCACCGTCAATTCTTTGATGTGATAGCGTAGTCGTACGACGCGGAGTTTGTAACGCGCTTTTCCGGTGACGGACTCGGTATAACTGAGACCGTTCGTTGCGCTCGTAAATTTTCACGGCCGCCATGTTGGACCTGCGTCCTCAAAATGTTACGTCACAATCAATAGAGAAGGTTCCACCTGAACGCGAAGAGAACGAACCGTCGATGTTATGCATCGGATGCTATGGCAAAAAATTGTTATCGATTATTTTTCGACGTTAGATTTTTTGGATCCGTAAGGCATGGGAAGGGCGAAGATTCTGGGAGATGTTCGGGAGAGTTTGATGGGGGAGTTTTAAGACGAATTTGGGCTTGATGAATTTTTGGTGGAGGCGCTGGTGTAGGAAGGTTAGGAAGTGGAGGAGGAAATTGTTGAAACTGTTAATTATAGTGTAAGAAGAAAATTTGTCTCAATTCAAAATTTTAACGTTGTTTGAAATGAAATTATTATTTATAATGCCTGTACGATTTGCTGATGTAACATATAGGCTGAAAAGTCCCGGGCCTAACAAAGAAAACACGTTTTTTTTGGTTCAAAATTAGCTTTCTTCATCAACGTAATCTCCATCAAGAGCAACGCTATCATTTCAGCGCCGCTCTAACATTTCAATACCACTTTTGTAGAACGATTTATCTTTTGCCTCAAAATAGGCCTCAGTTTCAGCGATAACCTCGTCATTCGTGCGAAATTTATTACCGGTGAGCATTTTTTTGTGGTCTGCGAACAGCCAGTAGTCGCTGGGAGCCAAATCTGGCGAATTCGGTGGATGTGGGAGCAATTCGAAGTTCAATTCATGTAGTTTTGCCATTGTTTTGATTGACTTGTGACACGGTGCGTTGTCTTGATGACACAAAATTTTTTTCTTTGCCATATGCGGTCGTTTCTTTGCAATTTCGGCCTTCAAACGCTCCAATAACGCTATATAATATTCACTGTTGATGGTATTTCCTTTCTCAAGATAGTTGATGAATATTACACCACGCACATCCCAAAATACCGAGACCATAACCTTTCCAGCCGATTGTTGTGCTTTCGGGCGCTTTGGACGAGGTTTACCAGTTGCTGTCCACTCAGATAACGATCGATTTGATCCCGGAGTGAAGTGATGGATCCATGTTTCATCCATTGTCACATGTCGACGCAATAATTCCGGTTTGTTACGTTTAAACATGGCCAAACACTGCTCAGAATCATCAACACGTTCTTGTTTTTGGTCAACAGTGAGCAAACGCGGCACCCACTTTGAACAGAGCTTTCCCATAATCAAATGCTCATGCAATATGAAGCCAATACGTTCTTTTGATATCTTTACGATGTCAGCTAACTCACGCAACTTCAATTTTCGATCATTCAAAACGATTTTGTGGATTTTTTTTATGTTTTCTGGTGTTACCGCCTCATTTGGACGTCCACTGCGTTCTGCATCATCGGTGTCTCTACGACCACGTTTGAAGTCAGCAAACCAACGTTTTATTGTTGTTTCTGATGGAGCGGAGTCCCCATAACACTTTTCAAGCCATTGCTTCGCTTGAACGGTATTTTTTCCCATCAAGAAGCAGTGTAAAATTAAAACACGAAATTGTTTTTGATCCATTGTTTTGAAAATAACAAAAGTAGCGTGACTCTTAGCACAATAACTCACAAACTAATGAATAGAATATCATGAAATTTTAACAGCTGTCTTTTGAAGGTTAGTACTAACTCAGAGAAAGGTGACTGCAATAAAACTAGCGTCATCTATGTGTTAGGCCCGGGACTTTTCAGCCTATGTGTTAGTTGACGATTCCAAAGTAATTTCCGGTGGATTGTCTTTTGTTCTTCTCGAAGGACCAGTAACTGCATTTAGTTACGTCTTCAAAATACAAACGCTTTCCTAACGTACCGTTTATTTTGCTATAATAAATGTCAAAACAGTTGGTCTGTAATTCTATATATATTTTTTTTATCACCATCGTCATGAATTTGTTTGATAATCATTGTCTTTAAGAGTTTCGAAAATGTAAGATTTCTAAAGCGCATTTCGTGAAGCCTTAAAACTTGTGCTTTGCTCCTAGCCAAATAAAAACTGCCCTAATAAACAAAACTGTATGATATTCCAGACGAGGGTTATCAAATTAAGTGTGAATGTTTTATTTTTATCTGATTCATTGAACTTTCTTTTCCTCTCTTGACTCTTCTTTTCCTAGGAAAAAATTGCGTGGTACATACCTAGGTATACGTGATCTACATGTTTCCAAAATTTCATAATACTCTGAATTTCCAAGTTTGAGATCGTTCCTTGTAAGCGTACGATTTTTGTGGAGTAGGAACAATATCTTCTTAGTTGCAGGTAGTGCATATCGTTATTGCATCCTCTTTCCTGCAATTTTTTCTCTGTATAAAAGCGAAAAATCTCGGCTTAACTGAGCCTTTGAATACGGCTACAACTTCGAAACACGTCTCGATAATTACTGTGTGGCAAACGATACGGGTCGCAATTGTCGTCCTTTTATTCCGACACATTAAACATGCTAACGAGCGTCGCTTTACCAGCATTAACACCAACGTCCTTTATCTCTCCTCGAATTCCAAGTTGGTCTCGTTGCTTCCGATAATTTGCATTTATTGCAGTTTCTACTAGGTACCTGGCTAGGAAACTTGTAGGGGTTAGAGATATAACAAGGGAGTTGTTGAAATGGTGTATTTCAGTCGAAAATTCTCGATTCAAATTAATATCTGTCGTTTTGATCAATTAATCTTTAATAATACGTAATGTTATAAATAGAATGAAATATGAAACGTTTTAGTAAATATGGGGTGTTTCGAAAAATGTGCACAAATAAAAATTACATCTTGTAAAAGCGTAAAATGTACTTGTTAAATAACGCAAAATTTATAATAATATAATCGTTTTGGTAAGTTTTGTTTATGTTTTTATTTGATAAATTTTAGATTTCAGAATGCAAAAAATGTTCTTTAAAATTTTATTTGAAAAAAGGGGGTGTATAAATGCAAATGCATAAACTATTTCGTGCATAAAATACAAACACATTTGGAAACTAAAGTGAAACAGATGGAGATAAAAGATGTACGATTGCGACCTGAAATGTTTCCGGAATCGACAACAGATAGCGCACCAAGGTTGAAGTAGATTCATTGGTCTGCAAAGGTAACCTGTTTTATACCACTTGTCAAAATTTCAGACGTCTACTGTCAATAGTTGTTGCTTAAGAGTCTGTTTGTGTAGTAAGTCAGGCGGTTTCGTAAAAATGGATAAAGTCAAATTTCGTGCAGTGATAAAAGACTTCTGAATGGTTGGGTTAATGGCCACGGAAATTTGATATCACGTCGCCTTCGTAAAGTTCTTTAGTAAACTTGACGTGTGTTTCGTACATCGTTTTCAAAAATATTCCCTGCAATTCTTTTCATTTCTTGTTCTTCTTATAATTTCGTCATCATGCATGCAAATTTAGGACGATCTAATTTATCTTCAGCATCAGTTTTCTAATCGTCTTTACGTGACATGGTGTTAAATTATATGAAACGCTAGTCATCGGATTTGCATCTCAATAGCTGATTAACCTGTTCCCTTAACTTAATTAATGCAATTAGAACAAATCGAATCAATAATTTCCAGTAATTGATGCAGCTGAGGACGCTTCTGTTTAATCACGATACTAAAGCTGTAATTGGATCATATTACTCGCATAATAATAGGATTTGAAGTATAGCTTCCATTTTCATGTCTCGCACCATGAAATGATGAAGATACATCGCCGTTAACGTTGATATTACATATCGATATTTCGCTTATATTTAAGCGAAATTTAATTTTAGGAAAGATATTTAACTGTATCATTTATTATATTTTTTTACGTAAAAGTTTCATTTCATATTAAAATTAAAATGTAATAGTTTTTAAATATTTAATTTAAAATTGTAATATAAGTGTCATCTAATGCCTAATAACAAGATTATAATGTAATGGAAACTAACTAAAATATACAGATCTCTTCATTATCGCCTAAGCATATTACACTTTTTCGAAGATTAAGTGGTGAGGTGGTATTTACTTTTTAAAAAGCTAGAACATATTAAAAATATGAAAAACTAATGAGTAATCCGTTGATTCCAAATAAAAACCCATTTGTAATCTTATTAAAAGGTATCTGTCACTCTTTGTATTTAAAGAATTCTGTATGCGATACTATCGTAAAAGAATTTGAAATATTCTGCAATAGATGTCGCCACGAAGCAATCTTTTTTCTATTTCAAAAAATAATCAATTATCAATTTTTCTTTTATCAATCGTGTACAATAGGAATAGAAAAATATTATTAAAGATTGTCATTGTATAATTTACATGTCAAAGTCATTATCTCTAAATAGATTTTTATATATTTTGGATAATTTCCATTATTTGCAAAAAAAATATAATTTATTTAAATTTGCCTGACAGATTTGGTTCAAAATCAATATATTAATTCCCTTGCAACCCGTACAGGATAATTTTGAAGACACAACGAACAAAATTTGTTTTATTTGCCTGTAGTTTACTCTGAAATATTCCAATCAGTGGCGTAGCTAAGTTTTCGGAACATATCATTTCACAAATTTGGAAAACAGTATCAAATAATGATATATTAATTGCTTGGCTTAGCTTTTTATTTGTTTAAAATGTTAGGCAATCACTTATCATTGCATTAAGATGAACACGATCGCAACGGGTGTTATTTTGAACTTTTAAAATGAAAATAACATTAAAATAGCTACGTATGATCTAATAACTATGTTACTTGTAGGCGTTATGGAGTAAAATGACAATTTAAAGTAATAGAAACAAAGCTCAAAGTAAAAACATCAACTACACCCGAGATTTGAAGATTTTCTTTGTTGATTTTATATCGGAAAAAAACATCAACGACTTTTAAGGTAGTTTTTGATCAGTTTTAATTTGGAAAATATTGCCGCTTTAACCACTACGACAGGAACAATATATATGCTGGAATAAGAAGAAATCAAAAGATGTTCAATCAATTCAACATATTAGAAAGCTGTTCCACATCAGTCATATTTTTAATCTTCTTCTGCTTGAATTCCGAATGGTAACATTTGTGATCAAAACAAAGGTTTTTGAAAACTTCTTTTACGACCTGAATTGTCCTATATGTGGCTACCACTGACTTCATTCATTTGAAACTAAGATAATACATCGTCATCTAAAACTTGATTTTGGGTCAAAATGAGTTTTCAGCTTGCTCGAAAACTGAATTGATATTCGCCATTTTGTGCAATTTTGGTCGCTTTTTCATCGATGTGTGTCCAATTCGTCGAAAAATTCTCGAAAGTCACTCATCTCTAAAAAGACGTTACCCAAAAACGTCATAAGCTTCATTTATATGTAAAGCGTCTGCTTCTAGTAATTTTGAGACGATATTTATGTTTTAATTAATTAATTTTACTTTTAATTACGAATCTGAATGTTTCAGTCAATAATTTCATTTCTTTCAAATTTTTGTTGTCCAATCTTATAAGAGATAAAGCTCACAAAACTTCGGTAAATCTTTCTTTACAAGCATTGTACCTTCTTCTCTAGCGTGTAGGATTAAGTATTTTCAAGGTATGGTGGTATGGAATTAGCTTCCAAATTTTCCCACCGTATAATGCTGAATCAGAAAAAGCTATGGACATTTTGAACTTCATCAGTTCAACTAAATTCAGATTACAACTGACGCAATGGACAAAATAAGCACGTATTTCCTTTATTCGTCGGGTGGCCCATTTGCTGCACCTTTCAATTTTGTAAGAATTCAACATTAATAATTATTATCTCATAATCTACATGACAAAATCATATCCACATAGATTATGAAATGTTTTAGATAAATTTCATTTTTTGCAAGGAATAGCCCTCTGAAAATTTCTATTGGCAACACTGTCTTCACACCCTTGGAGAAATCATATAACTCTTAACAGCACTGCCGTCAATGCTATATATTTTCATTTTTTTTTTTTGAAAACATGTTAACCATATTTTTTTAATTTCATTTTCTTATTTTAATAAATTGCATTATAATAACATTGTCGTATTATTTCATGTCTGACATCTATCGCTAAAAATTATGAACACTACTTTAAAACGCGCTACTTTTAAACGCGCTACTTATAAACGCGGCCTGCGAACGTATACTACCGCTCAAAAGTGTTTAGGCACCCCTGTTTTCATGGATTATTCATATAGTATTATGTTTACCAAAAAAACAGTATAATAAAATGGAATACGTATTTAAAATGTAGTTTAGTAAGATAAACACCCATTATATCGCATAAGGTTTACCATCATTTACCTGCACTTGGTCGGGTTACCATAAACTGTCTATTGCGGTGCAATTACAATAACAGTTCCTCTGAATTTACTGGGTAAATTTAGTCATCTCTTCGATTGTAGGTAATAATGTTTAAATTACCTTCCTAGAAGTTTATAGTGAAATCTGTAACCTATGGTCAGTTGCAGTGTGGTATTTACTCTATTCACGTCGTCAGCGAAATATCGTGTGACAATTTCTTAAAATGCCTCCACGAAGAGAAATTAGTACGGAAACATGTGCGCTTATAATAGCTTACCATAAAACTGGCATAAGTAATCGACAAATTGCCAAATAAATGAAAATACACCACGCTACGATTGACTATAACGTAAAAGCATATCGGGAAACTGACAGTTTTCTTAATAAAAGACGGAGTGGAAGGCCAAAAGCGACAACATTTGCAGATGATCGCAGAATAGTGGTTACCAGCAAGTTAAATAGACGCAAAACAGCCTCGGAAATCACCACAGAATTAAATGTTGGTCGTCAAAAACTAGTCAGTGTTTCTACAGTCAAACGTCGCCTACAGAAAGCCGGGCTCCATGGACGTATTGCGATGAAAAAGCCATTACTACGCAAACTAAACAAGCAAAAGCGACTTAAATGGGCTCGTAAACACCAACACTGGACCATAGAAGAGTGGAACAACGTCCTATGGACGGATGAGTCCAAATTTGAGCTGTTCGGAACCCGAAGACGCATATTCGTAAGAAGATCTGTGGGTGAACGTGCCAGAGAAGAGTGTATTGCTGCTACCGTGAAGCATGATAGAGGTTTTATCATCATTTGGGGCTGTTTTGCTGGCACTAGTGTAGGGGACATTGTGAAAATTGACGGTATATTAAAAAAAGAAGGCTACCGCGAAATTTTGGAGAACCACGCAATACCTTCCGGAATTCGACTTTTGGGTCAAAATTTTATCTTCCAGCAAGATAATGACCCAAAATATTCCTCTAAATTATGTAAAGACTATTTACGCCATTTAGAAGAGAAAGGAACTCTCAAAATTATGGAATGGCCTCCCCAGAGCCCCGACTTGAATCCAATCGAGTTACTATGGGAAGAACTAGATCGAGAAGTACGGAAATCGGCTCCGACATCAGCTACTGACGTGTGGAACAAATTGCAATCGAGTTCGACCTCAATAACACAAGAAACTCTGGCAAAACTTATTGCGAGAATGCCTCGATTGTGTACTGCAATTATTAAATCAAGAGGAGGTTACATAAATGAAAGCAAAATTTAAATTAAACGCTTTAATTTTCACATTTATTTAATATATTTTTATTCATGCACGTGTATCTGTACATAAAAAAATAAATATTATTAACAATTTTGCTGAGTTTTTATACATCTTTGATATCAGTGAGAGTGCCTAAACACTTTTGAGCGGTAGTGTATTTGCACATTAAAGTTTGGCCCACAACATGTCAAAGGTTACCCATACTTGATCTAAACAATATCTGTATTATTTTGGATTAAAGGTCGGAAAACAAATACACAAAATTATTGACAAAAATTTTATTTATTTTATCAAAAAATGGTCACAATTACACAATTAAAATTGTTCTACTTATTCTCGGATTACAGCTAGTTATTTCGGGTTAAGTACATTTTATTATAACATTCACAATGTACATACATCGTTCACAAAAGAAAATGAGAGACAATGTTCAGTGATCCATATTATAACATCACTATAACGTTGTTAGATGTTTAGTTACTGCAAAGAAATAAAATGAATGATTCGAAAGGCAATGTATAAAGATATTCATTTTATAAAATGGCTGAATCAAGATATTTCACGTACAGTACTGTTTTGGGTATCATCATGTATTTTGCTACGCTACAGTAATTTTCTTGGTGAGGTTGGCAACCCATATTACCATTTATTCCTTTAATTAGAACTTGTAAAAGTACAAAATACGAATGCCAAAATATCATTAATTAAAAGTATAAAATATGGTGATACCCATAATAACACCACTTTTTATTCGCAAGAAAATGTCAATCTCGTACCATTATACTTTTATAAAAAGAAAATTATATCTTCGAATAATTTTTATACATTCTCTAAAAAAAAAAGAGAATTCCTAATAGAGATAATTCAACTAAAAATCGCTACCTACACCTACCGGTATGGGATGTCATCAAAGAAATTAAAATAAAAAATATTACAAATTAAAATAGCAATAATAATAAAATATAAAAATTAATATCCTCTAATCTGTACATTTGTAAATAAATTCGAGTATATTACAGTAAAATTATCGTAAAAAATATAATAAACTGGTAAAATTCTTCTTATACAATAAGATATTTAAATAAAACCTTTATATATATATATATATGTATATACAAAAAAGAAAATTTACACCGGCGTGTTATAAATAATTTTACACTTACGTAAGTAACAAATAAAAGTCTCACATACATTAAAGTGACAAATAAAAATCATCAATCAATAATATCTAAGTAAAATAAATTATTTCACCCCCGTTTGGCGATGCTCCCTGAAGAGAGTAGAGGGCGTGATGTTACTCGAAGTGAATAAGCTTTATCTTATTTATCACAGATGTTATTTTGTTGCGTGTCATCGAATTAGTAATTAGAAATGTCTAAGCGGCGGCTTAAACTGCCAAGAATTTACATATACATATAAAATAAAAGGGTGATAAATTCGATTACGTTGGCAATGCTGTCATTTTCACGAAAAATATTCACGATATTGCCAACCTACAAGTATAAAAGTAATCACCCTTTCGTTAGTCTTCATTAAACAAAGTTATTAAGAATAAAAATTTGTACATTTGCTTTAAAAGGATACCTTCCGATTAAGAAGTTAATAACAGACACATAGAACATCAGTTCAACATCAAATATCTGTCGAATTGTCTATAAAAAGGAAATTAACGGAATTTAAGTAGGTTTGCGCTTTTATAATTTAGTTTTGCTCTTCGATTTCCCTGTACTATCCGTTTCGTCGTGCCTTTTTGGTCGAAGTATAAAATTGAGATTGTAAGCGGTATTGACAGCGTAATAGACGTTAGCGTTAGGTGGCAGCACCATTTCTGTAAAGAAAATTGTGTAGTTATGAAAGATAATTAAAACAATGGGAGTTTTCAATAAGGATTATTTTCTTACATCTGTCTATTGCAATGTTACCAACCTTATAACTTTTTCCCCAAGTAAATATAAAAAAAATTCTAATTGAAAATGGACACTGAAAAAATAATACTATTTTCGAGAATTACATAAGTTCAAGTTATACTGAAAAAGAAAACCTAACTATAGGTCGAGATCATTATACTATACATTCAATTGGCAACACTGATTTGTTTTTGAATGCACATATATACAGAGTGATTTTATATTTTTGAGGACAGTTGAAATTTCGCGCGGTGGATTCTAGGGGATTTGACATGTTAAGAGTGGCCATTGTGAGTATCGGTCCTGTCAACTGCCAGAAATGTCAAATGAGGCGGCAACACCAAAAAACATCAAAAAAATCCACAAAATCGTTTTGAATGATCGAAAAGTGAAGTTGCGTGAGTTAGCTGACATCGTAAAGATATTAAAAGAACGTATTGGCTTTATATTGCATGAGCATTTGACTATGAGAAAGCTCTGTTCAAAGTGAGTGCCGCGTTTGCTCACTGTTGACCAAAAACAAGAACGTGTTGATGATTCTGAGCAGTACATCCATTGTACATCCACACAGTCCTTGCAATCGTCATTCGTCAGTGTTAGGCCATGTTTAAACGTAACAAACCGGAATTTTTGCGTCGATATGTGACAATGGATGAAACATGGATCCATCACTTCACTCCGAAATGAAAACGATCGTCATCTGAGTGGACAGCAACTGGTGAACCTCATCCAAAGCGCCGGAAAGCACAACAATCGGCTGGAAAGGTTATGGTCTCGCTATTTTGGGATGTGCGTGGTGTAATATTCATCGACTATATTGAGAAAGGAAATACCATCAACAATGAATATTATATAGCGTTATTGGAGCGTTTGAAGGCCGAAATTGCAAAGAAACGACCGCATATGGCAAAGAAAAAATTTTGTTTCATCAAGACAACGCACCGTGTCACAAGTCAATCAAAACAATGGCAAAACTACATGAATTCAACTTAGAATTGCTCCTACATCCACCGTATTCGCCAGATTTGGCTCCCAGCGACTACTGGCTGTTCGCAGACCTCAAAAAAAATGCTCGCCGGTAAGAAATTTCGCACAAATGAAGAGGTTATCGCTGAAACTGAGGCCAATTTTGAGGCAAAAGATAAATCGTTCTATAAAAGTGGTATTGGAATGATAGAGCGACGCTGGAATGATTGCGTTGCTCCTGATGGAGATTACGTTGAAGAATAAAG
This sequence comes from Trypoxylus dichotomus, assembly GCA_023509865.1. Taxonomy (NCBI): domain Eukaryota; kingdom Metazoa; phylum Arthropoda; class Insecta; order Coleoptera; family Scarabaeidae; genus Trypoxylus; species Trypoxylus dichotomus. The sequence continues at coordinate 1,995,290 of CM042076.1, forward strand.
CTAATTTTGAACCAGAAAAACTGTGTTTTCTTTGTTATGCCCGGGACTTTTCAGCCCATGTGTTGTGTGTTTATGATGACTACTTTATAAATTATTCATAGTCTAAAATTTGATAAATGAAAAAAACGATAAATGAAGAAATGTATTGCCCTAATCTTTCCAATTTCTTTATTTCATAGGGAAAATAATTAATATTACAAAGTTAAATAGTACATTTTTTAAAACAAAATTCGAGTGTGGATTTGCGGATCAACAAGGGAGAAAGTTAGCTAATTATTGAATTCAAAACATCGCCAAAAATGATTTTATTAACGCCATATACAAAGAAAATATCTATTTTGCATGTTATATCTAGTCTCGGCAAGGTTGGGGAATTTACAGTGCGGTGCGAAAAATACCGCACGGCACTGAAATTTGCCCGTCTTTGCTGAGACTATTGATGCCAATACTTTTACAGCACTACTACTACATTTTTTTAGTGTCTTTTTTAACACATCAAATGCATGAAAAACGCCATCTATGAAATGATATCTGAACTGACAACATTAAAACAATAAATAAAAAAATAATAGTACCAGTTAATATGATTCTCGCAACAAACTACGTAAATTTAAAGATAAAAAAAAGATCTTGTAGAAACTTACCTTTATCTGGCAATACTTGAGCAAGAGTGTACTCATCCGGGTTCCCTTCCAAACCCAATTTATACATCGCATTTCTAATAACTTGTGGCGTCCTCTCATTATTGCTTAACATAATACTTTTGTACAACACTATCCCGTCAGTTTCGACACAGTCCGTCTCGTACGTCACCTTAATTATATAAAAATCCGGGCTACTTTTCTGCGAGTGATTCGGACTCAGCGTTCCCGAATTATTCGACGATGGAACCTGCAACTTATTATTCGCGCTGCCGGAATGCGAACTGTTCAACGAAACGTCCAGAGATGGCAGCGACGAACTACTGCTCGAGTTCGACATTTGCGAGGGACTTAACTTCCGATCGATGCTATTATGCGGCGAACTGGGCGTGCTATCGATATCACAGTAGAATTGGGAACTGTTGCTGCTCGAATTCGAAGCTATCGAGTCGTTCTTCTGGTGGCCAGGAACTTTCTTCTTGTTCTTCACGGTATTCGTAGAGGATGGCTCGATTTGGCAGCTCAATTTGTAAGCTTCCCTATCGTCCAAAACCAGCAACGAATCGAACCATAAATCGAAAAGGGAGTCCTCGGTTAATTGGTACGCATTAGCAGCGCCTTGTAGCAGCTTTATCTGAGCCAAAACCTCGAATTCCTTACGCCTCTTATCGAAATTAATGAGACCGTCCGAGATTAGGTCCGGTATGGCAGTATCGATCATGGTTAAGTCCGTTAGAAACGTCCCCAAGTAAGGGATCGTGCCGAAAGAAATATTTGCAGTGCGATTGTTCTGTCTCTGAAACACTTTCTGGAGTTGCTTGTCGTTTTCGCCGACCGTATCGGCGAATTTAGCCGTCCCTTCTCGCATCAGCAGCTCCCTCTGCGTCCATTGGTTGTTATCTTCGCTGAATATCCTCGCCAGCTCGTCGAACAGCTCGATCTTCTCTTTGGGAACGGCCTGCCAGGTTTTCTGCAATCTATAGATGGGATTGCTCTGTAGGCCGCTGATGATCGCCTTCAGACTGGAGAAATTCTTCAGTACGCGTAGTTCCTGCGCGATATCGATCCAGCAGATGATGATCTGCGCCCTGTCGATCGGTTTCAAATCGGGTTCGACTAGAATGGAGGAGATCACCCTGAAGGAGACCGCGTTGAATTGGTTCACCGTTGCGAGGACCGTTGCTGCCTCGTGGGATCGACTTTTATCGCGTCGAGACCATACAGCTCCGAGACATTGATGTGGAACTAATTTCTTGAATAATTCCTGAGAAAAATAAGAAAAGACTCGGTTACGCTAGAGAATGTACGAGGTTTGTAAAATATACTATAGAACTGGTGGAAATTATTTTATTGCCTAAAGGCTGGCTAGTGGTTTCACTTTCGAAAAGATTATTATCGAGGACAATGACTATTTAAATGGGACAATTCTCGCCAAATAATACGTCCTCTTTTCTACAAGATGGAGAACTATACAGTATTTTACACTACGTCACGATATAACAACAACAACACTTTACTTTCCGTAAATATATACCTCAACGTATTTCAGTGTATAAACAGCACTCGCTGAATAAAGATAGCAGTGCCCTTGTAAATAGCTAAGTACCATACACTACCATAGATTTCTTTAATAAGTACAAATTCTTAATTTTCTATCATCGTACGTCGAGGCTACTGTGTCCATTGTCGTCTATACATATTTTTAGTCTTCGGTTAAGTTTGTGTCGGAAATTATTTTGGTGAGATTGTCGGCGCGCATGTATAGACATCTTCTATAAGTACGATCACTCCGCTTCTTGCTGACGGTCGTTGCGGCCGCAGCGCCCGTTGTCTTTTGTACGTTTGTTCGGTCTTTGTCGTATCGGGACTTGGAAATTTTTTCATTTAGTTGCTCGTCGTAGCGGACGAGTGTCACGGACCAGTTTTCTTATGTAGTGTCGGCATCATCGCTCCGTTTTACTTGTCGGTGCGCAGTTCGCACATTTGCTGGTTACTGGCTTTTTCCCTTCTTTGGGGCGCAGTAGCAGATAGCTAAAGATTGCACATAGCGTATTATTTCAAACGAGAACGCTTGGGTAGCTGTGACATTACTTTTGTATTGAGATCGGCTATTATCGCTACTGTCGCCCTCGACCAGGCGTTCAAGCTCTAAGAGATAAGGTGGGTTCCCCTATAAATGTGAAAATAACGAACGTATTTGGTTCAAGTACAAATACATGCCAATAATACAGGGCCAAGTCCCTTAGGCAGATTTAAAACAAGGAAAGTGTATTAGGCTCCCGGAAAGGGACATATAAATAAGCATAGCACCGAGGTGCGCTTATAAATTTAAGAAATAAATAGGGTTGGCTCCCTATAAAAGGTAGTGGTGCATGCAAACAGATAGAGGCATTAGTACATGCCTCTAACAAAGCTTCAGCGGAAGCATATAAGAGTTTAACCTTTTAAACAGAATTAAGACATGGCTTTGCAACGTACATGCTGAGGCATTACTTTATGTTGCTACCAATGAAAATACATATACACATGCTAATGTACATTACATGTATAAGAGAGCTCGAATAACTGCAATTATTGCAAACATATATATCTTACGTACATCGTACATCTACATAGGCAAGAGTGGAAACCGTGTACACATTTTATTTTTAAATATATTTTTTTGCGCATGCGCATTGAGTTTCACTGTACAACCTTTCCTTTAGTAAATAAGCGAACATACTCTACAAGTAAGTATTGGTCAAGTAATTTAGGAAATTACGAGCAGGCTACAGCGACGCTGTTCTTCAAACCAGGAGAACGTAACAACGTGCTATTATCTATCTTTCAATATTCTTTTATCTTACAATTTCAGCCAAGTTTAAAATAAATGTTTACCAACAGAAAATATGGACGTTTTCTTCTCATTTTATCAACCTCAAAATAGTGAATCTATCTCGAGCTTCTGATCTGATACATTAAGCATTTTTTTGACGACTTTCATTACCATACTCAATTATAAATACATAATTTAAATGAGCATTAAAACAACTACTTTCTATTCATTATTATTTAATGCTAAGGGTTTGGTATCACCTGTAATCCCGTGTTTACATTTCTATGCATTATGAATATTAGGACATACTAAACGATGCAATTTTACTAATTAATGATGGTCTCTCTTAATAGAAGACATATATATGCAATATATAGATGGTTTTGCTTCAAGTAGGATAAGGTACGACTTGTTCTACACCTTTGGAACACCCTGTATAACTGAAAATAGTTTAAAATCAATAAATGCTAAAAATAAGCAATCTGCGTTAATTTCTTTTTCCATATTATTATAATCCGCTCTAGTGTAAGGGGATGACGATTAAATGCAACATCCTGTATATACCACATTGACGTGTCCTGAAAGACCTTTCAATAAGGAACAACATTTGCATTTAAATTTTTGTCCTATCTGTTTCCGTTCAAGATAATTCTTGATTTAATAATCGAGAAAACTGAAAATCAGCGAATTTTCGATTGTGATGTTTCGCCCCATCGGATTGAATTTCAGCCCAAAAAAAATAATTTGCAAGTTACAACATACTCTACTTACCTACGAAGTTTCACTGAAATCTGAATCTGATACCCGGGAACCTTTCCTTGTGAGACACAGAAGTGTACACAACTGTATACACGATGTTAAAAATATCTTATATTGGATTGAAAAATATTTGTACAAATTCGCTAAATATCTCGAAAATTTTCAAGAATTAAAAGTAAAAAAAAAAAACGTAGAGCAAATATTTTTTTATATCAAAAAATGCCACGCATATCGCATGTTAAAAATTCCAGTCGTATTTTTATATCCCATACGATGGGTACGAATGGTATCCATAATCAACACTACGAGACGTAGTAGAGCGAAAAGAAACATTAAATTATTGTCGCTGGGGAATGGGAATACCCTTTTTGCTTGTTTATTCTTAGATAACAGAATTCTGCATGTTTGTCAAGATGAAATGTGCAAAATATTTACGTAAATTTATATGAAAAAAAATTAAATGAGAATATCGAATATTGAGAGTTAAGTAAACTTCACGATAAGTATTTATTTTGGATTAAAATGTTGACGGAGGTTTATCGGAAGATTAGATTTGGTATATTAATTTTCCTTTATAAGAAAAGGCGCCATAAATTCTCGGCCTGATATAGAAAAAATCTCCCCTAACTTCTATATATTTATATAATCGTAAGTTTTCCGTTAAAATGTTCTACAACAGCTGCTTGCAACTCACTGTCGTCCTTAAGACGACGTCCCCTAATAAAACGGCAAGTTCAGATGGTATTCAAGATTTTATCAATAAAAATGTAAAACTCTAAAGCAAGTGTTGAAATTGCTCTCTCACTATTTTCAATTCTTAAGTTTATACGCATTATCATGCTGTTAAAGGCATTTCGCAGCATTGCGAGCCTTATTAAGGCACGTTCTTCAATGATTCCTTGCCGCAGATCTTGCCAATTAACAACAGGAATTTTATATATTCTATTCTTTAGGTGAGGAAATACGAAAAATTCCATAGTTGACAAAGACGGCGATTGTGGTGGAAATTCAACTTCAGCATGTAAGCTTATAATCCGTTATGTTCTTGTATTATGTCTGCCGTTGCACCATATTGTAATTCATCTTCGTGCAGCTCTTCAATAAATTCATTTAAAATGTTTTTATACCCCATTTATACTTATGCACATGTTCGTACTAAACTAGAGTACGCATCTGTGGTTTGGTATCCTCACTACCATTACCAGAAAGTCACCTTAGAAAGAGTGCAAAAAAAAATATCATTTAAGATAGACGGTATTTACCCAGAACGTGGTGTGAATTGATCGATGCTCTATCGATTTCACGTAGAATCTCTAACTGATCGCAGATCTGAAGCGAGTGGCAAGTTCTTGATTAAACTGATAAATAATCACATCGATGCCCCTAAATTGCTTGCTCATATTGATTTTGTAGTATCACATTATGGCATAAAGAACATGTGTTACTTTCCAAGTTCCAAGAGCTAGATTTAACATGTTAGTAAAAAACCCGATAGGTCGCATGACAAAGAATGCGAACGCACGGTATCCTGATCCATTTAATATGCGTGGATCTACTCAGTCGGTATAATTCACTTTGTCTCGCATGTTTTTTTTTTCTTTTTTCATCGGTGATGAGTGGCCCAACGGGGTTATAAGTTCTTTTAGCTTATCATAACCTCAGGAGTCTTAAGGTGTAGGAAAGTCCGTGTAAAGTGTTCCATGGCCTTGTTACTGCATCCCCTCGCCGTAAAGGGTGAAACGCCGTTAATTATTCTCCCAATGGCGAATGGTGAGTCGGGAGCATACCGAACCCGCCCGAAAAGTACCAACACTGTACTCGTCGGACGCTGGTTTCGAACACACGACACCTGAGTTGCCAAATTCAAGTCCTAGTCCTCTTACCACTGGACCACCGAGTCATTTATATGTAATATTATACTTTGTATTTGTTTATATACTTTGTTAATCATTTTAATTATGTATTAATATTATGTATATTTCACTTATTTTGTATTAACTGATATTTTGATGATTTCTCTTGTTCCCCTGATTTTGTATATTTTTGTCTATATTATAAGTTGACCACTGCATATATTATGTTGCTGCCGTATTATTGAAGTTTTTCTGTTGGACTAACGGCATTATTATTATTATTATTATTATTACAATTTTCGGGCATGTTCCACAAGAAACCCTAATCTCTTAAGAAAGACGTTTCAAAGATTTTATGGGTTAATTTTCCATTCGTTAACGAACATGATTTACAACTTCTTCTGAACAAACAGTTTGTCTACCAGTACGTAATTTATAGGCTAGAGAACCGGTGTAATGAAATACACCAACACAATCGGAAAAGCAAATATAAAAATTTTTGGGGATTACAGCTAACTCTGGGAAGTGTTCCCTAAAATCATCAAAACATTCGCACTCCAGTTCGAAAATAGGTTTCAATAATGTAGGTTTCTTGCACTATATTGTAAATCATATTTGAATTTATTCAAACTCGTAACATATTAATTGAGAACAGTCAATGTCGCTGTCAAAATAATTTGCAAAACCGTTAAGTTCTGATATCTGACTTAGGTTCTCAGATACGTCCTAGAAACTTTATGAAATCAAGGTATTTCAAAAACCGTCAGGTTTAAATAGGCAAACCTTAATTTCGATCGTAGAAATCGAAAAGTAATCATTATAACACATGGGCTAAAAAGTCCCGGGCCTAACACATAGATGCCGCTAGTTTTATTGCAGTCACCTTTCTCTCAGTTAGTACTAACCTTTAAAAGACAGCTGTTAAAATTTCATGATATTCTATTCATTAGTTTGTGAGTTATTGTGCTAAGAGTCACGCTACTTTTGTTATTTTCAAAACAATGGATCAAAAACAATTCCGTGTTTTAATTTTACGCTGCTTCTTGATGGGAAAAAATACCGTTCAAGCGAAACAATGGCTTGAAAAGTGTTATGGGGACTCCGCTCCATCAGAAACAACAATAAAACGTTGGTTTGCTGACTTCAAACGTGGTCGTAGAGACACCGATGATGCAGAACGCAGTGGACGTCCACATGAGGCGGTAACACCAGAAAACATCAAAAAAAATCCACAAAATCGTTTCGAATGATCGAAAAGTGAAGTTGTGTGAGTTAGCTGAGATCGTAAAGATATCAAAAGAACGTATTGGTTTTATATTGCATGGGCATTTGACTATGAGAAAGTTCTGTTCAAAGCGGGTACCGCGTTTGCTCACTGTTGACCAAAAACAAGAACGTGTTGATGATTCTGAGCAGTGTTTGGCCATCTTTAACCGAAACAAACTGGAATTTTTGCGTCGATATGTGACAACGGATGAAACATGGGTCCATCACTTCACTCCGGAATCAAAACGATCGTCTTCTGAGTGGACAGCAACTGTTGAACCTCGTCCAAAACGCCCGAAAGCACAACAATCGGCTGGAAAGGTTATGACCTCGGTATTTTGGGATGTGCGTGGTGTAATATTCATCGACTATCTTGAGAAAGGAAATACCATCAACAGTGAATATTATATAGCGTTATTGGAGCGTTTGAAGGCCGAAATTGCAAAGAAACGACCGCATATGGCAAAGAAAAAAATGTTGTTTCATCAAGACAACGCACCGTGTCACAAGTCAATCAAAACAATGACAAAACTACATGAATTGAACTTCGAATTGCTCCCACATCCACCGTATTCGCCAGATTTGGCTCCCAGCGACTACTGGCTGTTCGCGGACCTCAAAAAAATGCTCGCCGGTAAGAAATTTCGCACGAATGAAGAGGTTATCGCTGAAACTGAGGCCTATTTTGAGGCAAAAGATAAATCGTTCTACAAAAGTGGTATTGAAATGTTAGAGCGGCGCTGGAATGATTGCGTTGCTCTTGATAGAGATTACGTTGATGAATAAAGCGAATTTTGAACCAAAAAAACCGTGTTTTCTTTGTTAGGCCCGGGACTTTTCAGCCCATGTGTTATATTTCATTAAAAAAAAATTCAACTTTGATGTTTTGTACTCCAAAAAGAAAACTTAAACCAAAATGAAATAAATAAGATAAATATGCAATAATGTATAGCCCAGCTTTGACAAGGAGAAAAATTAAATAAATTGTATACAAATTTTGACAGCTGTCAGGTTAATCATTGAATTAAAATAAAATAAGGTAAAATCCTATAGTAAACTTTTTGTAATTAATTAACTGATTACACTACATTTAACATTTCTTTTCAGACGATAATGGATGCACTACGATCAAGGTTCAAACCGGAAAGACCGATGGCCTTTCCTTATACCTTTACGGCGAAGATCGTGCAGTTTCCCTGGGCGTTCTACATGAAAAATAACTGGGTTTACAAATACTACTTCATAGCTATCGCGGTATGCATACCGATCTTCAACTCCATCGATAACTTGTCTAACAGTGACGCGAATAAAGCTAAATGGGCCGCCGCTCAGTTGAAAGAAATGCAGAAAGAGATGGAACATCGTTGAATTTAATATGATACAAATGATGTATGTTTATTTCAAAATAGATAAAATAAACTTGAAGAAACTGTTTTTGTATCCGGTTCTTTCTTTTTTTGCTTTTCAAATCAATATTTAGGCTGAAGATGTTTATATTAGGTATATACACTACCGTCCATATTAGTTCGGACACCCAGTAAAATGTAAATTCTCCAAATTGCTTTTATATACTTGGTTTCAGAATTCTGTATGGTTGGGGGTCGCAGCCGGTGAGCCTTGAACCAAACCTAAGATGAGCGATATTTTGACGAATTTTATGTTTTTTTTGCGAAAAATCGAAGTCATCTAAAATATGTCAAAACGCCTATGCAACTGAAGATTTTGATGATTAGATTGTAGAATACCGTTACCGTTTACAACCTTACTGTATCTGAGATTTTTTGTAAAATCCGTTGCTGCTACCAAACTTTTGGACGGTAGTGTATGAGAAAATAAGATTTAGGAAGTATATATTAGATTTTATAGTTGTTTAGAAATAATTTTTCTTGTCTAACCTTAAGCTGCCATTGTATTTTTAAAATTGGCAATGATTATCAACGGGATTGGTTTAAAGATGACACCGTTAGTAGGTGGGTTTCGAAACGGAATCGTCCTTGAAAAGCGCAGGATGTTTACGAATTTAGACGCCAATAAAAACAGATCATTTTCGTATTTTAAAGTAACGCTTTGGATAATCTAAATATTATTACAAAGGTACTAAAAAGATGGAACTTCGTAGATAAATGGTCCAGATGTTTCGGCAATTCGTGTAAAAATGTGTAGCATCTAGATTAATAATAAATATTTTCCTTCCTATTTTATTAGAAAAACTATCACTACTTGCAAATATGCTCACATTGTAGTCCACCGTTTGCCTACTAATATTCAATTCAAAAGCAATTTATCGATTATTTTTACCCACTCTGTTAACTAATTATTAAAGCATGCTCTGCGGAGAACACTTTAGTTTTCGCCCTAATAATACAAATACCTAACAAATATCAACATTCACAGGTAACAATTCGCTTGTGTGTGTTCCAGCAACAGCAAATTTAGAATCATATACCAGAGTGAATGGTACAAAGAAACCTCGAATCATAAAATACAATAAAGCAACTATAGTCCATTCGTTTTAAGAATATAGCGTGAAGTGAGATAGGAAAAATCAGGGGAAAATCAGTAAAAATAACATCCAGTTGACCACCGCCATCCACGGTTTCAGATATTGTTTGAGGAATCTGTGCCAAGTTAGTTACAGTAGATCTATTTGCCAAGAAACCAGATTCAGAAAGATATAACACATGGGCTGAAAAGTCCCGGGCCTAACACATAGATGACGCTAGTTTTATTGCAGTCACCTTTCTCTCAGTTAGTACTAACCTTCGAAAGACAGCTGTTAAAATTTCATGATATTCTATTCATTAGTTTGTGAGTTATTGTGCTAAGAGTCACGCTACTTTTGTTATTTTCAAAACAATGGATCAAAAACAATTTCGTGTTTTAATTTTACGCTGCTTCTTGGTGGGAAAAAATACCGTTCAAGCGAAGCAATGGCTTGAAAAGTGTAATGGGGACTCCGCTCCATCAGAAACAACAATAAAACGTTGGTTTGCTGACTTCAACCGTAGTCGTGGAGACACCGATGATGCAGAACGCAGTGGACGTCCAAATGAGGCGGTAACACCAGAAAACAAAAATCCACAAAATCGTTTTGAATGATCGAAAAGTAAAGTTGCGTGAGTTAGCTGACATCGTAAAGATATCAAAAGAACGTATTGGTTTTATATTGCATGGGCATTTGACTATGAGAAAGCTCTGTTCAAAGTGGGTGCCGCGTTTGCTCACTGTTGACCAAAAACAAGAACGTGTTGATGATTCTGAGCAGTGTTTGGCCATGTTTAAACGTAACAAACCGGAATTTTTGCGTCGATACGTGACAATGGATGAAACATGGATCCATCACTTCACTCCGGAATCAAAACGATCGTCATCTGAGTGGACAGCAACTGGTGAACCTCGTCCGAAGCGCCCGAAAGCACAACAATCGGCTGGAAAGGTTATGACCTCGGTATTTTGGGATGTGCGTGGTGTAATATTCATCGACTATCTTGAGAGAGGAAATACCATCAACAGTGAATATTATATGGCGTTATTGGAGCGTTTGAAGGCCGAAATTGCAAAGAAACGACCGCATATGGCAAAGAAAAAAAATTGTTTCATCAAGACAACGCACCGTGTCACAAGTCAATCAAAACAATGGCAAAACTACATGAATTGAACTTCGAATTGCTCCCACATCCAATGTATTCGCCAGATTTGGCTCCCAGCGACTACTGGCTGTTCGCAGACCTCAAAAAAATACTCCCCGGTAAGAAATTTCGCACGAATGAAGAGGTTATCGTTGAAATTGAGGCCTATTTTGAGGCAAAAGATAAATCGTTGTACCAAAATGGTATTGAAATGTTAGAGCGGCGCTGGAATGATTGCGTTGCTCTTGATGGAGATTACGTTGATGAATAAAGCTAATTTTGAACCAAAAAAACCGTGTTTTCTTTGTTAGGCCCGGGACTTTTCAGCCCATGTGTTACATAGAGGAGTGGCAGAGATAGTAGCACAATCCTTCACAAAAAAGCAAGGAATGTTATCATTACCAGTTGAAAATTTGTTCTTTAAAGTCTTGATGCATTGTATTACTTCCTCTACCGTAATAGACTGCAAACACAATTGTGGTAAGCTGGAATAAATATCTGGAAGATGAGAGTCCAAAGACTGAGGTAGAAAGACACCAGAGAATAATGTAGCAAAAGCATTAATTACTAATGTTGGAACACTGTTTTCATTAGTAGCATCAAAAACTTTACCAGAAATTCTGGTAACGCGCTGTATAGAACGAACGAACTGCCAAGAAAACGTGCCAAAAAGTTTCTATGACAGTGGCCTTCAGTCTTAAGTTTTTTTTTTATTGTAGGGGAGAACCAAGGAGGGTATAGAGTTTTGTCACTTGAATCAAGCATAGGAACAGATCGATTACACAAATTCGTTGTAAAAATCCTGGACAGCCAAGTTAACACTTTGGTGACTCGTAAGAAATAACCGACAGGTTGTAATATTTTTTTTATAGAATTTTATACCGAATGTTATCGTTGGAAGAAAACGGAAATACCTTAGAAGCTTTGGCATTAGATACAGTAATATCTAGAAATCGAGAAACAACATAGGTGCCCAAATACTTATCGACGGTAGTGTATAATCTAAGGTATATAGGTAAAACTTACCACATCCATCCTTGTTAGTTGTTCGGCGAAATGTCTGACGGGAACATCGGGTAATCCATACCGTTTCCATCCGGGTATATTCGCCCTCATGGCAAAACTAGGCGGCGGCGTTAGTAAGGGGTCAATCCGAGGTTCCCTGCTATACCTATCCAGTCTATGGCGGACTTTGGCTTCGAGCTCGGTGGCAGGTAAGTATTCCTCACAGAAATGCACCAACTGAAGTAGCGCCGGATGGTTCGGAGATTCCTTAAAATCCTCCGGGTAACTATCTAACCAAACGTGCAATGCCGAGATTAAGGTTCTGAAAGGATCAAAGTAAACCGTTTAAACTTGACGAAGAAAGGATACTACTGTTGGGAAGTTAATGTACTGCTAATTACGTTTTAAAAGTAAGGGGTAAACACGTGATGAAGATATATCAGGAATGAATGATTGAGATTGTCATAACTTTTTGGTTTAAAATTTAACTTATATTAAGGTAGTCACAGTTCCAGTCTATATAGAATATCAACAAAAGGAAAGGGCATCCGTTTTGTATATTGTAATGAAATAATTCGCAGGTATAGCAGTAAACTTCACTCAACACAAATTAATTAATTATGGGGAACGCAGCGTTTCGAGAGCACGTGGACTCTCATTGTCAACCGTGTTACCGTCAGTCGTGATATTCTTTTGTTTTTTATCATTTCCTGACTCCTGCTTGCAAAATATTTGCAGTTTCCTTTTTTAAAATATTTCAACTTTTATTTACAGAATTTTGATGTTCCTTATTTTATAACAGTTTTGAAACTTTTTCATCTTTGTAATTTTAATTTTTTTGTAAAGGAAGATCATTTTTAATTTTAATTACAGTTTTAATTATATTTGCTCTTTCCAAATTTTTGCTTTTAGAAAAAAATTAAAAATACAAAAAAATAAAATCAGAAAATAAAATTCTATTACAAAAATATAAAAATTCTGTAAATACAAATACAGTGAAATTTCCCTTCGCGGACACCCCTCTTACACGGACACCTCCCTTAAACGGACAGTTTCTCATGGTGCCGACCGGCTCTCATATAATTTCCATTGTATTAACTCTTTCTTGGACGGACATTCTCTTGAACGGACGCGGACACGAGAAAACGTTCTCTTAACCGGACAAATTAAAATAAAAAGAAACGCCTTATCTTATTTTTATATCGAGAGTATTGCTATTGTATTTCTCAATCGCGCCGCGCGCCAATTTCGCTGGTAGATTTACCGACTTTAATCTTTCGGTACAAACGCAGCCTACGACGTGCATTTTTGCCTGGCGTGAATTAGGCACTTCCCCAAGTTGGTCGAGGATTTACCGTTCTTATTCTTTGGGTGTACGCTTTCGATTGAATCTGCTTTCAATATTAGTCTGATGTCTATGGGGAAAAGACACAGTGGGCGACACATTCATTGTAGAAATGGCCCCAAATAGAAAAATTCTCACGCTTATACAAAAAATTGAGATTGTTGAAGTTTACAATAAAGAGAAATTAAGTGTAAGGAACTTATCCAAGCGTTTTAACATTGGAAAAACACAAGCCGCAGATATAATTAAACATAAAGAAATCCTTCTAAACAAATAGATGTCGAACAGCAATTTGAATGAAAAAAGAAGCTTTTTGACGAGTGATGGTACTAAAATTGACAAATTGTGTTATTACTGGTTTACAGCAGCTTGGCATAAGGGGATTCCTTTAACAGGCGTGCATATGATTTTCTTAGATAAGCTTTTCTTGTATTAATGCGTTGATTTTCTTTTCATATTAAATTCTAAAATAGATAAAAAAGGTGAGGTTACCAATAGGTCTGTCGTGACTAAAACGCAAAAAACTTATTTTTTTTTTTAGTTCCGCTAATACGATGTAAAGCAAGAGAAGTAATTGCTTCGTTGGCACATTCTACATTCAGCGCTTCTTCTGGTTGGCTCAATAAATTTAGAATCCGCCACAATATAACTTTTAAAGCGATTTCGGGAGAAGGAACTTCGATTAATGCTGAAGATGTTTCATCGTTTTTAAACAAATGTCCTTCTTTGATGAAGGGATATTTACCGAGAGACATCTATAATGTCGATGAGACAGGCCTGTATTTTAGGGCTCTATCCGACAAAACGCTCACATTAAAGAAGGAAAAATGTGTTGAGGGTAAGTATCCCAAAGAGAGGTTTACAATTTTGCATTGTGCAAATATGGCGGGTGTAAAAGAAAAACTCCTAGTCATTGGTAGGGCAGCTAAACGCAGAGCTTTTAACAACATTAATATAAATAACCTGCCTGTAACTTGGAAATACAATAAGAAAGCTTGGATGACAGGACAAATTATGACGGAGTGGTTACAAGACCTAGATTGGAAAATGGCTAAAGAAAAAAGAAACATTTCGTTATTTTTAGACAATGCGGGATCTCATCCGAAAGACGTTCGCTTAAATAACATAAAAATATTATTTTTACCCCCTAATTGTACATCAGCTTGTCAACCACTTGACCAGGGGATTATAAAGAATTTTAAAACTTATTACCGAAGTCTAATGCTCAAACATCTGCTAGTAAACGTTGAAACTGCTGGTACAGCTTTTGAGTTAATAAAGAAAATTACAGCACTGTATGCAGTTTATTTGGCAAAAACCGCCTGGAACCAAGTAACCAAAGAGGCAGTTCAAAATTGCTTCCGTAAAGCAGGATTTAATCATGTAAACATGCAAAGTGAAGACCAGTTAACTGAGGCTGATACATCTGACCTAGAAGATGATTTGCCTCTTAGCGTACTTTCAGATATCCTCAAAAATAAGAATTTATTGAAATTGACGGATAATGAAAACCTTAATGATTTTTTGAACGTAGATGAAGATTTGTATGTTGAAGATCCAGATTCAGAACAAGAAATTGCAAATCCAATTGAAATACAAGAACTTTCGGAAGATTCTGATGTCGATGAGAGGTTCCAGTGCCAACAGAAGCTATCCCAAATTATGGTAAAGCTATTACCCTGACCAAGCAGCTTAAAAGTTTTGCCGAAAATCACGGAGATACAGTCTTTGGAGTTTCTTTCTAAATTAGAAATACGATTTGAAGACGCCGTTTTAAGGAAAAAGAGAAGTCAAACAACAATATATAAATTTTTGCGTCCTTAAAGTGACTATTCATTTCATTGTTTTGTATTACATACTACATCTATGTATCTATGTACATATATTATACTTTGCATGTATATATCTAATGGAAATAAACTTTTTTTTCTTAAGTTTAAAGTTTCTTATTTATATTAAAAGCATTTATATACATATACGATTTATATGTCTCGGTTTCTTTAATATATTCATTTTTCGCTAAAACACGATTTTTCTTGTATCTACTACATATTTCTTTTATGCGGACACCCCTCCCGAACGGACATCTTCAGTTGGTCCGGTTGGTGTCCGTTCAAGAGAGATTTCACTGTACTTTGCGAATAAAAATGGAGAAACCATAAAAAAATACAAATTTCTTTTTACACTGTAAAAATTTAAAAAAGAAAATTACAAATATATTACAAAAACTTCGACAAATTTTAAAATAAAATATTAGGAGTATATTGACCTATTTTTGAAGTAGATGTATAACCTTTTCATTTTTGTAATTTTTATTTTCATGCAAAAGTAAAATATTTTTGTTTTTTTCTATTTATAATTTTTAATCTGTTTAGAAAACATTTCTCTGTTTTAATTTTTTGTTTTTTGTTGTAAAAAATAATAAAATTACAAAAATAAAAAAAACTACAAATATTTTCCACGAAAAGGTTAATAATAATCTTAATCTCTCATCTATAGGGGTTGGCTCTGGTATAGTCCCTGCTTATCTCAAATATTTTATAAGAAAAATAGAAGAAATTCTGTAAATAATTATATTGTAATATATATTTTGTGAAGAAAATTGAAAAAGGTTTTTGCAAACAAATATTAGGAAACGATAAAAAAAAAACTAAAAAATGGAAATATTTTGTAAAAAAAAATATGCAAAAGAAAAAGGAAAAGTAAAAATATTGCAACATTGCAAATATCTTACAAAAACATAACGTAGAGGTATCATTTTTTGGGGATAATAAAGAAATACAAGGATAAAGGAAAAAATATGAATATGTAATAAACTCATATCAGCAACTATTTGTGTCTAGTCTTACTACAGTCAAGGAATAGTTCTTATATTAGTTTATAAAATTGTACATCTACAAAAAACATGCACAATGTTTTATCGAAATACATTAAAGAGGATGATGCATTTTGAATGGTAGCCAGTTATTTTCTGAACGAAATAACATCAGAGCATAAAACATTTCTAACGTTTTTATTGAGTTATCTGCTAAATACAAGTCATTATAACACAAATTGAGATCATAAAGGCAATCTGGAGTAATTGCTCGTAACTTTCAACAATATAATTTAATTGAGCAATCTAGCGAAGGCGGTGTGTACTTATAATGTTATTAAGTCGATTGAAACAAGCATGGACGCATCAATAAAGCGTTATGCAGACATTTCGTGTGTTGCTGGCCTAATTTTACACGATATAATTTGACATTTGTTGACTTAAGGCACTTATTGCTAGAGGTTTATACGATTTGTTTAATATGACATCCAATTTAATCTAATGTTGTTATTTCTAAGACAGATCAGTTAAATTGTACGCGGGATTTTAGTTGGATGTACCATTTAACGCTTTGAATATGTATAAATTGCCGAAGATCTTAAAACAAAAACAACAAATTGCTCTACTCAAAACTGTATGTTAAACTAATATAGGCAGTCGTTATTTTGATAAAGGAAGATAGCCTGTATTTGGAATAAAATACACTCAGCGAAATTTCTATAGTTCCATATAACTACAAAGGTATTAGTAGAGACAAATGCTTGTTGGTCTAGTGAAGTGAACGGTATATTACGAGGGGAGGTCCAGAAGTTCGTGGAATGGAGGGGATGGAGTGGGAATAGGGGCGCTCGCTAGGTGTCATTCTGATTGGCCACTCATCATTAGTATATAAGTTAGCGTCAGTCGTTTACGAATAGTTGCCTGCTAAACAAGTCAATCCGGAAGAAAACTTAAACTATGGAGGAAATTGAATACCGTGCTGTGATAAAGTTCCTTACAAATCAAGGAAAGAACGCTCAAACCATATTGAATGAAATGGAAACCATTTATGGGGAACAGTGCCCTAGTAAATCAATGATTTATAAGTGGCATGGTCTTTTTAAGCATGGTCGGGAGTCGATTGAAGACGACCCCCGCTCAGGACGGCCAGTTGAGGTCGCCACATCAGACATCGTCGAAAAAATGCAAACATTTCTTCTGCAAGATGCCCGTTTGAAGAAAAAACAATTATCTGCATTAGTTGGAGTATCAGATACCACCATTTTGCGTATCCTACATGACCACCTGGGTATGACAAAAGTCAGTGCAAGATGGGTACCGAGAATGCTCACGCCGCTGCAGAAACAGCAGCGCGTCTGTGCGTCCAAACAATTTTTGGAACTGTGTGGAGACAAACCTGCACAGATTTTGGTACGGATTGTTACCGGAGATAAAACATGGGTTCATCACTTTGAGCCAGAGTCCAAATAGGAGTCCTTGCAATGGCATAAAAAGGAGAGACCATCGCCAAAGAAATTCAAAATGTCAGAATCGGCTGGAAAGTTGATGGCTACTGTTTTTTGGGATTCTGAGGGGATGTTATTGATTGATTACAAAGAAAAGGGTAGGAGCATAACCGGAGAATATTACGCAGCGATATTAGAAAAATTAAAGGAGGCCATCAAGGAAAAACGTCGAGGAAAATTGACCAAGGATGTGTTGCTGGTTCACAAGAGCAAAGTTGCAATGGCTGCTCTGCACAGACCTGGCACCTAGTGATTTTTATTTGTTCCCCAATTTAAAAGAAGACTTACGAGGAAGAAAGTTTTCCGACGACAATGAGGTAAAGGAAGCAATTTTGGCCCATTTTGAGGCGAAAGATAAAAAATATTTTTATGATGGTTTAGAAAAATTAATTCATAGATCTAATAAATGTATTGTGCTTAAGTGTGATTACATTGAAAAGGAAAAATAGATTTATTGTTTTATTTTATTTGAAACCCTTTCATTCCACGAACTTCTGGACCTCCCCTCGTACATATAATAAAACAAACATCTTCGATGTATAATTTGCTAAAGATATTAAGAAAACCAAAGATTCTATTCAAAATGAACTCTAAAACTAATACAGATACTTTCTTAATTTGCATACAAACACCGAGTATTATTATGAAAACGTTTCTTTCGAAGTCAATTTACATACAACAGCCTATTCATTCTGTTGACGAAAAGAAAAAAGCATAAAATAAAATGTATTCACGTAAACCGTCTAAAAACCTTCAACTCTAATTATAACTTTAATTATATAGCATTCATTTGCTAAGCTAAGGTATTCCTACTACCACTGCCACATTAAACCAGTTCATCGCTTTTCAAGGTCCGCATACTATAACACCATGTATGTATAATGGAAATTAAATAGTGGTAGATAAGAACAATATTAAATATTATAGTTTGTTGTATGATGATATATGATCATTGTTTGGCAAGAACTGAATACAATACCCATAAATGTATTCATATCCTACGCAATATATGGAGACCTAGAAGACTATGTGCTCATTATTGTTGAGAAAATTGCAGTTTAAAGTGGTTTATAAAAACTTAATGCAGAAGTAAATGTAATAATTAATATGTTGTAATGGCAAGTATTGGCCGTACTTTTAAATTACATTAGTTCTTTTGTTTAAAAGTTTTAGTTCCTCCCATTTTTAACTAAAGCTTAGTATAGATTTCTGCAGAGAGAGATACAGATTTCTCCGCAATTTTAGCCATTCACCAAAGAGTCTTCTAATCATGGATACTACAAGCCATTGTTGCAATAATTAACCCAATATGAAATAGAGTAATAACTTGATAGTTCGAAGGTACAATAAATCCAATTCTTCCATGGTTTTTTAAAATACAATTTACTTTATAATCTGAATTTTTATGATTTGCCTATCCGAAGTGCATTGTCAACAATTTGTGTAAATTGCAGCTTATATAAAATTATGTCAGGTAGAAATACGGAGTTAGTTCGTTAGTTCGGCATTGTTATAACACATGGGCTGAAAAGTCCAGGGCCTAACAAAGAAAACACGGTTTTTTGGTTCAAAATTAGCTTTATTCATCAACGTAATCTCCATCAAGAGCAAGGCAATCATTCCAGCGCCGCTGTAACATTTCAATACCATTTTTGTAGAACGATTTATCTTTTGCCTCAAAATAGGCCTCAGTTTCAGCGATAACCTCTTCATTGGTGCGAAATTTATTACCGGCGAGCATTTTTTTGAGGTCTGCGAATAGCCAGTAGTCGCTGGGGGCCAAATCTGGCGAATACGGTGGATGTGGGAGCAATTCGAAGTTCAATTCATGTAGTTTTGCCATTGTTTTGATTGACTTGTGACACGGTGCGTTGTCTTAATGAAACAAAATTATTTTCTTTGCAATATGCGGTCGTTTCTTTGCAATTTCGGCCTTCAAACGCTCCAATAACGCTATATAATATTCACTGTTGATGGTATTTCCTTTCTCAAGATAGTCGATGAATATTACACCACGCACATCCCAAAATACCGTGGCCATTACCTTTCCAGCCGATTGTTGTGCTTTCGGGCGCTTTGGACGAGGTTCACCAGTTGCTGTCCACTCAGATGACGATCGTTTTGATTCCGGAGTGACGTGATGGATCCATGTTTCACCCATTGTCACATATCGACGCAAAAATTCCGGTTTGTTACGTTTAAACATGGCCAAACACTGCTCGGAATCATCAACACGTTCTTGTTTTTGGTTAACAGTGAACAAACACGGCACCCACTTTGAACAGAGCTTTGTCATAGTCAAATGCTCATGCAATATAAAGCCAATACGTTCCTTTGATATCTTTACGATGTCAGCTAACTCACGCGACTTCACCTTTCGATCATTCAAAACGATTTTGTGGATTTTTTTGATGTTTTCTGGTGTTACCGCCTCATTTGGACGTCCACTGCGTTCTGCATCATCGGTGTCTCTACGACCACGTTTGAAGTCAGCAAACCAACGTTTTATTGTTGTTTCTGATGGAGCGGAGTCCCCATAACACTTTTCAAGCCATTGCTTCGCTTGAACGGTATTTTTTCCCATCAAGAAGCAGTGTAAAATTAAACACGAAATTGTTTTTAATCCATTGTTTTGAAAATAAAAAAAGTAGCGTGACTCTTAGCACAATAACTCACAATCTAATGAATAGAATATCATGAAATTTTAACAGCTGTCTTTTGAAGGTTAGTACTAACTGAGAGAAAGGTGACTGCAATAAAACTAGCGTCATCTATGTGTTAGGCCCGGGACTTTTCAGTCCATGTGTTACAGAATACGGTTGCTAGAAATGACTTCAAAACGAAAACACGACACACTAACATCGAAACAAAAGCCTGGAATTGTAGATAAATTAGATAGTGAACCAAGTGGCAAAGATTTGGCTGCTTCGTATGGTGTTGGACAATTCACTATTTCGGATTTATAAAAAAAAAATAGGCTGGATGTGGCCGTGACTCCGATTGACAGTTAACTATTTTAACATCTCTGCAGTCTCCAGTTAATCATTGCTATAGTGTTCCAGGCAACAGCAAAACACTTAGACGCGCAGAACATTCAGAAATGGAAACTTGATTATATTCCTGGTATAGAATTCAACAATCTCGCCATGTTCCAGTTATACGTGAAATGATGGCTACTAAGGCAAGAGAACTTTATCAAGAAATATATGAAAAGAGACAATTTTGTTGCAAGCTGAGATTGGTTGGATAATTTAAAAGCCAGATTTGGTTTCCATAAATTTATGGCGAAAAATTATCCAGCAATTATAGCGCAGTCTAGGCTCTTTTGGATAAATTAAAAGAAAAAAAAATCAAAAGCTCTGGCCTTGCGAGTGGACAAATTTATAAAACACATGAGACCGTTTTATACTGCAAATTACTACTGGATAAGACAGTACCCCATTCTGGAGAAAAACAAGCACCTGGACGGAAGATTTTTAAAGAAAGGCTAACTTTTTTAGTTTGTGCAAACAGCGATGGGTCTCAGCATTGGAAAGGCGAAGAATCCGAGTTCATTCAAGAATGCAAAATTTCCTATTTATACCATTGACTGGTTTAAACATGCTTTTATCATGCAAGTCAGAAATTATCTTAAATTACTACATTTAGCAGAGAAAGCTTCACTTTTAGTTGACAATTGTACTGGACATTCAGGTGAAGAAGTAGAAGCAAGTAAAGACTGTCAGTTTACCATCGTATTTTTACCACTAAAACATGACCGACCTGATCCAGCTAATGGATCCATTCCATTAAACTAAGTTACGATGGTAAGCTGGTAACAAACTCTGGGATGGCGCTGTGTGAAAGCAATCTTTGACGCTATTGTATAGCTTAATATCTCAATGACATCCGCGTTACACTTCATGCCGATCTGTCAAATAGTTTATTATGTACATGCGTTCAAAGCAGAGAGCTTTTGGCGCCTTTTAAAAGTGGACAATATTGAAATTCGCGCAGTGATTAAATGCTTGTGCTTCTAAAACTGTTTGCTGATGAGAGAATGAATTTAAAAAAGATCGTACATCCACTCTGGACGCCCAAAGGCAGCCACATCTGCAGAAAGTGTGCAAAAGGTTCCGAAATTTGTGGAAGTTGATCGCTGATGAACAGTGAAAGATATTGCTACGGTTACAGACATCTTCAGAGAACGGGTGACATGCATTTTAAATGTTAAATTAGACATGTCCAAGCGGTGTGCAAGGTGTATGCCGCGTTTGCTCAAACCACCGTAAAAACTCGAGGAGGAAAATGACTGAAGGCATAAAAAAACTGGAGCACTGATTAAATAAATGTATTGATGGTGAGGGAGATTATGTTGAAATTGAAATATTGCTATTCTTTGGTTACCAAATCTTTTAGCTTACCCTCGTAACTTAACGAAAATTACGTAACTAGGATTTCATCTCCGGATAAAGCAAATCTCACTATGCACCTTAAGGAATTTAGCTTGAAAGATGCCGTCTTATTGTCATCGTTATGCATGCCTTTACATCCCAAACAGTTGAAAAAAGTTGACACAAAATCCTCAGCAAAAATTTGTTTCATTGTTCATTAGAAGCTTTAACACAAAAACTTTCGTCTAGAAAAAAAAACAGGACCTAATAATGCTGATTTCAAGCATGTTAACTTCAGTTACCTACCAAAGAATCTGATGAAGAAGAAAATGGCAAAAAGGAAGAAGAGCAAACAGTGGTCAATATTTTCAGATTACAAAGATTAAAGGTCAAAAGATTTTTTTCGAAATCAGAAGAAAGTTAAACAAGAAACCATATTAAATTATTAAAAAAAAATATATATATATAGAAATTACTGTTTTGTATTTACTTGTATTATTTATCAATAATAATTCGGTAACTCGAATATTTCGATACTTCGAATCGCCATAGTTTTAATTACTGTATTCCTTAATTCCCTAGAAAATATGCAACAAAATTCCCCTAGGTTTAACATGTTTAACCTCCGATATCATACCGAAAGGAAATTACTTCATTATTCAACTATAAAATCGCGTAAAATCCCAACAATTATCGAATCTGTAACTTTTACAGAATATCCGACGATTAAACCAGATAACGATATAGAAAATACACAAATAAAACTTACTTCCTATGCTGCTCATGGTGATCCGGTTTACCGTTCGTGGTGGTCGTCTCCGCCAGTTCCTCGTAGCGTTGCAGCAGCAGCTTCAGCACCTCCTTCGGCGTGGAGAAACTGCGGTAGGTGGCGAGGAACACGTTTATGTAGGTCGTCTCTAGTTCTCCGTCGTCCGTCGATAAGGCTTCGACGAGTTTCTTTAGTGTGCCGGCTTTCACGAATCTCACGCGTACGGTCTCCCATTCTAGATGGGAGATCTCGTCGTCGGAATCCTGGAAACAAAGAGGGGAAATTTAGATGTTACTTCGCAGAGAAAAGAAAAACGGAAACTAAATAACGAATTTTCCGAAAAAGAGACATCTCTATTCAATTGGGAGTCGCGAATGATTTATTTTATTTTACTTATAATTCAGCGAAATTTCTATAGGTTCTTTCGGTTTTCCTCATATCTTCGGCAAATTATGTATAGAAAATAATGTTGAAATACAAAAAAAAACTAAATACAAGAGAAAATAACAAAAAAATAAGATGAATACATAAAAAATTTATAATTCTCATCCGGGTCTTCATGTTGAAATAGAAATATCAATCTAACACGCATTGTTTATTATAGGCGTACACATTTCTCGCCAAGATTCATCAGGCGACCAAGTAGGCCATTGCAATAAATTGATTTTCATTTGATGAAACCACTCCTTTGTTTGTCTGGAATTATGGATAGCTGCATTGTCTCCCTGAAGTATCCAGTCTTGCATTGGTAATTGTTCACCAAAGTCTATCAGAACCAGAAAAAGTACAGTAGAACCCGGTTATAACGACAATCACAGGACTGCGAATTTTTTGACGCTATAACAAGCTGACGCTACAGGCGGAGTTTTTACAAGTCCATGTTTACATACAAGAATTGGTGGGAAACAATATTACGGGTGGTAAACAGATACATATGTGAATTTAATTCATTTAATGTACTTAACCATATAACCTTACACATGTAGGTACATACTAACTTGTTCGTCTAATGGAGGAAATCTGTAATTTTCCGTTGCACAGTTTTCGCACGCCAAAACTGTTTTTCTATATCCATTTCTAATTCTCTCCCTTTATCAATAAGTTGAGGTGACGTTTCTCGCTGTCTATAATAAGTTTTTAAAAGTGTTATGGCATTTAGGGCTTCTTCGTTTGTCGGTACGTGTTCTGCTTCGTCGCATGAATCTTCTTCCTCTTCGATTTCATTATCGTTTTCGATAATGTATATGTCCTCCACGATATCAGAATCTGAACGCATTCCCGACGTAATAAGGCAACTGTCCACGGATGCAAAGTCGTCGAAACAAAACTGGTTTTCGTCACTCTAATTTTGCTGCCACTTTTTAATAAGTTCACATAACGGAACGTCATCTTCATTTAAGTTGTAACAAACTGGATTATTCCTTAATCTTGAATGAGTAAAGCAGTTTGCTATAGTCTCATAGGTTATACTACGCCAAGCCTTCTCTAAAAAGTCCAACGCGTCAAGAAGTGAAACTGCACCTGGTGTGTTCTTGTCCATACCCGTAATAATTTTCTGCAGAAGAAATTGTCTGTAAAAACAGTTTAAGCTTCTTATTACGCCTTGGTCCATTGGTTGAAGGATGTTAGTGCAATTTGGGGGCAGAAACACCAAATTAATATGTTTTAAGTGGGCTAATGATGGATGTGCTGGGCAATTATCGACTAAAAGCAAGATTTTTTTACCTTTAACCGCAAGTTCTTTATCCCATTTTCGAGTTTCATTTTCAAAGATTTCTGAAGTCATCCGTGCTCTTTTGTTGGGAGCGTTTTTATGTTTCTGAAGCAGCGTGGCTTTTTTGACTTTCCTATGACAAGAATTTTACGTTTCTCCGTACCGGTCATATTAGCACACATAAATGCAGTTAACCGTTCTTTGGCTAGTTTACCGCCTACACACTTTTCGCCTTAGAACCTCAGAGTCTTATCTGGAAGAAGTTTAAAAAAATTCCCGTTTCGTCGCCATTGTAAATTTCATTGTCTTCATAATCTTGTCCTAATTTAGGCCACACTTCATTTAGCCACGTCTCTGCTTCTGTCATATTTTTTTTCGCTTCACCGCGCACTTTCCCGAACGTTATTGAATGCCATTCCGCGCCGTTTTTGAAACGCCGTAAGGAGAGGTTTCTTCTTTGCCACCCTTTTATACGTCCCCACACTGTGGAGGTATTGCAGAACGGTGCGCTGACTTTTCTGTGAAGTTACCGCAAGCTTAGCTGTACTTTTTCGCGGTTCTCTTAACACTTCGCGCACAAGCACCATTTTACCTCTTTCAGAAGGTGCGGCACGACCTGGTCTCGGCTCCGCAGCTGTTTTTTTCCTTGCGTTTAAATTGTGTAATCACACGGTTAACTGTGGACAACGGAATATTTAAAAATTTACTTATCTCACGTTGCGAAGCGTCGCGTTCACTCTGGCCAACGATGCGACCCCGGGTGAAGTCGCTAATATCACTCGAACCTTGTAAACGAGGCATAGTTGTAACGATACTAAACTATGACGAATTCCTTCCGATACATCTACCCCTACCCTAATGACAAGAGAAAGTTCTTAATTCGTTCTTAGAATTTAGCAATTTACATATTTATACCGCTTTACCTGGTGTCTATTGTATTCTGTCACCCTAGTGTATATCTAGTGTTAAAGGTGGTACCATTTCATCTAGTATTAACTGGACAGGTGCTTTCGACAAACGACAACGAACAATTTATTATTCAAAGAACGTAATCATTTCAACTCAACCTCATTAAATTCAGTTATCCAATTAGATCCGATGTCTGTACCCATAAGAGAACTAGTTTGAAAGCTGAACTAGTTTAGTATTTTGCAATCTTATTTATGACCACATTTCGGGTGCGTATGCGTGATTCTAACGCAAAGAGAACAAACAAAAACTGACTGGATTACGCATACAAATGACGTTATCATTATTCTTTTTCCATCAAAATAAACTCGTCATAAGCATTAGAAGATTTTAACCAATTATATCATCCTAGAAAGGAATTTATCGAATCACTTTATAGCTACAAAATTTCCTATATATATATATATATGTATAATACATTAATTTGGGAGTAATAAATTTGATATACGAGATCAACAGGCTATCATCATTCGCTTTGAATTACATAGAACACATGTAAGCGTTATATACGAAATTTATTCGTGGAATTGCTAGCGTAGGAGGACATGCCTTAGCACGCGAAATATTTTGCGCCTGATACTGTAAACATTCCTGTTTTTTCCGCTAAACGTTGGCCGTACTTTAGCGCGTATAGAAATATGAGCAACAAATGTACCCGAAGGTCAGATACTATATGTCATACATGCATAACACTAAACATAAAAACATAAGTTTGATGTGGTCTAGCTAGCATGGTATTTAAGTGAAAATAACTGCAAATAATCGCACGTAAAAGTCCATGTTTCTGTTACTAAACCTACGTAGTACAACAGATGACATTCTACTGGTACCCTAATCTGTTACGGAAAGAAAAAGAAGGTTTTGTTGCGCAAGAAATTACTTCGAAATTGTTTAATATAAAGAGGGGTACTTCAAAGTCGTAAGAACAGTTCGAAGAAACTTTTAATTCAATTTCCTTTTCATTACGAAGCTTGCCTTACTTCAATATTTGCACAATAACACCATAAATCTGGGAAGATCCCATTAAAATATGTATGAACCTTTATGAGCATCAGCTAGGGAATCTATGTGAAACAAATTTAAAATCCTATTATCTTTAGTTAATAGATATACACTACCACTCAAAATGTTAATATTTATTTTTTATGTACAGATACACGTATATGAATAAAAATATATTAAATAAATGTGAAAATTAAAACGTTTAATTTAAATTTTGCTTTCATCTATGTGACCTCCTCTTGATTTAATAATTGCAGCGCACAATCGAGGCATTCTCGCAATAAGTTTTGCCAGAGTATCTTGTGTTATTGAGGTCCAACTCGATTGCAATTTGTTCCACACGTCAGTAGCTGATGTCGGAGCCGATTTCCGTACTTCCCGATCTAGTTTTTCCCCGTAGTAACTCGATTGGATTCAAGTCGGGGCTCTGTGGAGGCCATTGCATAATTTTGAGAGTTCCTTCCTCTTCTGAATGGCGTAAATAGTCCTTACATAATTTAGAGGAATGTTTTGGGTCATCTTGCTGGAAGATAAAATTTTGACCCAAAAGTCGAATGCCGGAAGGTATTGCGTGGTTCTCCAAAATTTCGCGGTAGCCTTCTTTTTTTAATATACCGTCAATTTTCACAATATCCCCTGCACTAGTGCCAGCAAAACAGCCCCAAATGATGATAGAACCTCCACCATGCTTCACGGTAGCAGCAATACACTCTTCTCTGGCACGTTCACCCACAGATCTTCTTACGAATATGCGTCTTCGGGTTCCGAACAGCTCAAATTTGGACTCATCCGTCCATAGGACGTTGTTCCACTCCTCTATGGTCCAGCGTTGGTGTTCACGAGCCCATTTAAGTCGTTTTTGCTTGTTTTGTTTGCGTAGTAATGGCAATACGTCCATGGAGCGCGGCTTTCTGTAGGCGACGTTTGACTGTAGAAACACTGACTAGTTTTTGGCGACCAACATTTAATTCTGCGGTGATTTCCGGGGCTGTTTTGCGTTTATTTAACTTGCTGGTAACCACTATTCTACGATCATCTGCAGATGTTGTCGCTTTTGGCCTTCCACTCCGTCTTTTATTAAGAAAACTGCCAGTTTCCCGATATTTTTTTATGTTATAGTCAACCGTAGCGTGGTGTATTTTCATTTTTTTGGTAATTTGTCGATTACTTATGCCACTTTTATGGTAAGCTATTATGAGCGCACGTGTTTCCGTACTAAATTCTCTTCGCGGAGGCATTTTAAAAAATTGTCACACGATATTTCGCTCACGACGTGAATAGAGTAACCAGTACCACACTGCAACTGACCATAGGTTACAGATTTCACTATAATCTTCTAGGAAGGTAATTTAAACATTATTACCTACAATCTAACAGATGACTAAATTTACCCAGTAAATTCAGAGGGATTGTTATTGTGATTGCACCGCAATAAACAGTTTATGGTAATCCGACCAAGTGCAGGTAAATGATAGTAAACCTTATGCGATATAATGGGTGTTTATCTTACTGAACTACATTTTAAATACGTATTTCATTTTATTATAGTGTTTTTTTGGTAAACATAATACTATATGAATAATCCATGAAAACAGGGGGGCCTAAACACTTTTGAGCGGTAGTGTAGGTAAAATTCCTAATGTTTTAAAGGCAGTATAGTAATTTTGACATATTCACTCGTAAAAAATTTATATCTCCATCAAAAGACGACATATCTAAAGCCCGAACGTTACACCATCTTCGCGAAGATGATTTACGATAATACGCGTAAAAATTCCGCCGTCGCTCTGTATCGGATAAAACATCCATTTTCATTTCCGCTATCGAAATCTATTTATATATCGCTCTGAGAGAGTTATTATTTGATTCTGGAAATTTGGTTTGGTTTATCGTTAATGTTATATGGACGAACGTACATAGGCATATACGATATTTGTCCGTTGTATTACGGAACTTTCTATTTATAGCTCGTCGTTACAGATTATCGTAACAAAACGTCAGTTTCCGTTGCCTTCGCTCGTATGATCTCGGTGGTGATTCGCGAAGAAAAGAAATTTAATTTCCGTTATATCTATTCTGGTTGTATCATCCTGCCTTTGGCAGAATCTCGATCTCGATCTGTAGGGACGTGGTCTAGATATGGTCTTGGTAATAAGAAATATTTCGACGCGATATCTTGTACAGAGGTGGAAATAACTTTATAAATAAAAAAAGAGAAACGATATTATCTGAGGCTGTCTTAAATAATGTATCCCGCCTGGTGAATTTATTTATTGTAAGCAGACAGAGTATTTTAAAATGACACAAAAAGCGAACCAATTAAATCTATATACCATATTCGATTCTACGTTCACTACTATTCATAGAAGTTTGGTCAAGTAACAAAACTTTAAAAATTCAAGAAATAAAAGGCAATTAATACTAAAAAAACTAAATGTATTACTTTTAAAAAAGTGTTAGTGGAACTCGATATTGAAACGTGATTACAAACTTTTGGAACAACCGCAGAAGCAATAGATGTTTTCACGATGATTGCAAGGACTGTATGGTTGTACACTAGGGTGACAGAATAAAATAGACACCTACTAATTAAAAAAAAGATTCTATTCTCGTTATATATACAAAATATTTTAAAATTTTTAAATTAGACTAATAGTTTGTCGATCCACCTTTACTTGCGTGAAGTGCTGCAAGTCGTCGTGGCATAGAATCTATTAAATGATTAATGGTGTCTTCTGGAATATTTAACCACGCTTCTGTAACAGCTGCTACCAGTTCTTCCTTATTTCTGGGTTTTCGGGGTCGTTTCGCCATATTTGTCTGGATTATGTGCCAAACATTCTCTATCGGATTCATGTCTGGTGATTGGCCTGGCCATGGTAAAATCCGAATCCCCTATTCCTCTTTCAATGTGGTTGTTGTTCTTGCTTTGTGGCAGGGTGCTCCATCCTCCATAAAAGTGGCGTCTTCTTTAGATAAAGTGGCGTTGTCGAATATCGGTAGTACTCCTTCTGTTAATATTTGGATATATTTTGCCGCATTTATATTTCCGTCGCAGATTACTAATTGCGATCTTCCACCATACAATATCGCGCCCCACACCACGATGTTCACACCGCCGTATTTCACCGTCTGATGCAAACATTTGTCGTCCAGTTGCTGTGACGAACGTCTCCATACCCACGTACGACCACTATCACTGAATTGCCAGTATCTGCTTTCGTCTGAAAAAATGACAGACCGCCAAAACTCTTCGGGCATCGTTCGCATTTCGATTGCCCAAGACATTCGGCGCCGTTTTTGAAACGCCGTAAGGAGAGGTTTTTTCTTTGCCACCCTTTTATACATCCCCACACTGTGGAGGTATCGCAGAACGGTGCGCTGACTTTTCTGTGAAGTTACCGCAAGCTCAGCTGTACTTTTTCGCGGTTCTCTTAACACTTCGCGCACAAACACCCTTTTACTTCTTTCAGAAGGTCCGGCACGACCTGGTCTCGGCTCCACTGTTGTTTTTTCCTTGCGTTTAAATTGTGTAATCACACGGTTAACTGTGTGGCCAACGGAATATTTAAAAATTTACTTATTTCACGTTGCGAAGCGCCGCGTTCACTCTGGCCAACGAAGCGACACCCCGGGTGAAGTCGCTAATATCACTCGAACCTTGTAAGCGAGGCATAGTTGTAACGATATTAAACTATGACGAATTCCTTCCGATACATCTACCCCTACCCTAATGACAAGAGGAAGTTCTTAATTCGTTCTTAGAATTTAGCTGTTTACATATTTATACCGCTTTACCTGGTGTCTATTTTATTCTATCATCCTAGTGTATAATTCGCACATAAATTAATAATTTATTCGAAACACATGGACTCTCATTGTTGTTCGGTAATCCGGTTGATAATGAGAGTACATCTGTTCTTGAAATGCTATGTTCCGAATTAACTATTAATTTATGCGGTGTTAAGTTTACTGCGATACCTGGGAATGGATATTTTACGTTGGTGATTTGGTAATCGAACCATTTCTTGAAGAGGAGATATGAATTGTTTATCCAAATGATAGGCTTTGAATACAAGAAAAAATCTCTCACATCCAGATTTGGTGAACATGGTGGATGACGTAGCAGTCGTAAATTCGACCAATTTAACGCTTGCACTAGTGAATTTATTGGGGGGCGAGGTGTGGTGATAAAATAAACTTATTGTCTGATTAAATACGGTGGTTTTCCTTCAAGTCGGTATCGAAATGTATCAGTACATTAGCATAATATAATAAATAGTATGCCTCGATTGCAGAATAGCGCAGAATAGTGGTTACCAGCAAGTTAAATAGACGCAAAACAGCCCCGGAAATCACCGCAGAATTAAATGTTGGTCGCCAAAAACTAGTCAGTGTTTCTACAGTCAAACGTCGCCTACAGAAAGCCGGGCTCCATGGACGTATTGCGATGAAAAAGCCATTACTACGCAAACAAAACAAGCAAAAGCGACTTAAATGGGCTCGTGAACACCAACACTGGACCATAGAAGAGTGGATGAGTCCAAATTTGAGCTGTTCGGAACCCGAAGACGCATATTCGTAAGAAGATCTGTGGGTGAACGTGCCAGAGAAGAGTGTATTGCTGCTACCGTGAAGCATGGTGGAGGTTCTATTATCATTTGGGGCTGTTTTGCTGGCACTAGTGCAGGGGACATTGTAAAAATTGACGGTATATTAAAAAAAGAAAGCTACTGCGAAATTTTGGAGAACCACGCAATACCTTCCGGAATTCGACTTTTGGGTCAAAATTTTATCTTCCAGCAAGATAATGACCCAAAAATTCCTCTAAATTATGTAAAGACTATTTACGCCAGTTAGAAGAGGACGGAACTCTCAAAATTATGGAATGGCCTCCCCAGAGCACCGACTTGAATCCAATCGAGTTACTATGGGAAGAACTAGATCGGGAAGTACGGAAATCGGCTCCGACATCAGCTGCTGATGTGTGGAACAAATTGCAATCGAGTTGGACCTCAATAACACAAGAAACTCTGGCAAAACTTATTGCGAGAATGCCTCGATTGTGTGCTGCAATTATTAAATCAAGAGGAGGTCACATAGATGAAAGCAAAATTTAAATTAAACGTTTTAATTTTCACATTTATTTAATATATTTTTATTCATGTACGTGTATCTGTACATAAAAAATAAATATTATTAACGTTTTTGCTGTCAGTGACACTTTTGAGCGGTAGTGTAGATCAATAGATGCATTAACTTACTACAAAAGAATGCGAGGTTTTACATTTCATAGGAATGTTTTACATCAGCTTTAATGACAGGAAAAGTTTGAATATTCAATTGTAGAAAACAAAAATTACGTCTAGTAGAAGAAATTTTAAATCTAAATTTACCATACATCCTAATATAATTCCAATTTTATTCGTTTATTATTATGCTACATTATACTTCCTCTTTTCTGTACGTTCTTAACGCATTTTTCAAATATTTCTTCGTATAATAATAATTAATTTAAAAAATATATATTCATATATTCTTATCCAACTTAACAGGAAAACAAAATTAAGTCCAACCCACACACTTTCAATTTCGACGCCTTCGATTTTACTTGCAAATTGGCGGTAATAATTCAACAGAATAAATTTATTCCATAAATAAAGTTAACTTATACAGGATGTGTATCTTAAGGTTAGCCAATCATTTCTTTTATATCTCTTATTATCGATTCTACAATATACAACTTAAATTGGCAAACTGGTAGTGTGTTTAACACTGATTAAGGTGCAATTAAAAAAAAGAAAAGAAGGAGAAGAACCAATTAGATTGCGCATTGCAGAGGAAATTTTAATATTTTATTTCATGAAACTCTCTGTATATTTTTGTTATATCAAAGTTTTAATGAAGTATAATCCTAACATTGATAATAAAAAAATATATATATATTACGTATTTTAGTTTACGAATAAGCTATGTATTCCACATCGTAGTAGGCTTTTTACACAATAAAACACTGATTTTATTATAATTTAGCAAAATATTTATAGTAACCAAGTTATATTATTCGGAACGCTTTAATAAGATTTCTAAAGCGCATTTTGTTAAGCCTTTAAACTTGTGTTTCGCTCCTGGTCAAGTAGAGGCTACAATTTAAGTTGCGTATTAGTTGTAAATTTGATTTTGACACTTGTCACATCATTCAAATAGCTTATACGGATCCACAGGTATAGCAGCAAACTCCACTCACACAAATTAATTAATTATGCGGAACGCAGCGTTTGGAGAGCACGTGGGCTCTCATTGTCAACCGTGTTACCGACTGAAAGTAAAAACTGTATCATACATGCAAATTATTTTCTACGCAGGCTCTAAAATTTCTAAACCATATGACTATTTATAATCTACTAGGTGGTCTCCTGCCTTTTACGGGAAAGGATGGACCGAAAGCGAACCGTATCTTTAACAAGGCCTATGGTAATAAATCCATCAAACTCGAGTGTGCAATTGGGGGTGGTTCTCTGTTCAATAAGTTTCCGTTCTTTTTCATATATACCGTTTCGTACGCGTCTAATTCTCTATACGAGTTCACGTTTTTAAGTAGTGTCAGATTTTTTAAATCAATCTTATGTCCGGATTTTACCATATGCTCTGCTACGTGATACAGTTTTTACTTTCAGTCGGTAACACGGTTGACAATGCCTACGTGCTCTCGAAACGCTGCGTTCCGCATAATTAATTAATTTGTGTGAGTGGAGTTTACTGCTATACCTGTGAATTGTACATCCACACAGTCCTTGCAATCGTCATTAGCTTATACGAAACAAAATTCATATCGAGGGTTTCAGTAACAATCTAATAATTATAATTTCAAACGCAACTTTGAGGTAAAATTTATTTAAAAGCATGTTATAATAAATTCGTCTAAAAAAAAACAAACAAAATCAATTAGGATCCTATTAAGACTTAATATCCACCTCCAGATGCTCGCAAACGTATTCTTGGCTAAGATTCAACCATACAATCGGTATGCACGCCACCCACTACTATACTATTCCCAAAAACACCGCGATATATTTCCATACAACGTTAATACCAAGAAAACTTTTCCGCAACATTGAGGTTTACTACCGACTTACCGAATGCGATGATGAAAGGCTCCTTGTAGGTCTGTGGTAACGAACTTTCTTCAGATACACGGTGTAGAGGGCGCCGTCTGCCTTCTCCTCGCCCCACAATCGCCATGTGGGCTGCTGAAAGAAAACAAATGCAATGCTACAGCAGGTAGTTTGATTTTTGGCAACGAATAAACAATTTTATGTAAATTTATCGCGAAATACAACATTCTTTGCGTTGTAGAACGTCATTTCTCGAAAATAAACATAAACAATTGGTATGGTCTTTTTTATAGAATGGAAGATAAACATTCCATTGCCGATCAAAATATTACAATCTCCTCGTACGACTGACTTAAGAAGTGTTGATATTATTTAGGGAAAACAGCTTCTCGATATCATCTAGTGTACCCACAAGAGCATAGGAACACGATGTGTGGCAATGATGCATCGGTTAAACAATTGTTCGATCATTGTGTCTATCGAAAGTGAAAGATCAAAAACCGCAAAGAATGATGTAATAACGCAATTTCTATAATACTGGGAATATCTACATTAGGGTGACAAAATAAAATAGACACCAGGTAAAGCGGTATAAATATGTAAACAGCTAAATTCTAAGAACGAATTAAGAACTTTCTCTTGTCATTAGGGTAGAGGTAGATGTATCGGAAGGAATTCGTCATAGTTTAGTATCGTTACAACTATGCCTCGCTTACAAGGTTCGAGTGATATTAGCGACTTCACCCGGGGTCGCATCGTTGGCCACAGTGAACGCGGCGCTTCGCAACGTGAAATAAGTAAATTTGTAAATATTCCGTTGTCCACAGTTAACCGTGTGATTACACAATTTAAACGCAAGGAAAAAACAACAGCGGAGCCGAGACCAGGTCGTGCCGAACCTTCTGAAAGAAGTAAAAGGGTACTTGTGCGCGAAGTGTTAAGAGAACCGCGAAAAAGTACAGCTGAGCTTGAGGCAACTTCACAAAAAAGTCAGCGCACCGTTCTGCGATACCTCCACAGTGTGGGGATGTATAAAAGGGTGGCAAAGAAAAAACCTCTCCTTACGGCGTTTCAAAAACGGCGCCGAATGGCTTGGGCAATCAGAATGCGAACGAAGCCCGAAGAGTTTTGGCGGTCTGTCATTGTTTCAGACGAAAGCAGATACTGGCAATTCAGTGATAGTGGTCGTACGTGGGTATGGAGACGTTCGTCACAGCAACTGGATGACAAATTTTTGCATCAGACGGTGAAATACGGCGGTGTGAACATCATGGTGTGGGACGCGATATGGTATGGTGGTAGACCGCAATTAGTAATCTGCGACGCAAATACAAACGCGGCAAAATATATCCAAATATTAACAGAAGGACTACTACCGATATTCGACAGCGCCATTTTATCTAAAGAGGACGCCACTTTTATGGAGGATGGAGCACCCTGCCACAAAGCAAGAACAACAACCACATGGAAAGAGGAACAGGGGATTCAGATTGTATCATGGCCAGGCCAATCACCAGACATGAATCCGATAGAGAATGTTTGGCACATAATCCAGACGAATATGGCGAAACGACCCCGAAAACCCAGCAATAAGGAAGAACTCGTGGCAGCTGTTACAGAAGAGTGGTTAAATATTCCAGAAGACACCATTAATCATTTAATAGATTCTATGCCACGACGACTCGCAGCACTTCACGCAAGTAAAGGTGGATCGACAAAATATTAGTCTAATTTAAAAATTTTAAAATATTTTGTATATATAACGAGAATAGAATCTTTTTTTTAATTAGTAGGTGTCTATTTTATTCTGTCACCCTAGTGTATATGCATCTCTTATCTCCAATGAGAAACTTCTCATACATACAGGGAGACAATTTAAAAATAACAAAAAAATTGAAAGGTGCTTGTAATGCCCGAAAATAATGATATGAAAAGTTTCTCAAAATTGTTTTTAGGACATGTGAAGAAAAAACTTAAGTCATGTCAGTGTATGAAGTAAAGTTAAACGGCATGGGGGTAATAACAGAAAAACTGGACGTTGGAAGATTGGAATAAAGTGCTCTGGACCGAAGAATCTAAACATCTCACCTTTAATTTAAACACAAAAATATTTGTCAGTTGTTTGAAAGGGGAATAAGTACTTGAATCCCGTACAACATCAACAATAAAACATGAAGGAGGATCGGTCATAATTTGGGCGGTGGTTCTGCGAGCGATTTGGTCAAAATAGATGGTAGAGATTTTGGACATCGTTTTCCAGCATGATAATGATCCAAAACATACTGCAACGATATTGCCATGTGTATATGAATGACAATTGAAGCATAGAAAGAGAATTGTTGCTATGAAGTGGCCGTCCCAAAGCCCAGATCTCAATCCGATCGAGGCTTTGTGGGAGAAACTCTACGGACAAGTTCGAAAATCTGTTCTAAATTTGATGACAGTACTTTTGGCGCAATTTCAGGATACGTAGAGAAAAATACAGTCCCTAACATCGGGCGAAGCTACTAGATAAAATGCTAAGATTGTGTATGGCATTTGTTTTTATAACTGTTACGGTTCTTTGTATAGATACAGAATAAAGGTTTATTTTATAATTAATTTTTGTTTTTGTAATATATTAGATAATGTGTATGTGACAAGCTAAATAGTGCAACAGATCAAGCACAATTTGTAGTGATAATGACAGTGGTCTTTCAGAAAAAGAAAACGGATTACCTCCATAATATTAACGTAGATTTTAAATCCCATTTTCAAACACTATAAATATCTTAAATATAGCACACCGTGTTTCACGCGAAGTCTGCACATTAACGTATATAACGGAATACTACTTTTAATAATAACACAGACTAACATATATCAAAAAATACATACGCAATGTTAGTAAAATATCAAAATACGTAAATAAATGTGGCTTTGCGGTATGATAACGTATTATTATTGTAAAAGCTAAAGTTTATCAGTGCAGTCAATGTTATGATTGTATCGGATGACTAACGCGTAATGTCAATATGGGGGGTGTTTTTATTCGGATAAAAAAGTGACAATGTATGTTGGAAATGTGATAAATAAAGTAATACGACAATATGCATTACACATAATTAAATGATTATATTAATACGCTGCAAATAGGTTATTATTTGGTTTTGAAATGATCCATTCTCATACTGTGGCTTCAAAAAAGTATAGACATCAAGAGTATTGGGTGCTGTTGGTTGCGTAAGGTTTGGATGAACTGGTTATAAGGGTAAATTTCAGAACTAAATGTTTCTAAAAATCCAAATGAAACTTCGACAAGCAACGTATGGTTTACGTTTAAAACAAATGATACACTCCAATACCGTGTTTGTCTTGTTCGATTTTGGAAACATTCCAGGTCGCCCTCGTATAACCAAGAACATTTATTAAAGGTGATAATAACCTGATAAAATTTGATTAACGATCTAAAATTGTTGTTTTCATACAATTTATTGCAAACATATTTGATGCACCCAAACTTTTTCAAACACTGTATTCGCCATGGGCGGCTATGACGTCACTACAAAGTTTCGTGATTTTCGATGTAGTTCAGCATTAACTTTGGGGCGAAATCTGCCGGAGATATTAAGAAAACAGCTGAACTGTTCAAAAGTTCATATGGAGTTATAGAAAAAAAGTTTCAAATTTTAAACTAGTAGGTATCTCAACATTACACCAGTTTCTTTAGGGTATACAGTGAAATCTCCCTTGAACAGACACCAACGGGACCAACTGAAGATGTCAGTTCAGAAGGGGTGTCCGCATAAAAGAAATATGTAGTAGATACAACAAAAAATCGTGTTTTAACGAAGAATGAATATATTAAAGAAACTGGGACTTTTAAATCGTATATGTATATAAATGTTTTTAAAATAAATAAGAAACTTTAAACTTAAGAAAAAAAAGTTTATTTCCTTTAGATATATACATACAAAGTATAATATATGTACATAGATACATAGATGTAGTATGTAATACAAAACAATGAAATAAATAGTCACTTTAAGGACGCAAAAATTCATATATTGTTGTTTGTCTTCTCTTTTTCTTTAAAATGGCGTCTTGAAATCGTATTTCTAATTTAGAAAGAAGCTCCAAAGACTCTGTATCTCCGTGATTTTCGACAAAACTTTTGAGCTGCTTGGTCAGGGTAATAGCCTTACCATAATTTGGGATAGCTTCTGTTCGCACTGGAACCTCATCGACATCAGAATCTTCCGAAAGTTCTTGTATTTCAACTGGATTTGCAATTTCTTGTTCTGAATCTAGATCTTCAACATACAAATCTTCATCTACGTTCAAAAAATCATTAAGGTTTTCATTATCCGTCAATTTCAATAAATTCTTATTTTTGAGGATGTCTGAAAGTATGCTAAGAGGCAAATCATCTTCTAGGTGAGATGTATCAGCCTCAGTTAACTGGTCTTCACTTTGCATATTTACATGATTAAATCCTGCCATTTCTACAATGAATGCGTCGCCTACTGGGTCTTTTCCGCATAGACATCAGACTAATATTAAAAGCAGAACGGTAAATCCCCGACCAACTTGGGGAAGTCCCTAATTCACTCCGGGCGGAAATGCACGACATAGGCTGCGTTTGTACCGAAAGATTAAAGTCGGTAAATCTCCGGGTTACTCGGGGAAGTCCAAGCGAAATTGAGGCGCGGCGCGATTGAGAAATGCAGTAGCAATACTCTCGATATAAAACGACCATGAGAAACTGTCCGTTTAGGGGAGGTGTCCGGCTAAGAGGGGTGTCCGCGAATGGGAATTTCACTGTACTAAACAGAAAACTAATCGGGAAAATAGATCGATCGAAACAGAAATAAAACGTATAATTTTCGATAATTACCGTCTGATAAACCACGCTACATTAACCTAGATTTTAAGCATTTGATCTGCTTATCACGGAGGGCGTTGTAAAGTTCACATTCATTGCTAAAGCGCGCTGCCAAAACGGAAGACACACCTCGACGATACTCGAATTTACTTTGCGTAAATACGTAGATAATAGTAAAGACAATGGCATAGTGGAGGCGATATATCCTGTAATTGTAGAACTAGCCGTGTGGAGATAAGTTTAACGTAATTATCAATGGAAGCTTGTTAGTATTCTGCGCATTACGACGTAACAGCGAACCTTGCAAACGTTGGAGATAATAATCATTATTGTAAAATTAAAACAACTTCAATGAGACGCGTGTTTTGCATTTGATAAGTTGTATTTTGCAATTTAGTTCTATCTTGACATAGTTTCTCGGTAATAATTGGATAAGAGGGACAAGTAGAATTTATCGGACCATAGTAGATTACACAAATTTCTGTTGTCGGCAGTTGCTAAATGCCAATTACAAATATCTAGGTCTTTAATGTTTTTTGATGAATCGTGTCCTAAACGAACTCAAATACACTGATCGGCAAAAAAATTGGATTGTACACTAGGGTGACAGAATAAAATAGACACCTACTAATTAAAAAAAAGATTCTATTCTTGTTATATATACAAAATATTTTAAAATTTTTAAATTAGACTAATATTTTGTCGATCCACCTTTACTTGCGTGAAGTGCTGCGAGTCGTCGTGGCATAGAATCTATTAAATGATTAATGGTGTCTTCTGGAATATTTAACCACTCTTCCGTAACAGCTGCCACGAGTTCTTCCTTATTGCTGGGTTGTCTGGATTATGTGCCAAACATTCTCTATCGGATTCATGTCTGGTGATTGGCCTGGCCATGGTAAAATCCGAATCCCCCGTTCCTTTTTCCATGCGGTTGTTGTTCTTGCTTTGTGGCAGGGTGCTCCATCCTCCATAAAAGTGGCGTCTTCTTTAGATAAAATGGCGTTGTCGAATATCGGTAGTAGTCCTTCTGTCAATATTTGGATATATTTTGCCGCATTTATATTTCCGTCGCAGATTACTAATTGCGATCTTTCACCATACCATATCGCGCCCCACACCATGATGTTCACACCGCCGTATTTCACTGTCTAATGCAAAAATTTGTCGTCCAGTTGCCGTGACGAACGTCTCCATATCCATGTACGACCACTATCACTGAATTGGCAGTATCTGCTTTCGTCTGAAAAAATGACAGACCGCCAAAACTCTTCGGGCTTCGTTCGCATTTCGATTGCCCAAACCATTCGGCGCCGTTTTTGCTTTATTGCATTCGACGATGATAATCTTAAATACATCTGCAACTCAAATAATGAAAGTATTACGAATAAAAGTAATTACGATACCCCCTCGTAATTACTTTTATTCGTTTCGCGGTCTGTAGCGGTGACGACCTCCTCATTTGAAGTAAATCTCTTTTTCCAGCTTTGGGAATATGAAAAAGTCGCTGAGGGTAGGTCCGGTGAATATGGAGGATGAATGAACCTCTAGTAAAATATTTCGAATTTCCGTGGCCATTTTCCCAGCCATCCAGAAGTGTTTTTATCACTGCACGAAATTCGATTTTATCCACGTTTGCGACACCGCCTGACTCGCTACACAAAACACACTCTGAAACAACAACTATTGACAGTAGACGTCTGAAATTTTGACAATTGCCGTAAAAAAGGTTGCCCTTGTCGGCCAATGAATCTTCAACCTTCGTGCGCCATCTTTTGCCGATTTCGGAAACATTTCAGGTCGCCCTCGTACGTATTATTGATTACTATATCCAATTTCGAATTGCATTATTCGCCCAAGTCCGGTTCTGGAATGTACCCCCGACTATCGCTAGTGATAATACATTCAAACTTTGAATTTCTTAGCGGGGAAAAAAAAATTAAACAAGTACAATATCAAGTTTGTATAGCAACAAACATCCAATTACACGCTGGATTATCTCCGCCTAAAACGAACGCACCAACGTCACGCCATTCGTAATATCAAGCCGTGCTTCCGGTAAACAGGAAGCTAGACGCAAAAAAGCAACAAAGACGCGATTTAAAACGTATATACATTGTACGTACGGCGAGGACACGCAAAGAATCGCCGCGCCGATCGGATACGCCAATGGAAATGCGGGACGCTGATTCATTCCATACATCAACTAATGAAACTCCCGTGTCGCGAGCACTGAAGGAAAACCGTCGGAAGAAGGACAAAGGGGAAAAATACGCTTCGACTTGCCCGAGCTGGCGAGACGGCAACGTTATAGAAGTTCTATTGTGTTCCGTTGCAGTACAGAGTTGGGATTGAAAAGATATGATTCGAGTGGATTTGATATCGGCTGCGAGTCGCCTAAATAGAAGCCATTCGCCTGATAAAGATAAATTTAGGTCACCATCTTCAGGGAAAACTACGGATATTACGTTCAATGTTCAATGTTAAAAGATAGTTCAGCCAAATTTATCGAGACATTTCTCGAATACTACGAGAGAAAGTCAGTAGGTAGATCACAAAACGTTATTATAAAAATTGTTAGCAAAAAAACAAAGTTTATTCAACAAAGTCTCCATCTACATTAATACAGTTATTCCATCGCTATTATGAATGCACCAATGTCTTCTGCATAATAGTGTTTGGGTTGCCGTTAGAACCACGTGCAGATATTGAACATCGTTATTACCAAAATGCTTTTTGAGCGGACCGATCACAGGATAGTAGTTTGGAGCTAGTTCAAGACTGTAGGTCGGATGTTCAATTCTGCAATTCTCGCCTGAGTCAAGTGGGCCGAATGCAGCCTAGCATCGTCATGATAAAGTAATATTCCTCTCGTCAGTAAGTCTGGACGTTTTCGTCGAATTGCATCCCGAAGCAATAACGAAACTCTACAGTATGATTCTGCAGTCACATTCTCATTTCTATTCTGGAAATGGGCTAAGAGCATTCTTTAAGAATCCAAAAACACGGTAAGCATAACTTCACCAGCTGAGGAGACAACCTTCAATTTTTTTTGTTGACGGTGAAGAAGGCTGTTTCCATTGCATAGAAGCAGGCTTTTTTCAAATTGGTAGAGGTGCATCCATTACCTGTAACAATGCTGTTAAGCGTACCGACAGAGATTTTGCAAGGACAAGCCCATTAAATCCCTTTGCCTTCCTCGGTCAGTTGTCTAGGTACCCATCGTGAACAAACTTTTCAAAAATTCAAACAATCATGCATTAGTTCGTAGGCATCGTAAATTTGTAATAAATCGCCGCATTTTGATTGGCTAGAAGAATTAGCACGACACATATAATGTTTTTATCTACTGTGATATTTCCGCGTCAGTGTTGGTTAGTGTCAGTTAACGGTGTTAGCGTATTTCTGCTGTTAAGACATATTATTTGCTAAGAACATATATGTTTTTATTAGTAGTTTTGCTCGTTTTCTATTTATAACTATAATCTACAGTTAATCAGGAGAAGCGGTTCTGCATCATTTTCCTAATCCACATCACCATTGGGCTTTACTTAAACAATGGGAAACAAAGATTTAACAGAACATCATGTCTTTGCTATATTTTAAATCAAGACGAGCATGTCACATGCGTTTCGAAACCACTGATTTGTCAGGAACAAGACTTTACCCAGACGTAATCTTGAAACTCAAGTTACCAGATACGTATGGGATTAATATTGCATGTGCATCAACGATTATACTTATTACAGAACCAATAATGGTACAAGACAAGTGGGTGTTAGATAACACAAATGTTCCCACTCAAAATGTTACTGCAGGATTTAAGTCCCAGTATGGTTCCCATCATATACCACTAGTGATATTTCAAAAGATTGGAGCCCAAGGAAAAGTTTGACCAAAGAAACACTCATTGTCAGGTACTTTTATAAAGGTTAATTTCATACCATTTATGTTTAATATCTATTTATGCTATTTTAGAATATGTAGGCATCAACTTCTTACCTACCAAAGAAGTGAATGTTTTTAGAAAGCGAAGCAGTCTTTACCAGAGCATTTCTACTTCTCACCCTATCGAATCAAATGCGGTAAAGATATTAGCAATTGAGTAACTAGAAATATGCCTACCATTAAAAATTGTGAAGTTTTTAACCGGTATATTTCAATTAATATAAATTTAGCTCAAGACTACGATTGGCTAGATATGTTTGAATAACTTGAACAACTTTTGAGCGCCCTTAAGAGAATTTCTCCACCCAGTTGTACACTGCCTTACGCCAAAAACACGTTTCACCGCAAACAGGAGACATTTACTTATGAATATCTTTTGCAGGAAGTTCTTTTACCCAGAAAAAAACACTACCCTTCCACAGTACACTATTACTGTCACTTGAGTAGCATAAAGCTGGATTGTGCTGACACCTAGTGACAGATAGGGAAATGATTCGTATAAGCTTTACAAAGCTGGTGCTACCAATACGCATATTAACGCATTACTGTTTCCTTTGAGTACTTTTATAACATCAAGTTAAAAGCGAATAATTAATTGAAACCATTCCTTATTATAGGTTATAGAAAGCCTTTTTTAAAAATTTGGATTCAAGCTAATTGAACCATGGCCAACTCGATGAAAAGTTGTTGCTTCCCCGTTTTTTTGTGTTCAAATTCAGCGAGAAGCTAACACACGTTACTTTCTATTGATACCGCGTTTGAATTCACAAAATAAAAGCAGACATTAAAAAACCTCAACGTGTT
The DNA here is from genome assembly GCA_023509865.1 of Trypoxylus dichotomus. Taxonomy (NCBI): domain Eukaryota; kingdom Metazoa; phylum Arthropoda; class Insecta; order Coleoptera; family Scarabaeidae; genus Trypoxylus; species Trypoxylus dichotomus. Next base: position 2,038,481 of record CM042076.1, read on the forward strand.
CGATTCGAAAACAAATTTCCCCTTTTCACACATACACCATAATATTATGTTTACATGACCTCAAATACTCAACATTTTTCGCACAGTTTTTCATCCGTTGAACCATTTACATTCCTTTTGCGTAATCTTGGCCGGTATCCAAAATCTCTAAGATACTCGTTCAAAACAAACAAACCGAATGCGATTTGTACTTTTCCTCGTACATACGAACCAGACATCGTTCGGCGTAACGACCATACCGAACAGTTTACGACGTTGAAAGTATTTTTAAGATCTCGTTGAATAGTTTTATGTTTCGCTTTGGGGTCGAAACTGGGAACATCCTGCTATCGGGTTCGTAATAACGTTAAAAGTAAATAAACTAAAACTAACTAGAGATACGTAAGACGTCGTCTTTGAGAGGAGGAATTTTGTTTGTTTTCATAACATTCGGTCGTTTCACGATTATTAATGCTTCTAATTGTTTCGTGATGTACGAGGGTTGTTGGGGAAAACGTTGTAAAAGAAAATGAATAAAATTTATTATTCACATTTTATAACAGATAAAGACAAAAGGACAAAATAAGAAGTATGCTGGAAATATACAATGTAACAGTACAAGAAAACAAGGGAAAAAAAAGCGAGATTCATGCTCATCATGTGGCTAACAGGTGTTTTAAGCAAAATGTCGGTATAAACTCTAGGTACTTGAAATATGTTATAGTAACAGTATTAAATATGCTACAAATTGAAGAGAAGCGGTCCAAGAAAATGGTCTAAAAGAATAACCGTTGTAGTACACACAACACTCTCTTCCAGTGAGAATGCTCAAGCAACGATAGGACACCTACACAATCAAATTTAGAACACTTTCGAAAAATCTATGTAACACATGGGCTGAAAAGTCCCGGGCCTAACAAAAAAAACACGGTTTAGCTTTACTCATTAACGTAATCTCCATCAAGAGCAACGCAATCTTTCCAGCGCCCATTTCAATACCACTTTTGTAGAACGATTTATCTTTTGCCTCAAAATAGGCCTCAGTTTCAGCGATAACCTCTTCATTCGTGCGAAATTTCTTACCGGCGAGCATTTTTTTGAGATCCGCGAACAGCCAGTAGTCGCTGGGAGCCAAATCTGGCGAATACGGTGGATGTGGGAGCAATTCGAAGTTCAATTCATGTAGTTTTGCCATTGTTTTGATTGACTTGTGACACGGTGCATTGTCTTGATGAAACAAATTTTTTTTCTTTGCCATATGCGGTCGTTTCTTTGCAATTTCGGTCTTCAAACGTTCCAAAAACGCTATATAATATTCACTGTTGATGGTATTCCCTTTCTCAAGATAGTCGATGAGTATTACACCACGCACATCCCAAAATACCGAGGCCATAACCTTTCCAGCCGATTGTTGTGCTTTCGGGCGCTTTGGACGAGGTTCACCAGTTGCTGTCCACTCAGATGACGATCGTTTTGAATCCGGAGTGAAGTGATGGATTCATGTTTCATCCATTGTCACATATCGACGCAAAAATTCCGGTTTGTTACGTTTAAACATGGCCAAACACTGTTCAGAATCATGAACACGTTCTTGTTTTTGGTCTACAGTGAGCAAACGCGGCACCCACTTTGATCAGAGCTTTCTCATAGTCAAAATCTCATGCAAAATAAAGCCAATACGTTCTTTTGATATCTTTACGATGTTAGCTAACTCACGCAACTTCACTTTTCGATCATTCAAAACGATTTTGTGGATTTTTTTGATGTTTTCTGGTGTTACCGCCTCATTTGGACGTCCACTGCGTTCTGCATCATCGGTGTCTCTACGACCACGTTTGAAGTCAGCAAACCAACGTTTTATTGTTGTTTCTGATGGAGCGGAGTCCCCATAACACTTTTCAAGCCATTGCTTCGCTTGAACGGTATTTTTTCCCATCAAGAAGCAGTGTAAAATTAAAACACGAAATTGTTTTTAATCCATTGTTTTGAAAATGAAAAAAAGTAGCGTGTCTCTTAGCACAATAACTCACAAACTAATGAATAGAATATCATGAAATTTTAACAGCTGTCTTTTGAAGGATAGTACTAACTGAGAGAAAGGTGACTGCAATAAAACTAGCGTCATCTATGTCTAAGGCCCGGAACTTTTCAGTCCATGTGTTACAGAATACGGTTGCTAGAAATGACTTCAAAAAGAAAACACGACACACTAACAACGAAACAAAAGCCTGTAATTGTAGATAAATTAGATAGTGAAGCAAGTGGCAATAAAACTAGCGTCATCTATGTGTTAGGCCCGGGACTCTTCAGCCCATGTGTTAAAAAAGAACACTGAATTATTTACGGGATACGATATTAATAATTCAAAACGACTTCGAAATGAACGATATATCCTCCAGAACCCTTCTAGCGGCTTATTTTCAAACCATTCCTGTTATCGTAATTGGATTTGCTAGCGTAATTAGTTAATGGGTGACCTGACAGGTCGTATCGCTTAATAGATCGTATTAAGCTCACTGTTGGAGCGATGTCATCCGAGTTTATAGCTCGTAATGCCGTACTGGTATTAATTAGCGGAGATAATATTTCTTGTGCTAAAGAGATATGCAGCTTCTTTTAATGGCAATACATATTCCAAATAATTTACGGTGCTTCACTCTTTACGACGAAGAGGTGTAGTAACAAAATCATGGAACGTTTCACACATGCTTTCGTGCGCCTTAAGGCTCCTGATAACCCAATTGGTATATTGCTATATTCCCAGAGTTTCTGGCCGCGTGTGCTGTTGGCCCCGAAAGGGACCATTCCGACGAGATCTCACTCATCTTTTGTGTAAAAAGTGTAATAACTATTGCAAAATCCTCCTCTAATTTTAGAATATTAGATATTTCGCCATAATGGATAATTTTCCTACAATCTAATCATCGAAATCTTCAGTTGCATATGCATTTTGACATATTTTAGATGACTTGGATTTTTCGCAAAAAAAACGATTTGAAAATATATGAAAAGTGCACTAACTTCATAAAGGACCTAATATAAATGTTATTTATATATCGAAGCAATTATATTATCTTTTGATAGAGTTTATAACATTTTACTGGGTGTCCGAATTAATATGGACGGTAGTGTACATATTTTCGATTTGGTGTCGATAGTGCCGGATCAAACTCTTAATGCGATTAGAATATCGATGGGAATCGTTCTAGAATGACTGTTTTTAACACCTTGCGACAAAGAAATAAAGCAGCCGCTAATTGTTTTTGAATAATGCTGCCAGTGTAACTACGAATCGCTCTAAAAATATAGCAACTCTATTTATAGCCGGCCATTTTCCTATGCCATCTAAATGTTATTATGAGGATTATAAGTAGCTGATATAAATATCTAAGTCCTCGTAAAGTATGTAAGATTGCAGATATCCTTGGATTATCTAGTGGGTGATTAATTTGAACTTCTTGATATAAAATTGTAAATAAACATACCGGTGTAAACATAATATTTATTTGATAAAATAAACGTTTTAATCAAGAACAAACGCGACTATCCAGAACTCTAAATTTATTATTTGGAGAAACTGATAAAGCTGCAAGATTTATTTCGATTGAAATCACAAACGTAATTTCGCTGATTAGAAAGATTGCAATTTTCTGATTTCATTGTTTATGATTGAATATTGGACATTTTGATACATACCATAGCCAACTAACTTATTACATTTGTCCAATTTCTCTCGAGAACTTTCTAATGCAAGATAATACTTTTTTTGTTACTATGCAATAGTGACATTCTAGTAAGAAAAGGAAAAAAATAGACGACGTTAAAAATTCAACAAATACTGTTCAACGTGTTTGAGAGATCGCCCTCGTATTATGTGTTCAAACATTTTTACGATCACACTGTATATTAACAACAATATTCACCTAGATATGTTAGTATTTTCTTTTCCATTAAATACTAATCTAAATCCACGTAGGTAAGTAAATAAAGCATTCTTATCATTTTGGCTCATCTGAGCAGCGAGGTTTTTAGAGGAAGGTGTTGACACTTCTGTTAGAGCTTTGAATCAATACCATTATCCGTGTTCCAGATCAAATATTTAGCGTCGTATCAGTGTTATCCGTTCCGGAAATGAAAGGTTTACACTGTGTTTAGTGGTGGAATCTCATCTCGTTGGATGAGGTGAATATACACACATTATCTTCAATTGGACATTTTAAGGAATTTTAATATACACTCACGTACGTGAAAAAATGATCACTTGCTACAACTTTATAAAATACACCTTCATAACTAGAGCATACAAAATTAAGATACTTTCTATAAGCGCCATGTAAAACAATCAAATTGTAACAAATATCTAGCGATTTAAGAGTGTCCTTGCAATTCTCCATCATCGCACAAATATTTCGATAGATGCGATGATTTCAGTAAATATTTAGGTCGATATAGGGACGGGGTAATAACACTATGTTGTTCATAGACCGTGCAAATTAATTTATCGCATAATTCCCGTACTAACCAAAATATAATTATATATGTATATACAGAGTGGCCCAAATAAAAGAAACTCGGAGTCATACTGTACGTGTATTTGAATCAAACGCTCGAGAGGGATCACGTTATACCCAGCAGCCATTTTGTGTTAACTCTTATATTGTCGTCAAGATAAAAGGAAACATCTCCAATACCTCCGTACCTAGAGTAAGTATGTACTAGGGTCTTTGGGTGCTGTTTGATGCATCACAGCTATCTTTTTCTCAGCACATCGATGCCACCTCCTCTTCGGCTTCCTCGTCGCTTGGTATTTTGCTCCGAACGTGTAAACATTTTTTCAATAAAGATGCGTTAAAGGTTGTGTGTTTCTCGCTAGTTTGCACCAAATTAGAATATGCAACGCTGTTTGGTACCCCGCATATAATCATTATCAACAATTGTGAATGGAACGTGTTCAGAAAAGGTTTCTTAAATATGTATCTTTTAAGTCAGATAGTACTTATACCGGATATTCAATACGCAAGTTTACTGAATAGGCACAAATTGGAATCGTTATTTTGCCGCAAAGATGTAGCCAGTGGGAAATTTCTATTCAAACGTATACACCATCTTGTTGATTCCTCTCGCTCTATTTTCATATAATCCGTTTTCAGTTCTTCAGTATCAACGTAGATCTTGTGACATGTTTCGTTTGCCTAGCAGCAGTCTTAACATATATGTGTAGGGATGCAAACACTAACACATGGGCTGAAAAGTCCCGGGCCTAACAAAGAAAACACGTTTTTTTTGGTTCAAAATTAGCTTTATTCATCAACGTAATCTCCATCAAGAGCAACGCAATCATTCCAGAGCCGCTCTAACATTTCAATACCACTTTTGTAGAACGATTTATCTTTTGCCTCAAAAGAGGCCTCAGTTTTAGCGATAACCTCTTCATTCGTGCGAAATTTCTTACCGGCGAGCATTTTTTTGAGGTCTGCGAACAGCCAGTAGTCGCTGGGGGCAAAATCTGGCGAATACGGTGGATGTGGGAGCAATTGCCATTGTTTTGATTGACTTGTGACACGGTGCGTTGTCTTGATGAAACAAATTTTTTTTCTTTGCCATATGCGGTCGTTTCTTTGCAATTTCGCCCTTCAAACGCTCCAATAACGCTATATAATATTCACTGATGATGGTATTTCCTTTCTCAAGATAGTCGATGAATATTGCACCACGCACATCCCAAAATACCGAGGCCATAACCTTTCCAGCCGATTGTTGTGCTCTCGGACGCTTTGGATGAGCTTCACCAGTTGCTGTCCACTCAGATGACGATCGTTATGATTCCGGAGTCAAGTGATGGATCCATGTTTCATCCATTGTCACATATCGACGCAAAAATTCCGGTTTGTTACGTTTAAACATGGCCACACACTGCTCAGAATCATCAGCACGTTCTTGTTTTTGGTCAACAGTGAGCAAACGCGGCACCCACTTTGAACAGAGCTTTCTTATAGTCAAATGCTCATGCAATATAAAGCCAATACGTTCTTTCGATATCTTTACGATGTCAGCTAACTCACGCAACTTCACTTTTCGATCATTCAAAACGATTTTGTGGATTTTTGACGTTTTCTCATGTTACCGCCTCATTTGGACGTCCACTGCGTTCTGCATCATCGGTGTCTCTACGACCACGTTTGAAGTCAGCAAACCAACGTTTTATTGTTGTTTCTGATAGAGCGGAGTCCCCATAACACTTTTCAAGCCATTGCTTCGCTTGAACGGTATTTTTTCCCATCAAGAAGCAGTGTAAAATTAAAACACGATATTGTTTTTGATCAATTGTTTTGAAAATAACAAAAGTAGTGTGACTCTTAGCACAATAACTCACAAACTAATGAATAGAATATCATGAAATTTTAACAGCTGTCTTTTGAAGGTTGGTACTAACTGAGAGAAAGGTGACTGCAATAAAACTAGTGTCATCTATGTGTTAGGCCCGGGACTTTTCAGCCCATGTGTTATGTTATATATAATTTATATAATTTAATATATAATATATAATAATAATAATAAATAATTATATAATTTAATTTTATCATGATGTTGTTCGCCAGTGTATGTTTCAGTATTGAAAGAACTTTGCTTTTTTTTTCTCTTTCTTTATTTATATAACTAGTTATTGTAACTACTGATTGCACTGCGTGCTACTTCTTTACTTTATATGTTGTCCTGTTGGGCAATAAAGATTACTATTATTATAAATTCTGTTGCCACATTGTGTATTATGGTAGACCGGCAGTCTGCATACAGACCGTATTGATTACAAATCTTCTTAGCACGAATATCTTGCCTCCAAAATCGAATATGGTTATTATTTAGATACAGGGCTCGTGCGATTTATCTCATCAACATATTGCTAAGATTATTTACAGTGCATTTGTTGCTCATTACCAAATTATAAGAAATACCTCTTTAATCCACTTCTAAGAAGAAACCTATTGCTTTCAAATGCAGCTAATCCATAACACATGCTCGATACATCTGCCAAGTCTGCCTGTAAACATTTTCCCCAACTTAACGGTACTAAAAACAATTTCCTGAACAATTGTATTCAGATTTTTCTAGCGATAAACAAGGTGCACGTGCACCATGCAGCTAACAACTGCAAGTGTGCAGCGAGACCGTCCGAATATAACAACATACTCGCATCTTTTTCGAATGCACGCTCGTTATACGTTTAAAATGCTACCAATAAACGTGACTTCGACACGAATTGAAACGGTGAATGGGTGCTATTTCGTGTGTAGATGTTATTGGCATTGTTCGGTAATAACAATAAACGAGGACATTAAAGAAGCTAGTCTAACAATAGACCGTTTGCCGGTTGCTTTAATGGTCAATGCAAGCTTAATGCATTCGAAGCTTACTGGCGGAGATTATGCATATTGCTTCTCTGTAAATTGCATCGTGATTTGAGGAATAAATACGTTGCATTACGCTGAGGGAATGCACTTCTTAAACGAAGCGTATTATTATCTGTAATTTTAAGCTTAAAGGCTGACGTGTCTAAGTGATAATTCAATTGCACTGGTTTTCTTTAAAAAAGCAAAACAAAGCAGTTTTATGTAAGAAATGGTATTTTCATGTGAACATTTTTGGGCCATGATTTTAAATGTGCTTTAACACCGTAATAATGCGAAAATTACGATTTTTTTTTTGCTAAAGAAAAATTGCCCAAAAAACAGACTTATCGATGTACGAGGGAAAGTCATTAAATAAGATCACAAAGCGCTGTGGGATAGCTGAAAATGACAGTGAATTATTTCTCCATCTGTCACTAGGGGTCAGCACAATTCAGCTTTATAAAACTCAAAGTGATAGTAGAGACCGTGCTCGAGTGTACTGTGGAAGAGCAGAGTGCTTTAACATTGTTGGAAGATCAACTGGAGGTGGTTGCCTAGCTGCTTCCAAGAACAATATTCAAGTTACCTTGCTGGATGTATCTTCACGGATTGTAATAACTAGAGTTGATGTTTGGCTATTCTCCATCGTTCGTTGAACTTTTATAGTCCGACGTTTCGGCAGTCTGTCTACTGCCGTCTTCAGGGTAGCCCTGTGGGGGGAGTTGCTTGCCAAAGCAATCGTGCTTCGATGATTTTTATCTGACGTATTTGTCTTCCCTATTTTTCATTAGCGAAAATTGTCGTGACTGGGGATCGAACTCGATTTTTTCTCACTATTAATAAATGATAACAAAGACATATATTTACGATCATTATTTGCGGAGACAAAATTAGGACAACTTGAATCACCACAATCACATTTACCCAAAAACCCAGACTTAATGCTTCAAAATACATTTCATAGCCTTCATATAACACATCTGGAGGATTTAATTCAATCTATTTCAACAATTCAATTACCAGTACCATGGAGAGTAAACCACTTCGATGGGAGGAAATGTGATCCATACAACAGCCATCACCTTAAGGCTGGAGGAAGAGAGTGAGCCACAGCCCGACAAACGGTGAATTTAATCACACGAGTAATTAAAAAGAGAGTAGAACATCGTCCTTATAAGATAACTTCCAGTCTGAGGATCTTTCTCAAGCATCTCAGAATCGTGAAAAATCATTTAGGTGAAAATGAAATCGAGTAATCGTGAGACTACTTAGACAACAATAAAGACGCAAAAAAAAATACTGGGAATGTCGACGAAGTTTTTAAAATATCGCTAACAAATTCTTAGTCATCTCTAACATCATACGTAATAATTCCAATCTCTCGAATACCCTGTACGAACAAACAATGAAGTAAACAAAAAGAAAACTACGTAATCGGAACCGCATTCGGTGTATTCATCGAACTTTACGCCAGCCGAAGTCCACTACTATCGCGATCACTGTTGTTATCATGAGACATTACAACAGACGAGCTGCGATAGAGCTGGTTAGTTCCTGCCGGCTGCGATCGGTAACCTATAATTTGCATCTGCATCTCGTTCAATGTTCTTTCAACGCAGATGGTGTCACCTTTCTCTACTCATTCCGCAATAACGGTCCGTTTGTCTATAGTATATTGTTTTTCTTCTTGTTAGCGGTGTAACAGTAGCAAGTAATGGCGCAATATTTAATAAAACTATCGCGATATTCTAAGTAAATTTCCTTTCGCAACTCGGTGCTTTGTTTTTGAAACGGAGCCGTAGGAAATATGCGGTGAAAAATGCGTGAAGTAATAGAAACAAAGCGAATTCCTTAATTCCTTTTGGGTGACGTAACACATGGGCTGAAAAGTCCCGGGCCTAACACATAAATGACGCTAGTTTTATTGCAGTTACCTTCCTCTCAGTTAGTACTAATCTTCAAAAGACAGCTGTTTTCATTTCATGATATTCTATTCATTAGTTTGTGAGTTATTGTGCTAAGATTCACGCTACTTTTGTTATTTTCAAAAAACAATGGATCAAAAACAATTTCGTGTTTTACTTTTACACTGCCTCTTGATGGGAAAAAATACCGTTCAAGCGAAGTAATGGCTTGAAAAGTGTTATGGGGACTCCGCTCCTTCAGAAACAACAATAAAACGTTGGTTTGCCGACTTCAAACGTGGTCGTAGAGTCACCGATGATGCAGAACGCAGTGGACGTCCAAATGAGGCGGTAACACTAGAAAACATCAAAAAAATCCACAAAATCGTTTTGAATGATCGAAAAGTGAAGTTGCGTGAGTTAGCTAACATCGTAAAGATATCAAAAGAACGTATTGGCTTTATATTGCATGAGCATCTGACTATGAGAAAGCTCAGTTCAAAATGGGTGCCGCGTTTACTCACTGTTGACCAAAAACAAGAACGTGTTGATGATTCTGAACAGTGTTTGGCCATGTTTAAACGTAACAAAGCGGAATTTTTGCGTCGATATGTGACAATGGATGAAACATGGATCCATCACTTCACTCCGGAATCAAAACGATCGTCATCTGAGTGGACAGCAACTGGTGAACCTCGTCCAAAGCGCCCGAAAGCACAACAATCGCCTGGAAAGGTTATGGCCTCGGTATTTTGGGATGTGCGTGGTGTAATATTCATCGACTATCTTGAGAAAGGAAATACCATCAACAGTGAATATTATATAGCGTTATTGGAGCGTTTGAAGGGCGAAATTGCAAAGAAACGACCGCATATGGCAAAGAAAAAAATTTTGTTTCATCAAGACAACGCACCGTGTCACAAGGCAATCAGAACAATGACAAAACTACACGAATTGAACTTCGAATTGCTCCCACATCCACCGTATTCGCCAGATTTGGCCTCCAGCGACTACTGGCTGTTCGCAGACCTCAAAAAAATGCTCGCCGGTAAGAAATTTCGCATGAATGTAGAGGTTATCGCTGAAACTGAGGGCTCTTTTGAGGCAAAAGATAAATCGTTCTACAACAGTGGTATTGAAATGTTAGAGCGGCGCTGGAATGATTGCGTTGCTCTTGATGGAGATTACGTTGATGAATAAAGCTAATTTTGAACCAAAAAAACCGTGTTTTCTTTGTTAGAGCCGGGACTTTTCAGCCCATGTGTTAATGCAGGTAGTAAGACAATGTTGATTGGGTATGCTTGCATCTTATCTAGTGGAAGTATGAGTAACGTTTGGGACGAACGTGGAGTTTTCGAAAGTTCACTTCTTTAGAGATCAATTCATGGAATAGTTATAATAGTGCCCCAATGGCCCATATACAATCCATATTTTGGTATAAAATAAGGTTGGCAGCCAAAATGGGAAATTCAATAGATCCTACAAAAAAGTGTATTCACGAGGCTACAAACGAAGTCTTGTAGCAAACAGGTAAGAAAATCAGGAGAACAAATGATTTCCAAACCTGAAAAAATCACTGCGAGATAAGAGATTTGCCTCAAATGAAGAGGTCATCGCTGCTACAGATGGCTATTTTTGCAAACCTCGAAATATCCTAGTTTGCCGACGACTCGAAGAGACTGGAGCACCTTTTGAAAAATTGTATTGATTTTCGAGGAGACTACATCGAAAAATAAAAAATCACACCAATACTGTGTCTTTCTTGTCGCTTCCGGAAACATTTCAGGACGCCCTCGTATAGCGTTATACATTTCCATATACCACAAGGACTTGTTTGATTAACGATTATTGGGTAATTTATCGACAGAATTCAAGTACCATTCGGCTATTTCAAACAACGAGCCAATTCAAAGGGAAATTAGTATTTCACCAAGAACATGCAATAAGCAAGGGGCGGTTAACTCCTTTGCTATCAAGCGGAACCTCTTGCCTATCGCATATTTACACTGAGGCGCTTTCATTTCAATATTTACGCAATCTCAAATCGAAATCAGCCGCTGTAACGAACGCACGCGGCCTCCTTCAGAGGTCAATAACATTAATTATCGTGGAACTTAATTAAAAGCTTAAAGAGCCGAAGTTTTCGGTTTCTCCATTAGATGTCATTTCATACTTAACTATTTACGATTTAGACCGATATATAAATGCCTTCGGGTACATGTTATCGTAACAAAGGAGCTCTTTCAGCTTAATTAAAAGCGCTCATTATTACTTTCGGATAGAGTTCAGATGGTATCCTACATAGATACGTGTTGGTACTTTCTCTGTATGTGTGCCTGTTATTCTGCTAATTGGTAGTTATTCTCTAATTATCTCTCAAAGAGAAAATTGGTTCCGTATTATGACGGGTCGATGTCAAAACATTAGTACTTCGCTTATCGTTTCACGTTGTACAATGTTAGGTGGCTTTTTAAATGGGAAAATTTTCATGGGAGTTTATAATAAAATAAAGATTTTCTCGATAATTTCCAAGGTTTTTAAATTTCTGAAAAAATATCAGTCACCGTAGGATTTGAACCCACGGCGGAACGTTATAAGTTGTCTCAGTGCCGCGTGGAGAATAACGTGTAGTACACACATAATTAGAAAATGTCGCATTTGGGTACGTTGCGGAAACGGCGTATTTAGAATAAACTAGAAAACGTAATAGCGAGTATACCCGACATAGAATACGAAGGCTATAGAATTAAATGTGTAAACTACGACAACTATTTGTCGTGTACAAACAGGCGGAAGTGTGAACGCCACCTAATTGTATAAAATACTGTTCTGCAGGTGACCAACAAGCATTTGTCCCCTTCTGGAGTAAATATTCGGATTATACATTACCAAGTCGGACACCGCTAAGAAACTGTATGCCACTTGTTCGTGACTGTTGAACGAAGAATTAAAGCAGAATTAAAAGATAAAAAATCGTGGTTATCTGTGGTATTTTGTGATGAATGTGATGGTACGTACAATGGAAGAGTTTGAACCATCATCCCCTGTCTTACTTGCTTCCAAAAGAGGTAAAATGTACTAGGGATGATGAAGTTGAACAAATTTCAAGTTTAAACAACCCAACTTTTAATGTTTGTGCACGATATGCCTATCAATTGTATTATTATTATTACTGCATAAGCTCAACACCCAAATACATGTTTTCAATTTTTAGAAATTGAGACTTGTTATACATTATATACATTTACTTTACTTATATGGTTATTATATATGTAATTGCTATCCCTATAACACATGGGCTGAAAAGTCCCGGGCCTAACACATAGATGACGCTAGTTTTATTGCAGTCACCTTTTCTCTCAGTTAGTACTAACCTTCAAAAGACAGCTGTTAAAATTTCATGATATTCTATTCATTAGTTTGTGAGTTATTGTGCTAAGAGTCACGCTACTTTTGTTATTTTCAAAACAATGGATCAAAAACAATTTCGTGTTTTCATTTTACACTGCTTCTTGATGGGAAAAAATACCGTTCAAGCGAAGCAATGGCTTGAAAAGTGTTATGGGGACTCCGCTCCATCAGAAACAACAATAAAACGTTGGTCTACTGACTTCAAACGTGGGCGTAGAGACACCGATGATGCAGAACCCAGTGGACGTCCAAATGAGGCGGTAACACCACAAAATATCAAAAAAATCCACAAAATCGTTTTGAATGATCGAAAAGGGAAGTTGCGTGAGTTAGCTGACATCGTAAAGATATCAAAAGAACGTATTGGCTTTATATTGCATGGGCATTTGACTATGAGAAAGCGCTGTTCAAAGTGGGTGCCGCGTTTGCTCACTGTTGACCAAAAACAAGAACGTGATGATGATTCTGAGCAGTGTTTGGCCATGTGTAAACGTAACAAACCGGAATTTTTGCGTCGATATATGACAATGGATGAAACATGGATCCATAATTTCACTCCGGAATCAAAACAATCGTCATCTGAGTGGACAGCAACTGGTGTACCTCGTCCAAAGCGCCCGAAAGCACAACAATCGGCTGGAAAGGTTATGGCCTCGGTATTTTGGGATGTGCGCAGTGTAATATTCATCAACTATCTTGAGAAAGGAAATACCATCAACAGCGAATATTATATAACGTAAATGGAGCGTTTGAAGGCCGAAATTCCAAAGAAACGACCGCATATGGCAAAGAAAAATATTTTGTTTCATCAAGACAACGCACCGTGTCACAAGTCAATCAAAACAATGGCAAAACTACATGAATTGAACTTCGAATTGCTCCCACATCCACCGTATTCGCCAGATTTGGCTCCCAGCGACTACTGGCTGTTCGCAGACCTCAAAAAAATGCTCGCCGGTAAGAAATTTCTCACGAATGAAGAGGTTATCGCTGAAACTGAGGCCTATTTTGAGGCAAAAGATAAATCGTTCTACAAAAGTGGTATTGACATGTTAGAGCGGCGCTGGAATGATTGCGTTGCTCTTGATGGAGATTACGTTGATGAATAAAGCTCATTTTGAAGCAAAAAAGCCGTGTTTTCTTTGTTAGGCCCGGGACTTTTCAGCCCATGTGTTAATGTAGATGTAGTAACGTCTGTAAATATACCACAATATCTCAGCAGACTTAATGTTATTAAGGACAAATTCTTATTAATTGAAAAAATGTTATTTCGTTGATATTAGTGATGACAAAATTACAAGTTTTTGGTAGCATGTTTAGTGTGCCAAAAGATTTTACTAATAAAATTGGCCAAAAATTTAGCCAAAATGTACATTCCAGATTAGATACCGCTGACATTAGGTTGCAATAGGATGTCCTGGTTGTTCATTTTTGGTAGATCATAAGTATAAAATTATGTGCATTATTGATTTTGAATAGCACGGAGTATTCTTGAGAAATTATTCTAAAAATAATCAAATATGTCATGAAACAATTGCCTATTGTTTTCTAATTTGCCATCGAGATCTGATTTATCTAGTTTCAAAGTAAAAGACAGAAACAAAAACATTTATCGAAACGTGATAGCCAGAAAGAAATCATCAAATGATCAAAAATAATTGATAATGACGGTTACTACACAGTTTTTTTTTGCATTTCCCAATAGACGCCACCGTCTGATAGGAACATTCGTATAATAACACCTATGCAATTTCAAGCGAGAATGTCAAATCGACGTAAGGCGACGTAATAAATTAGTGTTGAAATTGAAATTTCGCTGACGCACTTATACATGTCATCTAGGAGTTCACGGGCGAAATTTCCGTATATCGGCGGTTTATCTACCAAGGTCAAGGTTTTCAGCGAATGCTTACATCAACTAATTGATACCAGTTTACAAAAAAAGAAATGTGTAATAGGAACTTGTTTACGTAAAGTACAGGAACGCATTTTAAAACGTTTGCTAAATAAGCTTTTGCATTCGATTAGTTTATATGACGTTCGTAATTTCATTTCCTCATATGTTCCTAAGTATGCTAACACATGGGCTGAAAAGTCCTGGGCCTAACAAAGAAAACACGTTTTTTTTGGTTCAAAATTAGCTTTATTCATTAACGTAATCTCCATCAAGAGCAACGCAATCATTCCAGCGCCGCTCTAACATTTCAATACCACTTTTGTAGAACGATTTATCTTTTGCCTCAAAATAGGCCTTAGCTTCAGCGATAACTTTTTCATTCGTGCGAAATTTCTTACCGGCGAGAATTTTTTTGAGGTCTGCGAACAGCCAGTAGTCGCTGGGGGCCAAATCTGGCGAATACGGTGGATGTAGGAGCAATTCGAAGTTCAATTTATGTAGTTTTGCCATTGGTTTGATTGACTTGTGACACGGTGTGTTGTCTTGATGAAACAAAATTTTTATCTTTGCCATATGCGGTCGTTCCTTTGCAGTTTCGGCCTTCAAACGCTCTAATAACGCTATATAATATTCACTGTTGATGGTATTTCCTATCTCAGGATAGTCGATGAATATTATACCACGCACATCCCAAAATACCGAGGCCATAACCTTTCTAGCCGATTGTTGTGCTTTCGGGCGCTTTGGACGAGGTTCACCAGTTGTTGTCCACTCAGATGACGATCGTTTTGATTCCGGAGTGAAGTGATGGATCCATGTTTCATCCACTGTCACATATCGACGCAAAAATTCCGGTTTGTTACGTTTAAACATGGCCAAACACTGCTCAGAATCATCAACACGTTCTTGTTTTTGGTCAACAGTAAGCAAACGCGGCACCCACTTTGAACAGAGCTTTCTCATGGGCAAATGCTCATGCAATATAAAGCCAATACGTTCTTTTGATATCCTTACGATGTCAGCTAACTCACGCAACTTCTCTTTTCGATCATTCAAAACGATTTTGTGGATTTTTTTGATGTTTTCTGGTGTTACCACCTCATTTGGACGTCCACTGCATTCTGCATCATCGGTGTCTCTACGACTACGTTTGAAGTCAGCAAACCAACGTTTTATTGTTGTTTCTGATGGAGCGGAGTCCCCATAACACTTTTCAAGCCATTGCTTCGCTTGAACGGTATTTCTTTCCCATCAAGAAGCAGTGTAAAATTAAAATACGAAATTGTTTTCTGATCCATTGTTTTGAAAATAACAAAAGTAGCGTGACTCTTAGCACAATAACTCACAAACTAATGAATAGAATACCATGACATTTTAACAGCTGTCTTTTGAAGGTTAGTACTAACTGAGAGAAAGATGACTGCAATAAAACTAGCGTCATCTATGTGTTAGGCCTGGGACTTTTCAGCCCATGTGTTAATACACAAGAAACATATCAAATAAATACCAGTAGTTCTGCATTTGGACCGATTAGAAGACAAGATTTAAAAACATTCGTCAAGCAGACAACACGGTTTCTTGGATTCAAAAGCCCCGACATAATAGTCGAGCAACCCCTTCATCGTGACCGTGTTACCATTTGGTGTGCTGTATCCGCACATGGCATATTGGGTCCGTATTTCATTGAAGCAGACGATGGAACGTCGTTAACTGTGAATCAGGAGCGCTACAGAGAACAGGTAATCATACCATTCCTGCATGATCTTCAGCGATTTTATCGTGCTAGGAACCTACCACGTAATCAACAATTGTTTCAGCAGGACGGGGTAACCTGTTGCTCGGCTAGGGAGTCTCACGACGTCCATATTTATTACCGATTTAAAATTGCGATTTTCACAAAGTTTATAACTTCATAAAGATATTCCGGCTAATCAAGCACTGGTAGACACACACCTGAAAGATTATCGCTATGTTTTGGGACAACCTGTATATAAATATATAAACATATAATTTTGATATTAAATTCCTATGTAACTTTATATAAATGTGTTCCATTTTGAAGGCATTACAAAAGAAAAGTTGTAGAAACAAAATTACAAGTTATTCTGCCCAAAATACATTTATCAACGCCACTGTGATCTCGCACAAAACATCATCTCAACAATTCTAAGCGTCTTGCGTCTACCTCGAGTAGACTTACATGTCGTATCACTCGAAAACCGTCACCAATAACATAGTCTGAAGGTCAAAGGGTTATTATACCCTACGTTGAATCTAAGAACGCCAAGAAAAATATGCCATAAAGTTCTAAGAACAAGAGTTTTATACTACGAAGCTCCTGAATATTTCAATTCTAAAAGAGCAATAACACGTAACAGCGCGGAGTCCTTCAGTTTATTGATTTATGCCATCTAATAATATGGGAACGAATGCTAGATTCTTGTTTGTGGTGTAGACTGTGCTTTTTGTATTGGATGTACACCTTAATCAAGGACCTTCTTTTTCCATAGAAGTTGATGTGGTTCATTTAATTAAAAGTAATGCTTAGTTACAAGTATTTGCCACTATTATTGAGATAGTTTGATTCCATAAAGTTTATCTTTGAATTAAAACAGAAATCAACATTGTTTCTAGATTTGAATATAAAAAAGGTAGAATGACAAATGAGATTTTGGTATTCTTAGAAAGACCACATCTACAGACTATTACTTATGGAAAAAGAGTTTGCTAGAGAACCTGAGTTAATTTTTCAAATAACAAAAATGCTTTTGAAAGATTGGAAAGATGTTAAGCATTCTAAGGCAAAAATATATCTACTATAAATGTCAAATGGGAATTTTGCAGAAAAGTTTTACACTACCATTCAAAAGTTTGATTGCACCTAATATATTGTTGTTGCAGTTAGAACCATTTTAAAAATGTTTGGGGAAATTCATACTAATCTCTTATGCATTTACAGTCTAATGCTCGTGGTATATATACAAGGGTAAGCTGGAAAATTCGGTAACTAACTATGAGATGGCGCTGCGTGAAAGGTATCTATGACGCTATTGAATAGCTTGATGTTTCAGTGACATGCATGATAAACTTCATGTCAATCTGTCAAATAGTTTGTTATATACACTTTTGGCGCATTTTAAGAATGGACCACAGTGATTGGGGCGAATTTATTTGGGCGAAAAAGCATTCTTCGCCCAAAACAATTCGTGGTGATATTATAAATGTATTAGGAGAGAATGCTCCTTCTTTTAAGACTGTTTGCAAATGGATGAATGAAGTTGGTACGGGCGTAAATGACAATCCCCATTCTGGACGCCCAAAAACAGCAATTTCTGCAGAAAGTGCGCAAAAAGTTTTGAAATTTGTGGAAACTGATCGCCGATTAACATTGAAAGGCATCTTCAAAGACGTACATTTTAAATGTTAAATTAGACATGCCTAAGCGGTGTACCGCAAAAACTCAAACGCGTGGAATGTTCTACAGCCATTTTGAAACGGTTTCGGCAAAATCCAACAGACTTTTTGCGCCAATTTGTGACTAGCGATGAAATATGGATCCACCACCACAAATCGTAAAGTAAACAGCAATCAAAACTGGGAACTAAACATGGTGAACCGGCTCCAAAGATTATGTCGAAAAATAAAACATATTTCATTGAAATATTGTTATTTGCTATGGTTTAGTTATCGAATTTTTCAGCTTATTCTCGTAGCTTTGCTAAAATCACTTTTAAGTAAAATTTTATTTCCGGATAAAGCAAATCTCACATTTGATCACAGTAAATCCATAATAAGTTTCTTTACGAACTATACCTTAATCAAACACCTACGAGTAGGTTAAGACCTTAATAGAAATTCGACGTAAACCGTAATCGGATAAAAACAGCATGTATAAAATTCCAATCGCATGCATAAACATATCTCTGACGTGGAAAATATCGGCTTCGACCGCTTGACATGCAACCCAGCCCGTACAATTAAATTATTGACATTCAACCGACATACTACTACTACAAGTTTCACAACCGATGCATGTCGACTACATTTCCCATGCTTTTAGATTACGTTCCGATGCATACTGTCCCCTTATTTTCGCTAATTTTACTCTTGAGACTAGCGGTATACCTGTACTATGCTTCCAATTGCATGTAATTTTAGCCGGGCGCCACGAATGATGAAAGATCTAGTGGTAAAATGAGTAACAATGTAGGTATCAGGGGAAAATTTTAATTTCGCGTTTCTGATATTAATTTTTTTTTAAATACAAATGAAAACATTCATTTATGGACCCTTCTAGAACCAAAATTGGCTCGAATGAATATTCACTGGGAAAAGCAAGTGTCTCGCGATTTCTTTTTCTGAAAGAATGACGTATATCTGAATTTTATCTAATTTCACTAAAAAAAATGCAGTCTTGTACATATCTTTTATAATTTGTACGCTTTCACTGCATTAATTTTATAAGTACGAGGATAATTGGACACGATGATCCTGTAAATGGCGAATTAAATACGAGGGGAGGTCCAGAAGTTCGTGGAATGGAGAGGATGGAGTGAGGATAGGGGCGCTCGCTAGGTGTCATTCTGATTGGCGACTCATCATTAGTATATAAGTTAAGTTGCAGCCCTATAGCATCAGTCCTTTACGAATAGTTGCCTGCTAAACAAGTCAATCCGAAAGAAAATTGAAACTATGTTACTTAGCTTAAAAAGCAAGCAAAGAATGCTGAAACCATATTGAATGAAATGGAAACCGTTTAGGGCGAACAGTGCCCTAGTAAATCAATGATTTACAAGTGGCATGATCTTTTTAAACATGGTCGGGAGTCGATTTAAGACGACCCCCGCTCACGACGGCCAGTTGAGGCCACCACATCAGACATCGTCGAAAAAGTGCAAAAATTTCTACTGCAAGATGCCCGTTTGAAGAAAAGACAATTATCTGCATAAAATCATGAATACCTTTGTGAAAGGGAAAGAAAAGCCAAACAAAATTAGATCGTGCGAAAAGGTTGAAATCGACGAAGCGCTTATTACGTGGTTTAAGCAATGTAGAAGTGCAAATTTACCCGTTAATGGACCACTGCTTATGCAAAAGGCCGAAGAATTTGGAAGTTTATTTGGAGACACAAATTTTAAGTGCAGCAATGGGTGGCTGGAGCGTTTCAAACGGAGACATTCAATAACGTTCGGAAAAGTGAGCGGCGAAGCGAAAAGTGATAATATGACAGAAGCAGAGACGTGGCTAAATGAAGTGTGGCCTAAATTAGGACAAGATTATGAAGACAATGAAATTTACAATGGCGACGAAACGGGAATTTTTTATAAACTTCTTCCAGATAAGACTCTGAGGTTTAAAGGCGAAAAATGTGTAGGCGGTAAACTAGCCAAAGAACGGTTAACTGCATTTGTGTGTGCTAATATGATCGGTACGGAGAAACGTAAAATTCTTGTCATAGGAAAGTCAAAAAAGCCACGCTGCTTCAAAAACATAAAAACACTCCCAACAAATTACTGCGCAAACAAAAGAGCATGGATGACTTCAGAAATCTTTGAAAATTAAATTCGAAAATGCGATAAAGAACTTGCGGTTAAAGGTAAAAAAATCTTGCTTTCAGTCGATAACTGCCCAGCACATCCATCATTAGCCCACTTAAAAAATATTAATTTGGTGTTTCTGCCCCAAATTGCACTAGCATCCTTCAACCAATGGACCAAGGCGTAATAAGAAGCTTAAAATGTTTTTACAGAAAATTTCTTCTGCAGAAAATTATTACGGGTATGGACAAGAACGCACCATGTGCAGTTTCACTTCTCGACGCGTTGGACTTTTTAGAGAAGGCTTGGCGTAGTATAACCTCTGAGACTATAGCAAACTGCTTTAGTCATTCAAGATTAAGGAATAATCCAGTTTGTGACAACTTAAATGAAGATGACGTTCCGTTATGTGAACTTATTAAAAAGTGGCAGCAAAATCAGAGTGACGAAAACCAGTTTTGTTTCGACGACTTTGCATCCGTGGACAGTTGCCTTATTACGTCGGGAATGCGTTCAGATTCTGATATCGTGGAGGACATAAAACAGCGGGATAACGAAAACGATAATGAAATCGAAGAGGAAGAAGATTCATGCGACGAAGCAGAACACGTACCGACAAACGAAGAAGCCCTAAGTGCCATAACACTTTTAAAAACTTATTATAGACAGCGAGAAACGTCACCTCAAATTATTGATAAAGTGGAAGAATTAGAAATGGATATAGAAAAACAGTTTTGGCGTGCGAAAACTGTGCAACGGAAAATTACAGATTTCTTTCATTAGACGAACAAGTTAGTATGTACCTATATGTGTAAGGTTATATGGTTAAGTACATTAAATTAACTAAATTCACATATGTATCTATTTACCACCCGTAATATTGTTTCCCACCAATTCTTGTATGTAAACATGGATTTGTAAAAACTCCGCATGTAGCGTCACCTTGTTATAGCGTCAAAAAATTTGCAGTCCCGTGACAGTCGTTATAACCGGGTTCTACTGTATTTGCAAAATGTATTGAACAAGTTTCAGGTTTCAACAACCCAATTTAATGTTTGTGAATGACATGTAGAATGTAAAATCCATGATTTAAACCTTGTAACGCAATTAATCCCTAAATGTTATCTACGAGTAAATGTTTTAATAGCTCATAGGAAGGCAGTATTTCTGAACTCCCCAAAACGAAAAAAAAGATTTCACAAACGGTGTCCCAAAGTGCCTGAACCACCACAGCCGATTACTACGCATTGGGGAACATGGTTAAAGGCTGCGTTATACTACTGCGAACATTTTGATGATGTAAAGAAGATAGTTTTATAATTCGATCCGAGACACACCAAAGCTACCAAGAAAAGCCAGAAGATGTTTCAATATAGTCAGGTAAAATGTAATTTAGAAGGTATTCGCAAGAACTATGGAATAGTGGAGGAAATTGAAAATTTACATTCGATGTCGTTTGTGGATTCTGTTCAAATTATAAATGATATTCACTCACACCTACGTAAGGTACAAGGCGAACAGAATGAGAATGTAATACGAAAATTTGAAAGTATTATTGGCAAGGATTTAAATTTTCTTATACTAAGATAAATTTGTAAAGGTGCGTTGAAAGATCCATTAAGTTGTCACGAGGATGTAACACAAACTGAACCACCTACGCTTAAGCGCCGTCACTAGCGCCACACAATTTGCCAATGTTCACGTTTTTAAAGTTACTCTACCAACGTAAGTTTAAAGTACAAAACTTTCATGACTCGCTAGAAGGTAAATTATATAGTAATAATTCCTAGAATTAACGTGGCCATTTGTTAGGCAGCTCTTATACAGGTATTTACTGAAAAAAAAAAAGTTTCTATTCCTACTAGGAATTCGCAAATAGAAATCCGATGTAATTTTGCAAGCAATTCCACTTCAAATACAACGTCTAAGAAAATGGTTAAATTGGAAAATTTATACGCACATTATGACCAAAAATATTGCCCACATATTCCAGTATTTATATCGGAAAAAGGAGAAAGTAAATCGAGATGTGCATAAGATCGAGGACATAATCGAAAGAGATATTATATAACTTCGAACCCAGACACTTTCGATACGATAAAAAAAGACATCCAGTTCAAATTTTAGTAAATTCCAATCTTCTATTCGACTTCTTTAAAACCGATTTTATTACCGCACGGTTGACTTACCTTAATATACCATTTAGTCAGCGTTTTCTTGTTAGGTTTTCTATTACCAGCGCACACGCAGAACCTAAAACGCCCCCTAGGCGAAGGATCCCGCGATTGCCGTTGCTGGTGGTTTCCCTGCGTTCTCGTCGTTGGACTTAAACTCCGATTAGCCGTAGATTTTCCATCGTAAAATCGCGATTTCTCCGTCTGATAGTATTCCGGTTGGAAAGCAACGGCCGGCGAAGTACTAGGCAATAGCATTTGTAACCGAGTAAACCTGTTTTCACGTTTGGCCGTGATCGAAATTCACTTCTTACGCGAGAACTTCGAAAAACCGTTAGAAAAGGACCTTTAAAATCACCGCTTCTTTTCGAGCCCTAAACGTGACGGTAAAATCGGACGCATTTACAAAAAAAAAAAAAAAAAAACACCTCGTCCGTAGGGAGTCCACGCGATACCCGCTAACAACGACCGACAAACTGCAACGCCGCCTTCGATTTGTTCGCTCGCTAGCCCGTCTACTCGTTCACTACGATCGGCAGCCACGATCGGACGAAGACAAACACACGAAATACGATCATAATAACAACGCTACGCGGCGTCGTACGCAAGTTAATTGATGTTTGGGAGAGTAGGGTCGGTCCGAGATGGACGCATGCGCTAGGAATACTATGCATAAACCCCGTGTGTACGGTCTATCATCCGTAACGTGTGTGTATATACGGAGTGATTCGATTTTTTAGTAGTTTTTGGGAATACGTCTACAAGTACACTACCTTACACCCAATAAAATGTTGTAAACTCTACGAAAGGATAATCTAATTGCTCTTAACACATGGGCTGAAAAGTCCCGGGCCTAACAAAGAAAACACGGTTTTTTTGGTTCAAAATTAGCTTTATTCATCAACGTAATCTCCATCAAGAGCAACGTAATCATTCCAGCGCCGCTCTAACATTTCAATACCACTTTTGTAGAACGATTTATCTTTTGCCTCAAAATATGCCTCAGTTTCAGCGATAACCTCTTCATTCGTCCGAAATTTCTTACCGGCGAGCATTTTTTTGAGGTCTGCGAACAGCCCGTAGTCGCTGGGAGGCAAATCTGGCGAATACGGTGCATGTGGGAGCAATTCGAAGTTCAATTTATGTAGTTTTGCCATTGTTTTGATTGAATTGTGACACGATGCGTTGTCTTGATGAAACAACATTTTTTTCTTTGCCATATGCGGTCGTTTCTTTGCAATTTCGGCCATCAAACGCTCCAATAACGCTATATAATATTCACTGTTGATGCTATTTACTTTCTCAAGATAGTCGATCAATATTACACCACGCACATCCCAAAATACCGAGGCCATAACCTTTCCAGCCGATTGTTGTGCTTTCGGGCGCTTTGGACGAGGTTCACCAGTTGCTGTCCACTCAGATGACGATCGTTTTGATTCCGGAGTGAAGTGATGGATCCATGTTTCATCGATTGTCACATATCGACGCAAAAATTCCGGTTTGTTACGTTTAAACATGGCCAAACACTGCTCAGAATCATCAACACGTTCTTGTTTTTGGTCAACAGTGAGCAAACGCGGCACCCACTTTGAGCAGAGCTTTCTCATAGTCAAATGCTCATGCAATATAAAGCCAATACGTTCTTTTGATATCTTTACGATGTCAGCTAACTAACGCAACTTCACTTTTCGATCATTCAAAACGATTTTGTGGATTTTTTCGATGTTTTCTGATGTTACCGCCTCATTTGGACGTCCACTGCGTTCTGAATCATCGGTGTCTCTATGACCACGTTTGAAGTCCGCAAACCAACGTTTTATTGTTGTTTCTGATGGAGCGGAGTCCCCATAACACATTTCAAGCCATTGCTTCGCTTGAACGGTATTTTTTCCCATCAAGAAGCAGTGTAAAATTAAAACACAAAATTGTTTTTGATCCATTGTTTTGAAAATAACAAAAGTAGCGTGACTCTTAGCACAATAACACACAAACTAATGAATAGAATATCATGAAATTTGAACAGCTGTCTTTTGAAGGTTAGTACTAACTAAGAGAAAGGTGACTGCAATAAAACTAGCGTCGTCTATATGTTAGGCCCGGCACTTTTCAGCCAATGTGTTAAATGTGGTAGTAAAAACCATCAATGTTATTCGATCGCGAGGGCTTAACCATCGTCAGTTCAAGGCGGCATACTTGATCTACAGGAATCACTAACCGATCACTGTACTTGTTTACTTCAATAGCTGCAATTCACTTGCTGGTACTAATAGAGTTATGCGGCAAGAAGCGTTGTATTATCAAAGGTTGCCGGTAGCCAACGCCACAATCCGCAGTGTCTTCGCTTTAATCTGGGCTTTTATTGATCGTTGAAGAAGCAAATCGTGAAGTCCAATGAGATTGTTATACAATTAATAAAAGAAGTAGTGCAATTGATCACGTAATAAAAATAAAAACAAAATACAAGGGCTTACAAAGGATGCATCAGGAATTCACAATTAATTAAAATTTGAGGACACTTACATAGTCTTGGGATATTTCTTATAAATATATAGATAAAGCATTCTGCACTATATCTTGAAATAAAATGTAAACGTCCAACATAACAGTGCTGGGTAATATGTTCTAGACATTTTCTCAATGTGTTTTTAAAAGTGTAAATGTAACACAAAATCCCGAAAACTTCTCCTAAATCTGTTTAATTTATAACCAAACTCATACTTCCAGCATTCACCGAAATATCGAATACCGCATCATAAAATACAACACCCTGTACACCTCTGGGTAGCACGCAACATTACTACCGCCGTCACATCGTTTCAAATTTAGATGGATTTCATTTCCCGAGTGCAATTGACGAGCTAGAATGGGGAGGGTCGGGTCGCGGTTGTTCTCGCCCTCACGTACAGGTTGTAAAAGCTACGCACACTACGATATGTCGCATCCTAACGGTATAAAACCAGAGGATACGGGGGAGGTTTTGGTCGGGTCGTGTCAGGCTAGTAGCTTCTGCTGTTGGTTGCCCTGCTCTGCTAACGCGGCGCGGGACGCGGATAAAACAAGAAAGAAAGAGATGGAGTGACGGGGCAAGGCTACAGTGGCATTGTTCTAGTATTGCAATTGGACGGAGTTGGTGTACACTGATGGACATTATATTGTGAAGTGTGTTTGACGCCACTAAAAGTGCAAAATTTCGAAAGGTGTTCTACTGTAGAGAAGGATCAAAAAACGCCTCGAACGCTGATTTGGAATTAGATGATTTTCTGAACTACGAAGACGTATTTTGATTATACACTACCGCTCAAAAGTGTTTAGGCACTCTCACTGACAGCAAAAATGTATAAAAACTCAGCAAATATTTATTATAATATTATAATATTTATCTTTATGTACAGATACACGTACTTGAATAAAATATATTAAATAAATGTGAAAATTAAAACGTTTAATTTAAATTTTACTTTCATCTATGTGACCTCCTCTTGATTTAATAATTGCAGCACACAATCGAGGCATTCTCGCAATAAGTTTTGCCAGAGTTTCTTGTGTTATTGAGATCCAATTCAATTGCAATTTGTTCCACACGTCAGTAGCTGATGTCGGAGCCGATTTCCCGTAGTAACTCGATTGGATTCAAGTCGGAGCTCTGGGGAGGCCATTCCATAATTATGAAAGTTCCTTCCTCTTCTAAATCGCGTAAATAGTCTTTACATAATTTAGAGGAATGTTTTGGGTCATTATCTTGCCGGAAGATAAAATTTTGAGCCAAAAGTCGAATCGGAACGTATTGCCTGGTTCTCCAAAATTTCGCGGTAGCCTTCTTTTTTTAATATACCGTCAATTTTCACAATGTCCCCTACACTAGTGCCAGCAAAACAGCCCCAAATGATGATAGAACCTCCACCATGCTTCACGGTAGCAGCAATACACTCTTCTCTGGCACGTTCACCCACAGATCTTCTTACGAATATGCGTCTTCGGGTTCCGAACAGCTCAAATTTGGACTCATCCGTCCATGGGACGTTGTTCCACTCTTCTATGGTCCAGTGTTGGTGTTCACGAGCCCATTTAAGTCGCTTTTGTTTGTTTTGTTTGCGTAGTAATGGCTTTTTCATCGCAATACGTCCATGGAGCCCGGCTTTCTGTAGGCGACGTTTGACTGTAGAAACACTGACTAGTTTTTGGCGACCAACATTTAATTCTGCGGTGATTTCCGGGACTGTTTTGCGTCTATTTAACTTGTTGGTAACCACTATTCTGCGATCATCTGCCGATGTTGTCGCTTTTGCCCTTCCACTCCGTCTTTTATTAAGAAAACTGCCAGTTTCCCGATATTTTTTTACGTTATAGTCAACCGTTGCGTAGTGTATTTTCATTTCTTTGGCAATTTGTCGATTACTTATGCCACTTTTATGGTAAGCTATTATAAGCGCACGTGCTTCCGTACTAATTTCTCTTCGCGGAGGTATTTTAAAAAATGGTCGCACGATATTTCGATCACGACGTAAATAGAGTAACCAGTACCACACTGCAACTGACCATAGGTTACAGATTTCACTATAATCTTCCAAGAAGGTAATTTAAATATTATTACCTACAATCTAACAGATGACTAAATTTACCCAGTAAATGCAGAGGGATTGTTATTGTAATTGCACCGCAATAAACAGTTTATGGTAATCCGACCAAGTGCAGGTAAATGATAGTAAACCTTATGCGATATAATGGGTGTTTATCTTACTGAACTACATTTTAAATACGTATTTCATTTTATTATAATGTCTTTTTGGTAAACATAATACTATACGAATAATCTATGAAAACAGGGGTGCCTAAACACTTTTGAGCGGTAGTCTATACTTAGCCAAGAAAATTCTATTGTTACCATCTTCAATATCAGTACATAGATCAATTGTTCTATATCATTAGAAAAGAAGTTCCGCGATAATTTTTTAGAAGATTCAATAGCGTTTCCTCATTTTGAAGATTTCAAATAAAACTAAATCTAACGGCATTACTTCAGAGGTACAAGGTGAATACCTCAACTCCATGAACTCCAGTCACTGATAATATAATAGATTTTGTTTGCCTTATCAACTCGGCAATTATTGTTTGACCTTTGTATCATAAGAGTCCTATACTTTTTTATCGTACCTCTATGGGTTTCCTCATTTACACAACCCCCACATTTCAGAGTCGTTACAGCTGCCGGAAATGATCCAAACTTTCTGAAATCAATTGTTATGGGTGACGAAACATGGTGCTTTCAGTACGACCCAAAAACCAAGCGTCAAAAGAGGTGAAAAATTCAACAAGGAAGTTATACAGCCTTATACAGAATTCCCCCAAATCGTAACATTAGAAGCAATTGCCAGCTCTGATGGGTGGAATACGACTTATTAGATCCGAATACCTAGATTAAAATTGAAGTAGAAAGGATGTTTTTTAAAGACATTTCGACCATCAGAACAAGCTACAACACAAGTACTAGAATCAATTCAACAAAATGAGCTAAATATAATAACTTATATCAAAAGTTGTGTCGTCAGCTTCCGCTTCGTAAATTAATTACAGATTAAGCTAATATTAATATTAAATCACCGTTGGTATTAGTAATGATAAAATTACAATTTCCTTGGAATTAACCAACGCAACTAGATTAGACCACAATACCACACAGTGGCGTCGTGGTCTAATGGTAGTACAATGCCCTGATAACACGGAGGTCGTGGGTTCAAATTCTGCTGAAACTGATATTTTTTTTAAGGAATTTAATTACGTTGGGAAGGAAACTATAATTTTATCATTAATGAGACATATTGTTAATTATAATGTAGTATGAATCTGTTTTAGAATGAACTTTAACGACCTACAAAAAAAGCCCTGTATGTTTCAAGAAGTTACCTATAGCTTTAATGACTCTAACAAATATAAAATATTTTTCAAAAATATATTTTTAATATACTATTCTCTCTTCTCTCTTGTCGCATCCGTGTCATTATTATTATTACATAACCTCAAATTCCATCGTAAAAATTGACGTTGACATTAACATTCAATAAATAACGATTGCATCGGTGCAAATTTTAAACACAACCTATAAAACCAACGCTTCCATTTCATCTACTTATTGGCTTTCTTCTTGGTTACCGCGTTTCTAACCCTTAAAACGTACTAAAGCGGAATTCTAACACGATCCGCGGATAACGGTAACATTTGCATTCGATACGGGAGGCCATGAATTTTACGATTTTCGTACGCTAAAAGCATCGAAGCGTCTACGAGAGCGTCACGACCTTTAACATTGACGCGCGATGTATAAAATCGTCGGCATCACTTTCATACGCCCACCTTTCGAAACGATATTGATAGCAGGTTGAGTGGAAATACGTTTACGTAATTTTATAGTAGGCTGGGATGCCTGCCTAGGTCTGTACTAATGTAAACAACGGAAGGGCAAAGGGCGTAAAGGTAAAATGGGGGAGATTCATTAGTTAGAATGACCTTTCTACGAAATTGAAACTTCTGCGGATATTACTTAGTTCGTCAAATATTTAAGTTTGCATAAATTAAATTGTAAATGCAAGGATTAATTAGATAAATGGCCTGCTGGATTAGTTTTTTAGAGTAAGTAAAAAAATATGAAAAACAAAGTGGATTAATGACGATGGGTTAACTCACGAGGGTACCCTGAAATGTATCTGGAATCGGCAAGAGATGGCGCACGAAGGTTGAAGTGAATTCATTGGTCGGCAAGGCAAGCTTTTTTATGGCTACTGTCAAAATTTTAGACCCATTGACTATTACACGTATGAGTTTATGTCCTTTTTTGCTGTTATAGGATTCATTTTTGAAAATAATCTTTCACAAGCTGCACTACTGTGTGGATATACTAATAAATTAAGAACAAATTCAGATAAATTTCCAAAAACTTTGTTGTTTTCAAATCTGTTAATTGTCCTAAGTTAAACCAAAATGTATCAACTGTATTGTGTAAAAAATCAACTTGTTTTAAATCGTAATTCAAGTGTTTTCTCCACTCATCATCAATTTATTGTAGTTTTTTGGCATCATTATTATTAACTATTCTATAAACATGTTCACAAAAAATTATTAATGAATCGTGTATATCTTACGAATTTGCAAAGGGAAAATATGCAATCTACAAAGAATTTCATCTGTGAAATCAAATCTACGTTTAATTTGGCTGCAAACTTCAATCTAAGAGTCTCTACATCTTAATCGAAAGGCTTGCTTGTCTTCAGCAGAGGTAGGATCTATACACTGCATAAGCTCGACACCCAAATACATGTTTTCAATTTTTAGAAATTGAGAATTGTTATACATTATATACATTTACTTTACTTATATGGTTCATATATATGTACTTGCTACCCATATAACACATGGGCTGAAAAGTCCCGGGCCTAACACATAGATGACGCTAGTTTTATTGCAGTCACCTTTCTCTCAGTTAGTACTAACCTTCAAAAGACAGCTGTTAAAATTTCATGATATTCTATTCATTAGTTTGTGAGTTATTGTGCTAAGAGTCACGCTACTTTTGTTATTTTCAAAACAATGGATCAAGAACAATTTCGTGTTTTAATTTTATACTGCTTCTTGATGGGAAAAAAATACCGTTCAAGCGAAGCAATGGCTTGAAAAGTGTTATGGGGACTCCGCTCCATCAGAAACAACAATAAAACATTGGTTTGCTGACTTCAAACGTGGTTGTAGAGACACCGATGATGCAGAACGCAGTGGACGTCCAAATGAGGCGGTAACACCAGAAAACATCAAAAACATCCACAAAATCGTTTTGAATGATCGAAAAGGGAAGTTGCGTGAGTTAGCTGACATCGTAAAGATATCAAAAGAACGTATTGGCTTTATATTGCATGAGCATTTGACTATGAGAAAGCTCTGTTCAAAGTGGGTGCCGCGTTTGCTCACTGTTGACGAAAAACAAGAACGTGTTGATGATTCTGAGCAGCGTTTGGCCATGCTTAAACGTAACAAACCGGAATTTTTGCGTCGATATGTGACAATGGATGAAACATGGATCCATCACTTCACTCCGGAATCAAAACGTTCGTCATCTGAGTGGACAGCAACTGGTGAACCTCGTCCAAAGCACCCGAAAGCACAACAATCGGCTGGAAAGGTTATGGCCTCGGTATTTTGGGATGCCCGTGGTGTAATATTCATCGACTATCTTGAGAAAGGAAATACCATCAACAGTGAATATTATATAGCGTTATTGGAGCGTTTGAAGGCCGAAATTGCAAAGAAACGACCGCATATGGCAAAGAAAAAAATTTTGTTTAATCAAGACAACGCACCGTGTCACAAGTCAATCAAAACAATGGCAAAACTACATGAATTGAACTTCGAATTGCTCCCACATCCACCGTATTCGTCAGATTTGGCTCCCAGCGACTACTGGCTGTTCGCAGACCTCAAAAAAAATGCTCGCCGGTAAGAAATTTCGCACGAATAAAGAGGTTATCGCTGAAACTGAGGCCTATTTTGAGGCAAACGATAAATCGTTCTACAAAAGTGGTACTGAAATGTTAGAGCGGCGCTGGAATGATTGCGTTGCTCTTGATGAAGATTACGTTGATGAATAAAGCTAATTTTGAACCAAAAAAACCGTGTTTTCTTTGTTAGGCCCGGGACTTTTCAGCCCATGTGTTATGTACATAATATACCACTATATGATTCACAAACTTTATATACACATCACAAATTGCAACTTTATCACTTTGAAAATATATGTTTAAAGTGTTAAGTTTGGGTAAAATCCAAGGCAAAAAGTAAAGTTTAAATGATTATAAATTTTTTAACAAAATATTAAGTTTGATTCTTGCAAATCTGACAGGAAAAAATACTTAATGTTTTCCATTGTTCTAATAATAATAATTGACAGTAAAGAAAACCACTTGGTTTGTGTAGGCCTTTATAACTTATGTAGCTGTATATTAGCAAAATTTTGAAACTGTGCAAATGAGACTTTTGCCTCTTAGCACTATGATTAAAATAATTAAACATTTTTCTTACACTTCTATTCTCTCTCCTTGGCAATTTTTTGCATGCTTGACTGCAACACAAATGTAAAGAATGACATCATCCATCAGCTGCAAATCCTATGATATTCAATAAACTATTACAATCTAAACTTCCAATATATTGATCTTCGAGGAGAATACATCGAGAAACAAAAATAAAAAACCGCACTAATACCGTGTTTTTCTTGTGGATTCCGGAAACTTTTCAGATAGCCCTCGTACTGATAACGAGGATGCACGGATAAGTTACTTTCATAAACAGAGTTGGGATGTCTTCCCGTGAACCAGGATCGTATTGAGTACGCAGTGCCTCTACCAGTGTAATGTTATAAAATGGATGAAAAACTTACTGTACTCAAACAATTAGCAAGCTAACAGAAATAACTGTATCAGTTTAGCACCAATTTTTAATATTTTTAACGTAATCACTTATAGGATGGGAATTAATAAAACAAATTCAATAAAATTTTCAGAAATATTTGTATTACTTCAGGTTCCAATGGTAATTCAATTATTTTCGATCGCATTGTACTATGCATAATTTGTTCTAAAAAAAACAGATAAATAATGTAATAAACCCTACAGAAAATAATATTTTTTCTACTCTAAATTTACTCCGTTTTGAACAGCATTCATAATTCCCAGAAAAAAAACATTTCAATAAATCTCAGTAACAATTCATGAATTTTCCAAAGATTCTCCAGTAAGATTTCACACACACTCCATATAATACAAACGAATAAATGCGAAATAGACGGCAATAGCATACGATTCATCTAAAATTTATAACGCATCCTTTCAATAAAAATCGACGCTGGGGTCCTCACTCGCATACCCAAATCAATCAAGTTTGCCGGGATGTAGCTCACAAACAGCATGCCCCTATCTGATCCGATCCCTCGTGAATCGATAACTTTAAAAAGGGGAAATGCGTACGAGGGTTGATTTTCATCCGATGAATCAGCATCTCTTCCCTTTGTACGATCGACTATGCATGGGATATTACACAACGAGAAAATGAACTAAATACAGTCGGTGAATGTGTTCGAAAGAGATTTGAAGTTTTATGTGTAATGCGGTAGCTAAGCAACGTTCCCCTTGTTTGTTTGGTTGCTAAGCAACAAAACATGCAGGCGGAGATGTCCAGATCCGCTTAGTAATTCCGTAAAAGCGGTCCCTATTACTTCCATTTACGTTCAAGTATTGTTTCGAGTAACCGCAAAACCAACGTTATCAAATTAATTGTATCTTTTCTTCCGATATTGTCGACTTTATAACGAAGATTGCGATACCATTTTAATCGAGCATTGTTCCACGACAACAGGAACGATATTAAAATTACCGGCGCATATTTCAACGAGCATGAGAACCTTACCTTTTCGAATCGCACCATGAATATAAAGTGGATCGACAGTTAGTCGAAAGAACTATGTAAAAAGTATGTTTAATTTAAAAACTCGAACTTAGATAATAAAAAAGTACTGTAAATTTGGTGTTGTAATAGTTTTATTGCCGAAAAAACCTGGTTTAGATTTAGTTTTTTCTCTTGCATAATAAAAAAAAACAGAAAAAATTAGATCGAATAAAAAAAAGTAATGTATCTAATTCATTACGTGAGATATACTTAAGAGGTAAATAACTTTCAACTTTCACTATTTCACTATTACAGTCTACGATTGGAATTGTATTAGTGATGAAATTGATTGATGGATTTCGAGAATTATAAACGAAAAAGTAGAAGAAACATACTGACCAAGCTATCGGCATCGTTCATTTTTTCCTTGCCATTTTTGATTGTGTTCTTCCTCTCACTGATGATTGTGTTTGACGGGACATCCTCCTCCGCAAACACTAACACTACAATTATTTTATTACGGGCTAATTACAATACAAACAGCTCGGTGTCTAAATGAACTAAATTATCTGCACACGTTTCAGCGCTGCAACAACACATCATTTTCTTTTACTCTAATCGTAGAACTATTCACTATTCACCAGTTTATTCCGTTCCCACGATACGAAAATGATTTTCGTTCTATTACGAGAGGTGATTATCTCATAGTCACCATCTGTCAAACAAGAGAAGAAAACAAGGTAAAGAACAATTTCGATTTCTAAATAACGACGGACTCGTACGATGTGTTCACCAGCATATTCTCGGGGGGATAAGCAACGTTTTACCGATAATAAATCGTAAACAGACCGTCTCATTAAATTCTTCGCAAACAAAAATTTTAAACTGTTTTGTTATTAACACCTTTCTGCAAATACTTGGAGAGCTTTCTCTTCGTGACGTCACATTCCAACATTGTTGCATTGCTCCGCGGATGGTATCTTAAATAGGTTCATGTGATACACTATTTTTAGTTCGGTGTCAAACCAATAGGTGGCGCCTCCCCAACAAAGAAATAGTAATTTAGATGTCGTGATGGTGGTGTATTTTGAGTCACTAAAATTGGTAGTAATGGATAGTATTTCGACTTTATGTGCAATTGGGGGTGATTCTCTGTTCGAATGTGCAACTGTGAACAGAAACTTACTGAACAGAGAATGCACACTCGAGTCTGATTAAATTATTACCATAATGCCCCGTTAAAGATACGGTTCGTTTTCGTTCCATTCTACATATACACATACCTGAGACCACCCAAAAATTTAGGAAATTCCAAAGATCAAGTAGATAACATGGAAAAATCAGAAATGTACAAAATATCTTTTACAGATTGTGACCGACTACACATTGGGCAGACAAAAAGAGCTATTAAAATTAGATATAAAAAGCATTTCGTTCATCTTAAATTGTGAGAGTTGTATACTAAAAATAATAATATTGATAATATAAAGTTATTTGGAAATATGAATAACTATGTTCATTTAAACTGTTATGAAGGCGTGGAACTTACAAAAACGAATATGTTTTTGATGAATACCAAATTTAGGCCTCTGTCATTGAATCACGTACTACCATACTAGTAATATGTAATATTTGTATCTCCTATAACTTTAGGAAAATAAACTTTTGCAATGTCACGGTATCTTTGTCTAACAACTAAGGTTGTGAGGACGGTTGCTTTCGGAGATACGCGCGGCTAAGTTACTATCATTATTAAATATAATGAATATATTTACTATTTTTGTTTGCTGGTGTTGTTGGCGCAGGCTTTGTTGATTTAGAGTCCACATCAATAACACAATCAAACTAAATCAGTAAGCAATTACATTAATTATTTTTAATATTGATGGTAACCGAGCCGTACGTACCTTCAAAAGCATTCGTTTCTGCAGCCTCAACAACCCTACCAAAAGAAGTCATTGTTTGATTCACGTGCCATAAACAATATCGGTTTTGACAGCGCGCTCGCGAATAGCTTTGATATCAAACCAACAGGTGGCGCTCCTTAGTGTCACAACATTTACTGTAGCATTTTCCCACCTTAATTTTGTATTCTATGATTGCTGCCAACGTAAAAATATAAACATGTGCGTGAAAATCGAAGTCGATAAATATTTGTGTTATGAATTAATTCATGAGCGCTACAGCTTTTTCCCATCACCACTAACCACACAAAAAAATCGTATAATTTTACTTCCGAACCGTACGTAAACAGAAATGGAACTTAATCGGACCATGCAAGAAGAAGAATTTTACAAAAAAGCAGTCTTGTATTGGTCTGAAATACCGGCTACGATCGACGGAATGTTAGGGGGCTTCGGACACATCTCGCAAATCGATATCCACGGCTCTAGACAATTTTTAAGGTTACTTTTTCAATCGAAGCAACCCCCTGGTAAAGCAACCGTGGCAGACTGCGGTGCAGGCATTGGACGCATCTCGAAACATTTGCTATCTCATATATTTGAAAATTTAGATCTGATCGAGCAGAATCAAATGTTTCTTGAGCAAGCGAAAGAATATCTCGGTCCTAGAATATTTAGTAAAATCGCTAACTTCTTTAATGTCGGTTTGCAAGATTTTCACCCTGAACAGGGAAGATACGATGTGATATGGTGCCAATGGGTCATGGGACATTTAACAGACGCGGATTTTGTAAAATTTTTAGAACGTTGCAGGTAAATTGACTTATAACGTTTTACCTTAACCAGACAAATTTGTTATAGATCAGGGTTGAAAAAGGATGGTGTTGTTGTAATTAAAGAAAATGTAGCATCCTCAAAAAATGTAGAAACAGACGAAAAAGACTCTTCCGTTACTAGGCCTTATTACCTATATACAGAGCTATTTCAAAAAGCAAATTTCCATTGTTGGAAGAAGATTAAACAAACCAACTTTCCGAAAGGACTATATACTGTGTATATGTTTGCAATACGACCAAAAGACTGACGTGTTTAGTAAATAAAACTATAATAAATTTTTTTCTTTTTATTAAATACCAATATACATCAAAAAAACTTAAGCTTTCAAAGCGAACTTTCTTGGTGGGAATATAGACTTCTTACGGATCTCCTTCTGTGTCTTAATGCGAAGCTCATGTGTTGACAGGGCTCGTCGAATAGCGCGAGTCTTTTTAGGCCTGATATCCAAAGGCTTGTATTTTTTATTCTTATAAAATTTTCTTAAATTCTCCTTCTGTTTTTGGTGCATAACAATATACACGCGAGCAATTGCTTTACGTACTGAACGGCTGTAAACGCAAAATATGTTAAGAATATACGCAAACATAATCTTCAAATTTCAACTTACATCTTTGATAATTTCGAAGGAGCTCCGCCGGTTACCTTTGCCACACGTAAATTAGTTAATTCGGTTTTTAGATCCGACAATTGCTTTGTCAGGTCCTTTTTATCCTTCGCACGTAAATCTGAAGACTTCAATCGAGCCTGAAAAACATAACCAATAATTAGTATCAAAACATAACCTGATATAAGTGAAAATGGTAAATAAAGAATAAAATTTATGCCATGGACAAGTAAGGGAACAATTTGGGATTGATACGTTAAGAAATTGAATAAAGATGGTCATTAATTTCGGAGATATTCTAAAATTACAAACTTACCATGATCGCTTAGAACTGACAAACAACTAAAAAGAAGAAGTTTTTGTTCAGGAAGTACAAACTTTGATACATAAAATTACTATGTTTTGAAAGCCCAAGAAGTGGAATGAGATAATTGAATAAATCAAACTATAGCGTATAAAAACGATTCTTTTTAAATGATTTAGGAATTTTCTTAATTTCAAAGCCAATTTTAATAATACAATTAAAAGGGAAATGTAATTTGTAGGGCAATTTCATTATATCACCTATTGAAATAAATATCTTAAGAAAAATTTTTTTCAACGAATTTCAACTAGTGTATGTATTTACAAAAAATCCGTATAGACTCCTGTTGTATATGATATTAATATATATTCATCAATGAACAAATAATTTGCTCTATTTCAAATAGAAGCAAGATGGTCTGATTAAGGTTGGCAATTCTGTAAAATCCAATTGAATGATTAACCCATAACCTCAGTTTAGTGGGTGTGTTTTGGAACGACTCTAGTTCTTATAATGTCGAAAAATACATCAAGTTCTGCCTTTCGAAAAATCGACGTCGACCAGTATAATGAAGATAATTTTAAAGAAGAGGATGCCGATCAGGGCGGACCAACCGGGCCGGATGAAAATGAAATACTTGGACTTCTGAACAAATATCCTTTTATCATCTCTTTCTGTGACAAATTCCTATATATAGATAAACCATACTAACTGATAACAGTTTTCCTTAACGCTGTATACAGGAAAATATATAGAAGCTCTCAAAACTGTGCTGTGTAACGCCCCGTTGGGCACAAAAAACCAACAAGTCAAGGTAATAAACAAGTTTTCGATAAATCTATTATAAAATCTCGCTTTTCCTTGTAGGATAGCGCGTTAGCTTTAACTTTAAGAGTACTTCTTGCCATAAAAGCGTCGCAAATTGAAAGTGCTGTGCAATCGTTAGAGGTAGAATTAATAGACGTTCTTATGAAATACGTATATAAGGGATTCGAAAGTCCATCGGAAGGAAGTAGCGGTCATCTTCTGGTGTGGCACGAGAAAGCGTATAATGTTGGAGGGGTTGGTTGTATTGTTAGGGTGCTTTCCGATACAAAACGAGCATAAATTTATTTGTAATTTACATTTTTCTTTTTTTTATATTTATATATAACTTGGTTTTAATTTAAATGTACACAGAAAAAATCGCAAATAGTAATAGCTTCTATTTTATAATAAAAAATTAAAGAAAATGCAAAAATATAATTCATTTATTTTTGATGGCATTGTATATAAAGCAAAATATAAAATTACGTACATACAGGAGTATTCAAAAATGCAAAAAAAAATTGAAATAAAATATCTGTCACCTTATAACAGCTTACTTTGATGTAATACTTAAAAAAAAAAATACGGTAGATCACATACTTAATTGGTTGGATCTTAATCAAAATGGTATCGGATTACGTATATTTCAATTCAAAGTTTTGATTTTTGAGTCTTCACGAGTACGTTGTGCATGTCCAACAGGCTTTCTTCCAACGCGATCCTAAATTTAGCAGCACTAGTTTCGGAGTTGTCCGCAAAAGCCGAAACGGCAAAATTCATATCCATAGGTCTGGGATTGTAGCAGCATCCATAACCGTCAGGGACTAATGGACCGTAGCACATGAAACCATCGCATTTAGTAGCGACTTGACTAGTGGAGATCCTCATATGGGCACTCTTTACGTATCCAGGGTCCGAATATAGGGGCGAAATTTCTTCACCACGCTCCAAGGCCATTAATTTCAAGCCCAGGAGATGTCTATCGACTCCGAAGCCGTTAAGTGCTTCTACGGTGTACTTTTTATGCGCCGTAATAGCCGTTCTCATCGCGGCAAGCCTATCATCATCCGATTTCGAAGCATCTAACATCGATTTTGCGAAATTTACCGATTCGATAGAGCAGGATCTGATGGTCTCAGTTCTTCCATGGATGTACTTCCTAGTAGCAGCTGATTCATAGTGAGCACCGGGCGTCTTATGTATTCTATTGATGCAATTGGAGGGCGAAAAGAGGAATAAAATGACAATTATCAATAAAAACGATTACCTACCTGTAAAACGCATACTGCATAGCTATTTGAATGAAGCTATCCGGACTCAATTTTTGGGATTTGATGAAATTGCTTCCGAATGATTTGAAGGTGAAGCAATCCATTTCTAGGTTTTCGGCTAACCTGGATGCAATTTAAAAACTATAAAAATTACATTTCGTTAGCGTTTTGTATCATACTTTTCGACATTTTCCGTAGATGACTCGATCGCTTTTTCTATGTCGTTATTTAGGGTAAAGTCGAGTCTCTGTGCTGTTTTATCGTAAGGTGCATCGGGAATACTCCGACTAGCGTTGTTATTACTACAAAGGAAAAGAAGGCTCTTAAAACTAGAGTGCTGTGATTTTCTTCAAACCGAATGGTTTGGCATTTTTTGCTGTAAACAGTGTTGCCAGACTTTAAAAAATTGAATGATAGTACAAGACTGCCAAAATTATGGTATTTTAAGAAAAAATATGGTACGCTCCCATATGTAGATCTACCACAAATTAAAAAAAGTAAAAATTATAATACATTTTGATCAAATTACTTTTATGGTACAGACTGAAAATTATGGTAAAAAAAAATTTGGCAATACCGGCTATAAAACGTAATTTTTAAGTTTGAATTGTCTTATATATACTAAAAATATTCAATTTCTTCTAACTTTCTCATTACATCATGTTTTTATTCATATAAATCTAATTTCGAAATTATAGCGCCACCTATGTACAAACACTGCAATCTCTAGTACAATCTTTATACAGGAAAGATTTTGTTCTCTGGTGTATTTTTTTTTTCCTATTCAAAAATTTTAGAATGCTTAAACTTACATGTATTCAACCAAATAATCAGTCATAACAGCTATGGGTTGTCCTTCACTAGGAGAATGTTCATACGTTAGTCCAACAATACCATCTTGACCGATAACGAACTTTAAATTGTAAAATTTTTATTTCAATTATATACCGTTAATTGACACGCATTTACCTGTATAGTCTTATCATACCAGCGATTTCCAGCGTTACCAGCATAACCACCACCATGGATAAGCTGTCTGCTAGCAGTGGTTTGGCGATTTTCTTCATTATAAACCGGCATTGGTCCATCCAAACATACCAAAAATAACGATTTCTGTATCGCTTTTACAGATGCTTTATTGGATGGATCTAAAGACCACTTAAAATGCAATTTTTTTAAGTATTCCTTCATAAACTATTACCTCTAATCAATAATTGGTACGATTTTCCCCAATTATCTCTATGATCGGTTGTTAAGATCCCAACAGGTGGCGCTGTGGTCTGAGATTGCTCCAATACGCTTTCTAGCCGATCGAATAGCTGTTTTTCACTTATCACTTTACCGTTATTGCCGAACAGATCGATTTTAAAGAACTGTTAATGAAGTCTTACGATTAAAAATTACTTTTGTCCGCCATTTTATTCACTTACTTGATTGTTACTAGCTACAACGATATGGGTTGAGGTCGGATTATATTCTATGCTGTCCCTCTTCACGCCTGGAATGCGACATGTACCGAATACCTTTTTATATTGATTCATATCTAGTGGATCTTTTCCCATCATGTCAATAGGGATTTTATCACTTTAATAACAAAATAATAAAATTGAAACGAACTAATAGGTATTCATGAGAAATAGATTACTTTGTTTGTACCAATCAATCTTAAGTGAAGAATCCGGTAACCTAAATGTTTGTGTTGGCAACATTGACAAATTTATGAAGGTTACATAGGGTTAAAGGCTGGAAAGCTTGAATGTCACCATCAATTTGAATGTACATTTCATAGTCATTTCCTTTAGTAATTTATTTACAAATGAAAGAGCAGAGAAATATATTGAAATAGTCGTAACGGTTATCGGGTTCCGCCGTATCACTAAGCTTTCATCGGTAAGATTCACTACCGTTCCAGTTGGATTCAATTTATATTGTTTCGTGTTATTGTCAATTCGTTAGTCGCACGAGCACGCAGAGAATGCAATGAGAGACAGCTACAAAAGGAATTGGACCACCTGAGACAAGGAAAAAAAAAGGGTGCTTTGTCAACACCCGGGGTGTACAGCATACCATGCTCGTGCGACAACAGGACGATCGATCAATACCAAAAGGAAAGAACACGAGAGGAATGTGCGGTTAAAACGACCATTGCCGAACATATTCACTCAATCTTAGGATTAGATTCGAAGATACAAAAGTTCTAACATTAACTAAGAACTACTATGGCCAATTAAAGAAGGGAAGCCATTGAAATACACAAAAACTCTAACAACATCAACAGAGACGACGGGCTGAAACTGAACCGAATATGGACAACGGCACTACGTACGCGAAGCCAGTACCTTTGAAAATGCGAACCACAGTTCTTCGCGAAACAAAAAACAAAAAAATCTAGTGACATGGCGGAACCCGACAACCGTTACGACTATGACAAACGGCCGTGAAAGTGTAAGATACTATATTGAAATAACTAGCATATACTTTTTATGCATAAAAAAATCTCATTTTCCTTGTCCTATTAATGAAAATTAACTTAATATATGGTTCTCTACTATCTCTATATATTTTTGTGGTTCAATGCATTTATTTAAGATACGCATACCACTTACGTATATCATGACTGTACACGTCCTTCAACTTGTATACATCATTAGTGTACACATTAATAGAATAATAGAACATTCATGTAAGCAATTTCCATCAATAGAAATGTTGGTATTAGTTTTCTTTAACAATATATTTGAACGTAGCAACAATCTACGGTCCTTCTAAAACATACACACAACGTACGTTAAAATCCAAGTATCAAAATGACGAGATTGTACGCAAGGTAAGTACTACATTTCACATGAGATGAATTACTCTGTATGTTTCAATATTTTCATATAGCACTGTATGAAACATAAACGATTTTCGTACTTTTGAACGACGTTGTATACATAAATATGCCTATACTGGGGGCACGTCATCAGTAAATCGTGACGTCAGGTTTTACGCCGTTGCCGGATATACACACATAAACTCGTTATGAAACTTAAGCTAACCTAGTCTACAATTGTCAACATTTAAAATGGCCGAACCAAAGACAACCGACACCATTGTATTTCATCAAATATAGCCAATAACAGCAACGTAAAAGTACTATGATATGAAAAATATAATAATTAAGTAAATAACTATTTCTTTTGCATTTTTAACTTTGATAAAACGAGCGTTTGTATTAAAAAGCAGTGTGTTGTGTTATCAATTGAAATTTATTTTAATTAAGTATTATGTAACAATTATGTACTATAGATCGTCCCAACCTCCGTATTCAGTATGGGATAGAATAGCAACTTTTATCTCTTACTATCCTTGGTTGCTGTCATTAGCGCTTATCTCTACAACCGGTTGCTAAGTGTTGCAACTTATTTACATATGCTGTCGATGTCGACAACAGTTGTATACTATCTGTCTATTAGCATCAACTGTCAATCGTCATCGTCCTTGTTTTGAAATATTTCTGTTAAATTGTTAATTTGCTTATATAGTTGTACAAATTGTTCTTTTCAGAACACTTCTATCTTTTCAAGCGTGCACAGGTAATATGGGTATTTTTATTTATTTTTATAAATGTTATAACAGAATATAAATGTAATTACAGTTTTCTACTACATTAATGGAGCCTATAGGAAGAAAACGGCGCAGAGG
The DNA here is from genome assembly GCA_023509865.1 of Trypoxylus dichotomus. Taxonomy (NCBI): domain Eukaryota; kingdom Metazoa; phylum Arthropoda; class Insecta; order Coleoptera; family Scarabaeidae; genus Trypoxylus; species Trypoxylus dichotomus. The sequence continues at coordinate 2,080,610 of CM042076.1, forward strand.
AGACAAATTTAACCGTATGAGAAGTGTATGATTGCAAATGTTTTCAATTATTTCAATAAATCAATGAATGTGGAGTGCTGCCTGCTCGAGAAGCAAGTAAAGCTTTGGGGCATCTCAGACCGCAATATATCATGTAAAACAGGAGCAACAAAATGGTTTATTATCAAGTCCAAAACCTAAAAAAGGAAGGGCATACAAGTAAATGATCGACTGCATACATATGGTGAGAACACGCACAGCTATTCGACGAAAGTGCATGGATTTTATACAGAATATGCCACCTACTTTAAATACAATTTACTACTGTCAATGCTGACGATGATCTCCCTAACTTCAGTCGAACAACTTTTCATAGATTGTTACACGATATGGGCTTCGAATTTAAACAAGTAGGACGAAAAGTATACTCATTGAACGAGATGAGATTATTAGATGGAGGCACAAATACTTCATGTAGAGATCAAGAAATTTAGAGAAGAAGGTAAAATTTACCTCTTGCTATTTGACATGGCTGTAATTTTATATTTCAGGTCGAACTATTATATACACTGATGAGTCATGGGTGAATACAGGACATACGGTAAATAAAACTTGACAGATACTGCTATTCAAAGTAGTCGACAAGCTCTTATTCAAGGACTAAGCACTGGTTTGAAATCACCAACCGGCTAGGACTCGCTTTGCATTAGTTCATGCAGGCAGTGATAATGGGTTTGTTCCTGGTGCTGAATATACATTTCTTTGCAAGAAAAACACTGCCGATGTTCATCATGAGATGGATTCAGAAACGATGAGGATTGGTTTATAAATAAATTACTTCCAAATATACCACAGAAGTCAGTCATTGTTCTTGATAATGCTTCCTACCACTGCAGAAAATTGGAGAAAATTCCAACAACAGCATGGAGGAAAACGAGATCACTGATTGGCTCAATGAAAAACAAATACAAATCAGTACCGAGTATGCTAAAAAGGGACTTACTGTATTGGCGTGTCACAAATTAAACCGCAATATGATAAAAGTAGGATTGACGAATTTGCAAAAGAAAAAGGTCATGAAGTTCTTCGATTACCACCTTACCATTATAGTTAAATCCTATTGAAATGGTATGGGCACAACTTAAAAACTACGTAAGAATGAATAATACCACATTTAAGGTAAAAGATATGGAGCAATTAATTCTGACGAGCGTATAGCACTGTAACAACTAATAATTGGCAAAACTACATCAAACATGTAAACAATATTGAAAAGGAAATGTGGATAGTGGATAATTTGCAAGACGACATCAAGAATTTATTATTCACGTAAGATATTCTCGTCATCATCTGAAGATCAAAGTGATTCTTCGACTGACTAGAAAATTAACGTAAGACATAGATATATGTGTGTAATTGCTATTCCTTTCTTAGATATTATTGTATTATACATATAACGATTTCTATGACTCCAGTTCTTTTTGTTACAAAAGTGGAAACTATTATTTGTATATATATAAGGATCATCTTCTTTTAATTTAATAAATTGCATAGCACTCCCAATATCGGGCTAAATATTCACTGTACATTGCATAGATATCGTCTCATATGTATATTTGTTTATAGATGTGTGTATAGTATTGTTAATAAATATTGAGATATAACTATTTTATCTGTAGTATTTTTCCTATAATTTTACGTGCAGCTAAGTCGCTATGCACTCTGTTAAAAGTTAGTTACTTTAATAAAATAATAAGCAAAATGTCATATGAATGTCAATAATTTTGCACCTTCAACGTCAATAAACGTTAATAAAGGTTATGAATTGATCGGGTGAAATTGCAAATAATTAACCGGAAATAGTAATGTACAGCCGATCGGATGATTTGGCAACCATGAAACAAATTCCCATAAGACGTATACTGAATACGGAGGTTGGGACGGACTATAATATAAAATATTTTTAATTTATTTGTGTGATTGCAAGCATATTTATGACGTGCATTAGAAATTATCGTGTCCCTAGTATATCACACTCTCGATCGTTTCTATGGTTACCATTTCGAAATTAAACAAATGAAAATCAGTTGTCATATTTATAAAAGCAATAAATTTGATCTGAATTAAGTGATTTCCTACGTAAATCTTGATAAGATTTTGCTGAAGTTATTAGCAAACTATGTTAAAGATCCAACAGATAATAAGATAAGAATTCAAGGAAAAACACGAAACGCAAAAATAATATTATCTATAAAAAAACAATAATTTTACTCACCCATCTATTTGTAACTTATAATCGATTGCAGCTAAAATCAATTTCGTCGTATAGGTCAGTCTATCACTTTCAGTATGGAAATTCTGAAATGGAAACGCTAATCCGGGACTTGAATAGACTACAACGGGATATCGAAAGTCTAGGTAAGCTGCGTGTAACCACCAATCAGCAAGCCAATTTTCTGATGCTTTCGCCTTCTCTACCAGCAATTTTTGTAACTTCGTACCAACCCCATTTTCCGCAGAGAAATTCTTTGCTAATTCCGAGGTTACTGCGAACTCTTTATCGTTAAGATGTGGCCTTGCAGTTAACAGAAATTTATCGAGAGTCTGCTTAAGAGCTGGCACAGGTAGGCGAGGTAGGTTGTGAGAGATATTTCTAGCATTCACTAGCGATAATGCTACATTGTCTCTATGCGAAAAGTTAAATAGTCCTGCATAAATCACTCTTTGATGAAGTATCTATAGAATAAACAACAACAAAGATCTAACATATGTTTAAATTATATTTAAAAAAGGAAATTACTTACTTTAGCACTAGTTGAAATTCTTGTATACATCCTGTCGTTGTCTCTAAAACGAAAAGCATTTTAAACTTAAAAAGAAAATACATAAACCTCAAAATTAATACTTTCTACTGCATCCGCTCATGGCTAACACACAACTGCAAACAGAGGAATGTGCTGATAAGGTGTGTTAACACAAGGTAAGGTAGAATAACACAGGAAGTATTAGAAAGTGAAAGGTTTATTTCTCCCACTAAAATTGAACTTGATTTTGTTTACATAGCGCCGATAGTAATGTAATTTAGCGTAATTTAGAAGCCTTATCAATGTTACGCTACAACAGCGCAAAAGTTAATTAAAATACGCTTTATCATATTCTTATAACAGTATGATCAAAGGTTACCACTTATAAACTTATTAATTATTTATTAATTTAGCAGTGTAATAAACAAACACATTGTACTTACGTGTTCAAACGTAGATGAGTTCTCTTTAAAATACCATAATGTATTTTTAACTCAAAATCGCTCAAAACAAAAAAAACTTGTTTTGAATCTTTTACGTAAACTTTCTACCTGGGGTTTTGAGGTTGACAATTGACCAGAAATAAAAGATACCAGTGTATAGCATCTTAGTGTTAAAAAGTTGGTCACGCCTCTCGAAAAATGGTATAGAATTAACGATGCCATTTTCTTTTGACAATATGAATTTTGGCGGGATTCAAGATTCTTTGAAGAAAAAATAACACATTTTATAGTAATTCAAACGGGCTTTTTCAATATCTATATCGTCAGCTTTGTATGTGACCAGGTATGTATACGAAGTACTGAAACATCTCTGATGTATGCACGTGTGCAAAAATTCATATCTCGGCTATCCACGATCGTAGCAGCCCGGTCCTGTGCTCACTGGCGAATTGCGTGGTGGAACAAGCACATACTAAGAATATTTTTATTTGCTTGAAGGATATGTACAACATAAATTCTATCCAAATCTGGATGCATTATTGAAACATATTTGAAATACTGAAAAAAAATCATAAATTTTTATAATAAATTTATTCTTTATAAATTATTAATCCCTTGCAGATTTTTAATTGTATATTTTAATTCTACCAGGTGAACAATTTAGTTTCTAGTAACATAAGTTCTTCTTTGATTACCTTAATTAATTTTATTTTTCACACTTGCCAATTATTGTGACAATCGATTTTCAGAAATGTTTTCTAATGGTCATAAGATGAAGAAAAAACCGTGAAAGTACTTATACAATACTCGAGGAAAATCTTTTTAAATTGAAGTGCTAAAAAATAGGCTAGTTATTGGTTAGTTTTTGGCAAAAATTATAGTAGGGATGTGTGATATTTAATGTTGATGTCCAGTATGATGTGTATTTGATCAATAAATATTATTCTGCAGTGTTTTCTATATTTGATTAATTAATTATTTACTTTTGTATGAATATGTAATTAATCACGTAACTACAACTTATATAAAATCCTAGCGAGTTTTAAAATTGCCGCCAAACGTAGTTTTCAAAAATTCCTTTATATATACATCTTTTCATTTTACTTTTCCGAATTACAAAGTAAAGTATATTTTATACTAAGAACAGTTCCTTTGTGTCTCTTTTCAATAGATTTTTATCTCGGTTATTCTAATTAAGTCGTGAGAACTCTGCTTTAAAAGAGAAAATAGAGGTATACTTTTCGAGGCTGCCATCTACCAATGAAAAGGTGAAATGAAAACGAATATTGATTAAATAAATCTGGGCACGGGACGCCATTAGGAAATGGCACCTTCTTATTTACTCCGCACTACTTTTATGTTAATTTGCACAAAGAATCTTTAAGAAAGAAATAAAAAACGATATAATAATTATAAATGCACATTTTATTATAAAAATACGGAATACACTAATCAATAAATCATTATAAAAATACTTATGAACATGATAATTTTATAATTAAATGTTTTTATAGTATATATGTAGCAGAGGGTATTATTCTACGACAGCAAAAGATTGACCAGTACACGCGAAAGCCGATTTCACTCTCCGATTCGCGAATATCTGCATCGGTTTCGGGATATTTTTTGTATCATCATTACCGCAACTACCGTGTTCGTTCCAACCCCAACTTAACAGTTTCCCATCCTTCGTTACAGCCAGATTATGCTCGGAGCCCAAACTCAACTGTCTAATATCCTTTAAGTTCGGATTCAATTCGGGTTTATAAGGGATTTCCTTATGAAAACCAAGTTGCCCATAGGAATTCCTACCCCATATAAACACTTCACCAGTCTTAGTTAACGCGGCTGAATGAGTCCAACCAGCGTAGACCCTTTCGATACCCTCACTAGAGAATATTTCCACAGGCACGAATGAGCTTGGCTTGACGGGATCTACACCTAACTGGCCATACTTATTATCTCCCCATGCGTAAACAGTACCGTCAGACCTTAAAGCAATAGTGTGGTTTTGTCCACAAGCTACTGACTCGATATCTTGTAGTTCAGGAACTTTTGATATACTTAAATAGTTATCATCACTAAAATTATCACCCAAGCCCAACTGACCCTTTGTACCAGTTCCAGCGACTAACAAGCATTGATCTTTTGTAATGACAGCACTATGCCGTAGCCCACAACTGATATGTCTAAAACCAGTTGCAAGCTTTTGCGAAACTTGCAACATTGATGGTATACCAGTGCAAGTTATGCTTTTTGACAGGCCAAGCTGCGTATAAGCATTATTTCCCCATACAAATAACTTGCCATTATCTGAGAGAGCGGCACTGAAATCCCAGCCGCAGCAAATCTGGACAATCTTTCGATCCTTTATGATTTCAATTTGCTGAAACATCCCACTATCCTCTGAAATGCCCAACTGACCTTTGGAATTCCAACCACAACAATATACATGTCCATTTACATCTAAGATTAATGAATGACCAGCACCACCTGATATTGATACAATGTTCTCAGGCTTCAAATCACAGTGCGACAGACCGACCTCGACGGGCTCCAACTGGGCATCACACTTATGACCTAATCCCAGCTGTCCATAACTATTAGCACCCTGTGCGCAGAAAGCGTTTATTGAATTAAAAATATCGATATTGGCGTGATTCGTTACTTACCCATGCATACAATTTCATATTGCAACGTAATTTGTACTAGAATTCCAGTTTTGATTTGAAAATTCGCGTAGCTTCCAACACGCGTCCCAAAGTCTTTAATAAAGTAAGGTTAGGTTCAATTAATTTGTCAGCTGTTAGCCGTAAAGTTTTTTATTTCTGGAGGGTATCGTTGAAATAGAAACAACTTCTGATTGGTCGATTTAGTCGCGTTAGGTACACCTCCAATAGATGGAGCTCTTAGCACATCGGTAATATACAGAAGGATTTATTTTAAGTTAGTTTGATTTATTTTATATTTTATGTATTCAATATACGTGAATTGTATAGCTTAAAGACAATAATATATTTAATTTAATTAACCTGAAAGATTAATTTTGAAATTGGCGCAGTTCATAAAACTTCATATATAGCTATATTGATTTTTCCAACGGCGTATCTAGATAATGGGAAGTTATTTAATTTATTGAAAATATTTCAGTAACGAGATGAAATAAAAACCTTATAATTGTATTTATTGTAACAATAAACACAGCCGACCCTAGCAAATACCAATATTCCAATGACAAGAATAAAGTAAAGTCATAGAAACTTAACAAACTAAAAATATTTAGTTTAAAATTACCAATTTTGTCTTCTTTAATTACATTATAGAACTTGACTCGAAATTTCTTGGCCTAATAACATAAAACTAATCATATTCTAGGAACAATTTGTAGATTCAAATGCAGTAATATCGACAAGTTAAATAGAGATTAATCAATCATTATATTGACTGACACCATTAACTTAAGTTCTCATTGTTATGGTCTATTCTTTAATTAGGAAGGGTGTTTTAAAATTCTGGCGCTTAAGTGTAGCTTTGTAATTGGCTGCTCATAGGATATAATAATACCACAGCAAATAATAAAGCGTAAATTGTATTAATTATTAACCAACTAATTAGAATTTTGTGTGGGAGCCATATTTTCAAACATTTTTGAATACACGGACTAAATACCAAGCAAAAGCAGTTTCACCACCTCAAAAGCGAAAGCATTTATTTTCTTGCTTAATAAGATTTTAGAAATAAATTATAATAAAGTACATGCGCAGTTTTAAATCGTTTTTTTTTATGTAATGAATGAACAATAGATTTATTGATGGGTAATATTAACAATTATAACTACTTCTAAACATTTTCAATAAAATTTACATCACTAAATTTGAAAATGTTTTAAACTTCCTGCTGAAAGTATATCCTATAATTTTCTAGTGTAATTACGTCTTTTTATTTTACTTCTATTTAAAAATACACTATAGCTCTTATTCGTTTCTTAGTAATTTATAATTGTTTAATATCGCTTTCTTTAAGTGTAGTTAACATTTTATTACAAGGAGAATAATTGTATTTATGTTATTCGCAGTCCAAAATTTGACAGGTAACAGAAACAATAAACAAGGCAAATGCATTAACCCTATATACAAAGGGTGACAAATAACTTGGCAACGCTCTTAGTTCCAAAAAAATTGGTACATGCGAATCTATATAAGCTAATAAAAGAGAACTATACTGCATGAGACCTAATACCTCGAAACCTGGATGACATTCTCATAGTATTTCCCACAGTAAAAAGTATATTTGCTGGTATACCAACTTAAATCATCCGCGAAGTTTAAAAATAGTTAACTGGCACTTAATAGTAAGTGTAATATATGTGATTTATAGATTTTATACTCTATTTTTTTTTAATTCGGAGCAGTGTTTTTAAATTCAGGTGCTAAAAAGTAGCCTAACTGTTGGTCAGTTTTTGACAAAAATTACACTAGAGTATTTGATATATTGTCGGCCGCCATATTGTTGCATTAATTAATTGACGTTTAGATCGTATATTTTTCGGACTGGCTTTGTATTTGTAATTTTTCTATATTTGTAATGAATATGTAATTAATTACGTAACTAAAATTCCATTGTGTAAACGCGTCTTTACGTTTTACTCCTTGGTATTAAGAGATAGGGTATAGATAGGATATAAGTAAAAAACAAAGGTAGCTATGGGAAATAATGTTAATAGCCGAATGTTCGAGTATGTCAATTGAATAAATATTCGTATTCATAATTTTAGTATTCAGATAATTTGAAGTTTCTAAGACAAAAATCTGTAAAGTACCCAGTTTTATATAGAACCTAGGATCGGCAATGTTAATATAAGAAGCAATGATAAATAAAGTGTATTTTATTCCCACAAAATTTTGATAATTCCAACCACCAACGAGTCATCGATAATAATCGATTACACATAATCAAAATGATGTAATAAAATTTACCCGAAATAAATTGCCAATCAAATCCAAGAAAACATAATCTAACTAACGGCGCAAACCCGAATCCTCTATCTATAACCGTTTAGGAGCTACGGCGCTTCAAAGTTTCGGAGTTAAGCATTTTTGGAAATTTCGAAACTTTGAACGCGATTTTCTCCTTAACGGTTAGAGATAGAGAGGCAAACTTTTTTTTATCGTAATCTACGCGAAAATACGCATCTTAATCGTTTTTGAATGATACTGTAGATGCGGATGTTTTGATCGAGTAAGATAAGATTTAAGTACTTATCGTGTTGTAATCATTCTACAAACTTATTTAAATAATAAATAATATTGATGATATTTTACAATTGTGATAAAGTAACGAACGCTTAACAATAAAATAAAATGATTAACAAGCGAACCTTCTCCGAATTGGTAAGTCATGCATCAGCTGATTCACAACAATACAACATCCGAGACGCATGCGTTAAACGATCTTGCGAAGCTCGAAAGAGACAAAAGACCGTAGAAATATTTTGATTAGTTATAATCACGAAATGTTGTTTATATAAACAGGAAAAAAAAAAGATCAGCTGAGAATATTTAAACTTAAACCGATCGTGCTTGGGAAATAGTGCAGTTCCTAGTGTTTGAGTGCGGATCGCTTTTGTTTTAAATACACCGATTGTACAAAGTATGAGAACGGTACCTAATTTTCTATTTAAAGCATTTCTTTTAATCGTGGTAACAGATACAAGTTATAGCGCATTACATCCCTTCATTTTCATTCCTGGAGATGGTGGATCTCAGGTTGAAGCTAAGCTGAACAAATCGAACACGGTACACTATATTTGTGCGAAAACCTCGACCGATTTCTTCAATATCTGGTTGAATTTGGAACTCCTAGTGCCCGTTGTGATCGATTGTTGGGTCGATAATATAAAATTAACCTACGATAATGTGACGCGGAAAACGTCTAATGCCGAAGGCGTCGAGACTAGGATTCCCGGATTTGGAGGTACGGAAACGGTGGAATGGTTGGATCCTAGCCATGCTTCATCGGGGGCATATTTCAAGGATATCGCTAATGTATTGGTAACTTTGGGGCACGTCCGGAACGAGACCTTGAAAGGGGCACCGTTCGATTTTAGAAAAGCACCAAGTAAGTTTAAAAACAATTTTATTATTAACAATTCAAATTTGCATTGATTTTTTTTCCATCAATAATATACTTTCTTAGCGAAATATTAAACGAAAACAAATCTAAAAAATAGTTTTTGTTAGAAAATTCAATACATATACATATACAGTGTAGTGTAAAAGTTACGTTCGAAATGTACGTCCTAAACCCTAAACAATGATCTTATTAATACGCTAATTCTAATTTATTATCTTAATTTGCCTTTGTTTTTGACAAAATAAGCTTCTCAAGTAGATAATGTTTCGCAAACCTATATAAATAACTTCATTTTTATAACTTGGACATCACGACAAATAGATAACACTGTAAGTCTACAAATAACCATTTTCTTTTCGTATATATTATTTAAATAAACAACACTTACACGAATGATATTGCACATTAATTTAACTCAAGGTTTTTAGTTTAACTTTCGAAATTTAATAACACGATGGACCAACATTACGTCGGTGTTGTTAATATTTGTGAAATCTATTGACGTCATTAAATGTTTTCGAAAGAAAGAAATGACGTATTTAATTGCGATATATTTGCTAACTTAAATCGGGTTTTACTATAATCTGTTTTTTATTTTAATTTCTACTGAACACTCAAAATCTCGCGCCAAAAATATAAGTTCTAATAGGTTTAAATCAGACCATTTAATAATATTTATTTTGCTTTATTTTCTATTTCGTTTTCTGTAAATTTTGGCTGCCACGAAAATTCTAAGAAATATCTTGAACATGTGCCTATATTTTTCTATTTCAAATTTCTTTAAAAATTACTAACATTTGTAAACAAATATGTATGTTATTATGTTCCTTTGTTATTACAAAATTTGCATATTAGTTTCGTAATATTTTGCAAATAATGATTATAAAATATGTTATATTGTTCGATGTAAGCAAAAAAATACATTATATTATTGCTATTTACCTTGAATAAAAGGTATCTAACCTCTCCTCTATCTTGCTATACTGTTATATACAATACATATATATTTTTGTATATTATCAGATGAAAACCAAGATTATTTCGTGCAATTAAAGCAACTAGTCGAAGAAACCTACGAACAAAATGGCAAAACATCTGTGATACTACTTGCGCATTCGATGGGTGGTCCCATGTGTCAGTACTTCCTAAACCTTCAAACCCAAAGCTGGAAGGATAAATATATCAAATGCCTGGTTACTTTAAGCGGTGCTTGGGGCGGCTCTGTGAAAGCTGTAAAAGTTTATGCTATCGGTATTCGTTTTTCCCTTTATCAACTTTGGAAGTTAAGATTTTCTCTTTATTCTAGGTGACGATTTAGGTTCTTACATGTTAAACGGTAAAGTAATGAAACAGGAACAAATATCTAACCCTAGCTTAGCATGGTTGATGCCTTCGAGGCATTATTGGCAAATGGACGAAGTGCTTGTCCAAACAGATAGCAAAAACTACACATTAAGCAATATAAAAGATTATTTTATGTAAGTTATTTAATTATTAACTTAAAAATTGATCGAAATTCGATAGTTTTTATTCATTCAAGGGATGTCGAGTATCCAGATGGCTGGGATATGTATCAAGATACGTTACCGCATAGTTTAAACCTAACGGCTCCTGGAGTTGAAGTGCATTGTATATATGGAACTAACGTATCAACCGTTGAACAGTAAATAATTTCGGAGCTATTGTTTTGTATCATGTTACATTTAACTTTTATTCCAGAGTCTTCTACAAACCAGGCTCATTTTACGATAATCCAACGCTGTTAAACGGTGATGGTGATGGAACTGTGAATAGACGATCTCTAGAGGGCTGTAGATCTTGGTCTTCGAAGCAGAAACAGAAAATCTATGAACTTCCACTACCGAAAGTTGATCATATGAGCATTCTTAAAGATACGAATGTCTTAACGTATATATCAAATTTGGTAAACTCCGTTTAGTCAAGGAGTTGCTGCGATAAAACCTTGAGGTTTAATTTATTATTATTTATTCGATAGTCTTGTCTTCCGTTGTTAGTGTAACAACCTCCTTTTTGATATTGAGATTATGCTTTTGCGTGGTGTTTAGTATAATTTAAGGAAGATATTGAATTTTTTATACGATTTTATTTTTTATATGACGTTTAATTAAGTTTTAGTACTTACAAATGATCTTTATGCTAACCGGTTGCCAAATTAGTAAGAATTATACGAGAATAGGATTTTGTATGTATTTCTTCCAAAAGAGAAATAGAATAGAAATAGTACCGAAGCTTTTGTGTTAACTTATTTCATATTTTTTTGTTCCTTGCGAAATGTTGTAACGAATGGCTGTTTTATTTTTGTGAATTGAGACGAACAAATAAAGTATATCATCGAAGGCTGCATTTTGTTTTACTAACCAAACATCCTCAGTAATAGACATTCTGCTTTACTATTGTCCGATAGAAAGAAAGCAGATTTATCATTTATTGAAACTCTTTATTGTATAAGTGAGATGTCTGCTGTAACTCCAGAATTATTAGGAAAATTGAAACGATTACATTCCCACCCCCAAGTTTAATTGTAGTTTTAACAACACTTTGCTATAACACTCATCACCACGGCGACATACTAATACTCGTTTGGTTCCGAATGATTCAAATTTAGATTCGTCATATTTTGTTCCGTTATTCCAATTTTTGCGATTTTTTGCCTATCCAAGACACTTACCTTTATGAGTTGGGATGTCTTCCCTTGTGCCTGGCTCGTTTTGAGTACGCAGCGCCAAACATCAACCCTTGCTCGGCGTATCGTCGTATTGGAATGTTAAGTGGGCAGCGAATTCACACACAGATAAGGGATGGAGGTTTTACGATAAGATCATATGGGCAGTCGAACCAGAACAAATCGAAGAGATAGTCGAGGCACTCTGTATAATTGAGAAATAGTACCGCATTTGGCCTAATTTTCGAGTTAACCCGCGCTTTTAACAATTGTATACGGCAACTTTTCGAACTCTGGTTTCTAGGTTTAATTGATTCCTTTTAGACACCGTTTTTACTATCGCAACAAATTTCTGACGAATTTAATACGTACATCGCAATGATATTGTTATCGATTGAGTGGTCGGAGAAGTAAAACTCAAATTTTACAAAAATTTCCAATATCAATATTAATACTAAACCACCGTTGGCATTAGTAATGATAAAATTACAATTTTCTTGCAATTATCCAACGTAATTAAATTGCTGAAAAAATATCAGTATCGGAGGGACTCGAACCCACAATCCTACGTTTCCGGCGTACTGTGCTACCATTACACCACGAGACCACTGAGTTCAAGTGGCTTTCAACCCCCCTAGATGTCGGTAGATATATCATACCTCACAAACACTATATTATTAATACGGCAAATACACTAGGGTGACAGAATAAAATAGACACCAGGTAAAGCGGTATAAATATGTAAACAGCTAAATTCTAAGAACGAATTAAGAACTTTCTCTTGTCAATTGGGGTAGGGGTAGATGTATCGGAAGGAATTCGTCATAGTTTAGTATCGTTACAACTATGCCTCGCTTACAAGCTTCGAGTGATATTAACGACTTCACCCGGGGTGTCGCATCGTTGGCCAGAGTGAACGCGGCGCTTCGCAACGTGAAATAAGTAAATTTTTAAATATTCCGTTGTCCACAGTTAATCGTGTGATTACACAATTTAAACGCAAGGAAAAAACAACAGTGGAGCCGAGACCAGGTCGTGCCGGACCTTCTGAAAGAAGTGTTAAGAGAATCGCGAAAAAGTACAGCTGAGCTTGCGGCAACTTCACAGAAAAGTCAGTGCACCGTTCTGCGATACATCCACAGTGTGGCGATGTATAAAAGGGTGGCAAAGAAAAAAACCTCTCCTTACGGCGTTTCAAAAACGGCGCCGAATGGCTTGGGCAATCGAAATGCGAACGAAGCCCGAAGAGTTTTGGCGGTCTGTCATTTTTTCAGACGAAAGCAGATACTGCCAATTCAGTGATAGTGGTCGTACGTGGGTATGGAGACGTTCGTCACAGCAACTGGACGACAAATTTTTGCATCAGACGGTGAAATACGGTGGTGTGAACATCATGGTGTGGGGCGCGATATGGTATGGTGGAAGATCGCAATTAGTAATCTGCGACGGAAATATAAATGCGGCAAAATATATCCAAATATTAACAGAAGGACTACTACCGATATTCGACAACGCCATTTTATCTAAAGGAGACGCCACCTTTATGGAGGATGGAGCACACTGCCACAAAGCAAGAACAACAACCACATGGAAAGGGGAACAGGGGATTCGGATTTTACCATGGCCTGGCCAATCACCGGACATGAATCCGATAGAGAATGTTTGGCACATAATCCAGACAAATATGGCGAAACGACCCCGAAAACCCAGCAATAAAGAAGAACTCGTGGCAGCCGTTACAGAAGAGTGGTTAAATATTCTAGAAGACACCATTAATCATTTAATAGATTCTATGCCACGACGACTCGCAGCACTTCACGCAAGTAAAGGTGGATCGAGAAAATATTAGTCTAATTTAAAAATTTTAAAATATTTTGTATATATATTACGAGAATAGAATCTTTTTTTTAATTAATAGGTGTTTATTTTATTCTATCACCCTAGTGTTTTGTTATCACTTGCACTGGTATAAAAATCTTAACGGAAAATTCATAAATAACCAATACATAGGGGATAATATGTTTAATTTTGATTTTTATATATTTGGTATAATTTGAAAACAATTCACCTATTTACAACAGAACATATAGCTCCAAACCGCACTTTGATGTAAAATATAAAAGGTCATTTAAATAAGGCTGCAGAAACCACTGCTTTTGCAGTAGCGTACGGTTCAGTTACTATCAATATTAAAAATAATTAATGTAATTGCTTTAGTATTTTAGTTCGATTGTGTCATTGATGTAGACTCTAAATAAGCTTCAATCAACAATGCAATCGAACTGAAACAGTAAAGCAATTACATTCATTACTTTTAATATTGATAGTAACTGAGCAGTACGCCACTGCGTTAATCACTCGTTTCTGCAGCCTTATTTAAATATTAATATTAAATTAATATAGAATCTCAAAAAAAATATCATAAATAAAAATATCACAAAAGAAACTAAACATGTATGAGTGAAAATATTTTTTTTAGGAAAAATATACTGGTGTTCCTGACAAAGTGTACAAACAAAAGATCATCGCCGAAGGCAGGCTTCGATCAGTTTTAAACAAATCCAGAACAGTTTGAAGTCATTGAAAAACACTTTCAATTTATTAAATAAAAATTTGACACCAAGTTCTTCTTATAAAACAAAAATAAATAAACAAATAGAATGATATTAATATAATTCTAAACCGTTCCAGAACCGTTTAAAACTAACAAATAAATTCCATACCGTTTTCGAAATATCAAAAGAAAATAAGAAATTGCGGAGCGCCGTTACACCTAGATTAAAGTATATTTTACACTTTTCGCGTATCAGGATCAAGAATGTATAAAAATAGTTTAAATACTAACTATATATAAATGCGCATGTATCCTATACAAAACGTAAGGTTTGCTTCAAGGTAAGCTTACGGATGGTAGGTAATAATTAGTTTTACATACAAACAGGTAAATAGATCAACGGTAAATAAATTAAATGTACATAGGTATATAGGTACAAAGGGGAATATACAGTACGCTGATCTAGAAACTCGTATAAAACCGGTTATGAATCATTTGCTTCAACGACGCCGACATCGGTAACTGTCATGAGTTCCACGATCCTCTGAAAGAAAAATCGGTAAGTTAGGCATCTGCAGTATCTTGCATAAGCTGAAGTAGTTTTTTATTAATGCTGTGTGCAATTAAATTACACTTTCTCCCAATAGTAGGAGGGAGTATCTAAAGTAGATAGATTCATACCAATTAAATTTAGTAACAGAAGATTATTCTAAATAAGAAAAAGGTACAACTTATGGTGCCCCTTTCTTTTCTTTTTCAGACTATTGTAGGCATGTTTTTAGATGGTTTCATTTTTTCAGGAATGAATGCACGTCATAAGTGAAGCTAGTATGAAACGGTAACTGTGATTTGGGTCAACGGCTTAGAAAACCCCTTCGATCGAGCCCAACATAGTTTTCGTCTACTTCTTACTTTTAAAGGAGAACATTTCCAGGAATTAATAAAACATCGTATACGATACGAAATTTGTTCACACTGTTTTAATACAAATAATTACCAATTATTCATAATTTTGAAAATCACGCGTAACTTTTTAAGGAAGCATTTTTAGATATATTTTTATATGGAGTTTCTTTACAGTTTTATTCCGTACAACATGCTGGTAAAGTTTGACCAAGTAATTCAGAGACATACTGTAACGTACATGAATAAGAGCAGAATTGCAAAAATATCTCTTGCTTATAAAAATACTACTAATAAAAGGCATTAAACGTTAAAACAGGCGAATTTGCTTTAAATAAAATGAAATTACAGTAGAACATTGACAAAATAAGATGCGGGTTATGGATAAATTTGGGTGTCTCTCGTCGCTTTTTGCCAATTAGGTTCGCGTGATATTTGAATGATTTCTTTTTAATCTGACACAAAGCATTACCAATTTGAAACATCTTATAGAATAAAAAGAAATTAATAGTTAGGTAATCTTGTTAACATGTTTAAATTACTAGTAATACAAATGAACAAACCCCTATGGAAAAATTATTGAAGAAAAAATTATCCTTGAATAATTCTCTATCGTTCCTAAAAAAATATTAGTGACGTTTAGAAGCACCCTGTATATTTTGCTATACCATATTTAAAAGATCTAAAACAAGTCTATAGAGGGCGACACTGTATCTTATCACTAATAGTTTACAAGCATATTTCTGTAACATGCTGTATATAAGTGAAATTTTAAAGAATCTCTTTGATCGAAAACAATTGAAAATCAACTTACTTAAATAAACCGAGATCTTTCTCGGTTGCCCTCAAATAAGCGTAAATGCCGAACAAGACCGTTGCTGTAGCGAACAGGATTCCGTATTTGTTCCTATAATGCAAGAGCAACCAATGAGGGATGTAATTGTGCAATTTGATCCAGTTATTGTGTCGATTGCGATTCTGTCGTTTCCTCAACCATTCTTCCTTCTTGCGTTGATCGATTCTGAAATGAAAATGAAGTAGTAACAAAGTCGGAAATTTAACAAAACGCGATACAAAAAAAAAAAGGCGAAAAATAAATAGGCGTGAATATAAGCACAAATCAATATCAAGGACGTCAAAGAAGATCTAGTGCATGGTATTTCCGATTGTTGTCGTATTTTTCTAGCGATGTCAATTAACGACAGGCGTTGGGATAATGAGGGGTCATAT
The DNA here is from genome assembly GCA_023509865.1 of Trypoxylus dichotomus. Classification (NCBI taxonomy): domain Eukaryota; kingdom Metazoa; phylum Arthropoda; class Insecta; order Coleoptera; family Scarabaeidae; genus Trypoxylus; species Trypoxylus dichotomus. The sequence goes on from CM042076.1 coordinate 2,097,338, forward strand.
GTCACTGATAAGAGACATAAATATTCACAGAACGTCTTTTTTAAAAAACCACTTCGTTTATTCGATACAAAGAAAAAAATAATCAACATAAACAACGATTAATAGAAGACAAAATAAATAATAAAATAAGCTGTTATTAGGATATAATTTTCTCTACGGTGATGGAGAAAATAATTTGTGTGGACGATACTTAAGAGTTCAAAGGAAACTTATTTATACCTGTATATCACCAGGTATGTATATAAAAACATTGGAAAAGCAAAAAAATATACAGGAATCACCAAAAGATATGATCAAATTTCTAGGAAGAGAAAGAGTAGCTTCTAGAAATATTCCAAATTCCAAAGCAATGGGAACATTTCACCATTTTATAAGAAAGGTGAACAATGATTTTTTTTCACTCTGTACGTCACAATTTATTTATTAATCTAGATGTACATATTACCGAGTGATTTTAAATGTTTGAGGACAATTTAAATTTCGCGCCTTGCTAAATTTTTGTCACGCTGGCGATTTGGTTTCGAATTCGTAAGCAGTAGCGTAGCAAATAGATTTTGGATGGGTGATAAAATATTGACAACAGATCTTTAATTTCATATTGATTTTCTAAGCAAAATGGAAAATAACACTGATAAACAGTAGCTCTAAGAAGAACAAATTACAAGTAAAAATGAAGCAAATAATAACGAATAACAAATAACGTGTCGCACAGGCAGTTGACAGGACCGATACTCACAATGGCCACTCTTAACATGTCAAATCCACCGTGCGAAATTTAAACTGTCCTCAAACATATAAAATCACTCTGTACTTTCTAATCATCAAGTTTTTAACAACCCCACTTTTTAAAGAAAACTGATATAACTTGAGTACGTTTTTCAAATAACATAAAATATGGTTTTGACAAAAAGATGGCGGTAGAAATAATCGAAAAAAAATAAAACTTAATATGGTTCAACACTCTAATTCAAGGAGCTCCTAATACAATAAAGAAACGCATAAACTGTATTTATCACATTTGAGAAGCTGTAACTTTCAAAAATTAGCAATAGCTATATATTATGGAGATACAGGACATTATTTAGAAAACATCTGACCTTTACAACCTCTGCACTATTATTTAGTTTTATTAACAAAATGAATATATTTTTACATACTTTGTCCATCTCCTAGTTTTATAATCACTTTATACTATTTACAGAGGTTACACAAAATATCTCCTCCAGTCTTGAATATCAACTGATGATACATGTTTACCATACAAAATGCACAACTAGATTAATAAAATTATTTTGAATTTGAAGGCGTGGTTAGAAGGAGTGCATTGGTTGATAAATAATTTCTCTTTTGGTTTTTGGGAATAATAGAAATAAATAGAAATAATATTTGGGGTGGTCAATTCTTTGCTTAATTGGTTAGTTTTTTAATTGCGACAATTGATAGAGAGAATGCTAAGTAACATAAACGAGATTTGAACCAATTCTAAAATGGACCTCTTGCATATAATAACTAGATACACTAAAATTTATATAAATTAAAGGTTAAATATATATTTTTTTAGATTTATTTTTAAAATTAAAAAAAATGTTTAGGAATTTAATATACATTTTTTGTAAACAACTTAATTAAAGAGGATAAGAATAAGATTTATTCATTATATATAGAGAGAATACTTTTTATACAAAAGAAATTGTGGATGTAAAAAAACTGGGAATAAAGTCTTAGAAAATTGTCGTGACGTATCAACTTTATGTACAGATGGCGCCACTATTATTTTGATATATTTTTGGGTATAAATGATAACGATGTAACTTTCCAATGATTTTTATGACTGAAAGAGTACTATATCAATGAGAAAAAGGGAAACAATATAATGGTGGAGGTGCCGGATATTCAAACGCAAGCACATCGAATCTAATTTCCTTCTCGACTGCTTAAACAGTACTCTAAAGCACTGTTAATAAAAATTATATGTTTTTACATAACTTTGTACACTAAGAACTATTATATACTGCAAAAAAGGAGTAACAATTAATTTTGCCAAGTTAATAGCCTTCAAAACTAACTCAAATCAAATTTATTAACCCGATAAAGTAGAAATAAATTATTTAAGCTATTCTAGAGATTTCTAATAATTTCGAGCAACTATACCGCCCTCTGTTAGTTAAATTGTAAATGACCTGACTTTTATTGATACTGCAGCAAAATTCGAGATTATAAATTTTCTGTTCGTATCACCCCACACTAATTATTTTTTCCACATTATCACATTTACACATACATCTATATACAGCGTGAGATTCAATCAACTTTTCTACGTGCACGAATAAAGCCACTAATAAAAGCAAACGAAAGCAGATATTTTACAAACGAAACGATCTTATTCAGGACAGCTCTATACTTTACGTACTCTTTCTGCATCCTCTTCTTGACCTCCTTTTCCATCTTTTCAGGTGGATATTTTTCGTAGTATCTTGACGCGGAGACGAGGATCTCTTCGAAATCTAGGTTATCGGGAATCTGCGAGAGCAAGCAATGGATGCTGGCCATTTCGCACGGTTCGCTTAATACTTCTTGCCTACGATAGATGACTAGAGCAGCGGCTACGTATAGAGGCATTAAAGGCGGTGAAGCTAGGAAGAAGTCGTAAAGTCTGACGACATCACGGTATTGGTTGAGAGAATGTCCGAACCATGTTAAGTACCACGGTAAAGCAAACATAGTACCGACTCCAGCACTGTAAAGAAAAGTATTTAAATTATATTTCTAGGTTATAAATTACAAACATACCTATCAATATGATCATGTAATTGTTTATCCACCTTCTGAATAATCGGGTAAATATAATTAAGTCTATACGAAGTTTTCTCCATCGTTGTTTCCATACATTCCCTTAAGTTTTCTATGCTTAACACTTCCATTATCCGAAAGGCGGCTACTTCACCAACAACTAGTAAAAACGTAATAGCAACATCATGGTAACCCTGAATCAGAAAGAAATAATGCATCGCGCCCTATATATTACCATTTGAAAAGAAGATAATACCTGATAATATCGTAAATGTGGGTATTTCATTATAACACGTAATATCAACACTGTTAATTGATCCTGTAAAGCTAACCTCTGTTTATACGGAATGCCTGGGGGAAATCGTTTCAGCGATCTATTTACATCTAATACTACTTGGTTATATTCATTATGATCTGACAATTCCTCTAGCGAAGGGACTTTTTCATTAAAATCAGGATCTACATTCAATAGCAAAGGCCATATTCGTTTCCTTTGTAAATCTAAAATAAAAGAAAAAGTAAATATAAGATATTTTAAAAAATAGAATATAGACCATTCACTAGTCCACATCTCTCCTTCGCCAAGTTTCTCCATGTATGCAACGTTGCATTATTACTTGCTAAAGCTTCCTTAATACGTTGTAATTTGATTTTCTCTTCTGGAGTTTCGAGTTCTTAAAAACGATGGACTAAATATACGAGATTATTAAACCAATCTAATAAACTTACCTTCGTCGAATTTTAACTCAGACCTGGTATCTTCATCTTCAATTATTTCACTATTTGCATTGCTATCACCGGAGGCTGAATTTGTTGTTCTTTTACTCTCAACAGAATTGTCATCATTTAGCAAAAGAAACGATTCCTCATCGGCATTCGTACCGAATGAATTCGATTCAGACTCCATTTAGATGGTATTCCACGATTTAATCGAGTAACTGAATCACATAACTGTACGGAATTTTACTTATCGAAAGATTTGGGAAAATTGGAAATTGAATACAAAAAGAAGTTAAATACCTGTCAAAAGTCAAAACTTTCCCACCAATGAACTGTGATAAGGAATTATGATAAGCACTGTGATTAAGAAACGATAAATGTAAATGTTATACCACATTGTTATTTGTTGATAAATTATAAATACGAAATGAGTCATACGTGCAAATTCATTGTTGATGATGTTTGAACATTGATTTACAAACAATATTTTATCGCCCAGATATATATATTTATTTGAAAGCATTTTATGAAAACCAGTTATCTGTTATAAATCACAGTATATTTCAAAAATTAATGAAATCTAATAAACCAGAAAAAAAATGATGAAAAGTTAAAACAGAATACAAATTAAATTGTAATTTTTAAAAATAAATTTTATAATTAGAGCATTATAATTTATAGGTAACTAAATAAGACCACGTCATCTGCGCTTATGCGAACGTAATATGAATCAACTTTATAACTAACCTTAAATATTTGATAACAATTTATTATTTATTTTAATACAATAATGATACAAATATTTCGTAAAAATTATTTTAATTTATATCAAAATTCCAGTAAGAGAATGTATTAACTTTATCCATAAAATGATATCAATCGCAATATAGTTTGGCAGTACTAGTTTTTGAAAGATATTTGGCGGCGGTCGCAAATTAAATTGTGTAAAAATGAATAACTTGACACTCGAAACCAAACAAATCGAAGATATAATCGACGCCAGAAAACGAAATGGCGAATATAATTTCCTTTTCAACAGAAACAAATATTCAACATCGCAAAGCACTTGCCGTTACGCTTACTCGACGCCGCGGGGCTTCCTCGAGGATAAGCTGATGATTCCGGACGAATCGGCGATGTGGAACATCGAAGGCGATTTAAACAGCGATCGCGACGGAAACGTGATAAGCATAGGCCCTACAGATTCCGAGATAACCGTCGTAAGAGTGAAAAGGGAAAGTTTGCAATTGAAAGAGTCCGAAAATAATTGGGACATGCATGATAAGGCGATACCGGGAGATGGTACGCATCTAGGTGAAAGTCCGTCGTTAGTAAATTTGGTCACGCTTGTTCACTCATCGAAAGAATCCTTGAATACCAACAATAACGCGGGGGAAAAGGTTGAATATATGGTGCCTTTATCGTCTTGGGATCCGCTCGACGAAACGCCCGAAATTTTACAAGTCGATTCGGATACAACAAATAGCGTTTCAATCGAAAGCGCGCAGAGTGACGAAGAAGTGGCGCCTACGAATAAGACGCAAGTTCAAAATGTCGAAATTATTAAATCTCCGGGCAAAGCGAATCATTCAAATTTCGCGGGCCGACTGTCACTGTTCCTCCGAAAATACTTCAAAAAGCATAAACCGTCTGCTCCTTAGTAATTGCCGTAAAATGGAGGTTAGATGCTGAGTGGTTTCAAGGATTTCTTATTGAGGACGGGGCATTTCTTACGAACAAATATTAAATGGTAAGTGCGCATATTATAACGTTCAATGTTTAGGTTATGTCGTTTATTTTAGGGATATACGCGAAAGAATATTCGAACCAATGACGGACTGCAGTGCTTACGATGTATTAAGTGTAATCCTACCATGTGTATTATTAGTATTCATCTGTACAACGCTCACAACGATTTTCCATGCTAAATTAGAAAGAAACAGCTGGAGATATATTTGTGATTTTTGTATTGTAGCCGTGCCCCAGATTTTAAATATAACCATACTAGTCCCATACATTGGTATTGTAACACATCTCGCTGCTTTTATATGTTTGGCGTTAATCCTTTTTGCGTACTTCAAACGTAAAGGAAGTAAATATAAGAACCTACATTATGAAGATAAAAAAGACTTCATTACTAATGTACGTTCCATGATAAATCTGCTTACCATCATCGCAATACTAGCGGTTGACTTTAAAATATTCCCTAAACACTTTAAAAAGCAATTGAAGTATGGGTACAGCTTAATGGATGTGGGAGTTGGTTTGTTTGTGTATGCTAATGCTATAGTCGCGCCTGAAATAAGAACAGGCAGTAGCACATTGAAAAAGTCAATAATTGATACGGTGCCGCTAATTGTATTAGGGATTGGTAGATACATCGCTACAACTATAACTAATTACAACGTTTCAATAACAGAGTATGGGAGACATTGGAACTTCTTTATAACTTTGGCGTTTACGCGAATTATTAGCTCCTTTATTCTAGTTTATCTTCCAATCAAAGGGAGTGTTATCTATGGTATATTGATATTAATCTTCCATGAAACGCTTTTACAAAATGGCTTGGCTGATTACGTATTTGGCAGTGCTAAGCGTGATAATTTATTCAGTGCTAATCGTGAGGGTATTGTATCGACACTCGGTTTCGTAGCTTTATATTTCTTATCGATATCGATTGGGATTTGGATGAATCTAAAGGAGAAGACGATCAACTCAAAGCTATCCTTAGCTGTAAAATTCATTGCTACACTGATAATTATTGTTCCGCTAACTTTTACATTAGAGGATCACTTTGGTTTGTCACGTCGACTGGCAAATTCAGCATATTGCATGTGGATCCTGTTCGTAGGTCTCTTCATGACTAATTTATTCTATTTAGCCGAATTATTACAAAGATTCATCTACGAGAGGTTTGGTTTTGCAAATCATGTTCATGTACCTTTTCTTTTAGAAGCTATCAATTATAACGGACTACTTTACTTCCTATTGGCCAATATACTTACTGGTTTTGTTAATATGTCCTGTGATACGTTGCTTGTGGGTCTGGAGAAGAGTCTTCTCATCTTGTTAGTCTACGTTAATATTACATCCATCGTAATAAGTATTTTGTATGTACAAAGAATCAATCTAAAGGTGATTATTGCTTATTTATTGAAGCCAAAGCGGAAATCTATGATATAGCACATAGGATAGTATTTAATATATTGTAAACAGATTTGTTATTTGTTGAAACGGTTTACGCTATATTTTGTTATTTACATATATACATCTATATATTTGTGAAATATTTATAAATAAAATATTTTTTTTAAACACCATGAAATGCCTTCCCTCAAACACTTATACGTGACAATGAGAATTTTCCAGTGCCATCTAGCGATTATAAGATTGAAATGCATTAATGTCAAAGCACATTTGTTTTCAATTTTGGTATATTAACAAGAATGAGACAAAGGTACAATTTGTAAAGACAATTTATTATACGTAGAGAAAATAGTACATATTAAAAAGATTATTCCAACCTAAAATTTACTAAAAAATTCTATAATTTAGTGTAGATGTCAAAAAAATCTAAGAATCTTGAGAAATTTGAAAGGGGATTAAAAGTAGGATGAAGAATATCACATTATACGTACAATTAATAAAATTAATCACAGTTATTCGAGATTACGTCCATTTTGAGAAGTCTTAAAGTTAAAACTTGATAAAGTATAAAACATATGTGAAAATATAATTGTCACAATAAAAAGTTCCAGAAATTCATTAACTTGTTCTAACGGATGATACGCCAAAGAAAAAATATTTTTGAATGATTGCCGACATCATCATATCGTATACATTTCATTTCGTTTAGTTTAGTTTATCCATTATGCGAGTAATTTGGACAGGGGGTCTGTTCAGAATTTTCTCTCTTTCTTTTTGGAATAGACTATAGGTACTACATATCTTCATGTTTTATCAATAAGTAATTGCAAGTAATTTTAACATGCCACAACTAAATTATATCAAAGCAAAACAATCAAATGACAGCATTACTCAGTGTTCTTATCATTTCAACATAAAAATTCTCAGAATTTGATCACATCAAATAAATCACTGTGTATATATACACTGTTGCCACACCTAGTGATTTTTTGAATGATTAGTATACTTGGTCATGTGATCATAAGACGTAAGTGTAAAGTAATTGTGGAACAGCTGAGTTAAATAGTTTACGTGTCATTGTATCTAAGTAAAGCCAACCAAAAATTGTTAATTCGTTAACTTGCGTGTGAAGTATTTGTTTTATTGTTTCTGATACAATTATAACAAATGGGTTGGTAATAGTGAAGTCATGACAATTTCCTGGATAATATCGTATCAATTTGAGAACACAAGCCTGTCTATACATAAATATTTTTTTATTGCTGTATATATTACTCGATAACAATTAAAGTTTGAAAGATTATTTCTCACACAATGTAGTATCATTATCACAATTTATGTTTTTACGAAAAGTTTAGATATGTGGCGATTTTCTGTTTCAAATTCATAGTATCTTAATAAATAAATAAAAAAATAGTTGGCTATTTTGTAAAACGCCGGCCGTTAGTATGTTATCGATCCTATTATAAGTAGGTCATGGCCACTACGTTAGTGTAATTTCTTTTTGCATTTTTACTATTAATAGAAAACTCTTTTAGTAATTTGGTATTTAAATTGTTTATAGCGTTATATGTTATTTAGTTAATTTAAATTTAGTTGATTTTTAACTGCGAAATTATTACGAAACATACGTTAGAACAAGTACATACTTTTTTCGAAACTCGTACACTTGAGAGGCTTGCGACAGTGTGTAGTAGCAAAATTCATCGATTTTCACAATTTTACTCCAGTATTTAAGAAAACCACTTGGTCTGTGAAATTCTACACACAACCAACATATAAGTAAATTGTGCCATTAAAAATAATACTATTTAGTTTGAGCTGCACAAAATATTAGCAAGATCGGAATGTCAATCTTTTGCAAGATAACGTATCAGGTTAAAGAAATGTTTACGATTTCTTGTTAATGGGTCAATTTGTACTTGAAAATTCTAAATATTCTAATTTCGAGATTATAATTTAAATTTCCAATTTCATTGATCTAATTTAAAAAATTCGAACCTAAAATTTCATAACTCATCCCTTAATTTCTTCGTTTTCCTATTATTCAATTTATATTCATATCGTTTATGGGCATTTTCAGGAACTTTACACACTTGTTCTTCACTGTCACTTCCCCCGGCTACATCTTGAGGTTTCCTACTGCTTACCTCTGTTTTGTCTTCGATCTCTTCCAAGAATTTCTTAAATTTCGGATGTTCTTTGATATGCTTTGCCGTAAGTGCAACCAATCGTAGGAATTCATCTTTATCGAAGGAGTAATTTGTGAATTTCGCGTGAGCGCCACCATCAGGATGTTGTCCCTAGAAATATTTAGATTCGGACACAATAAATCTTGCTACTTAACAGAAAATTTAGGTCGTTTTACCTGATCTTGCTGAAATAACTTGCTTTGGATTTCCCATGTAGTGTATTTGAGGCCCCTAAGCCTCGTGAGATCTTTATAACAATTAGGATCTTCGCAATTGTATCTAGAAGCAAATCAATGAGCTTTCTGTTGCTTATAAGGTTATCATAATACTTACAACTCAAATACAGCCGCCCAATCAGGTAAGAACATTAAATGCGTCAAACCAGCTCCGTGCATTCCAATAAGCATATCGGTATTCCTCGTTATCTCTAACTGTTTCCGAAAACTTATCTCCTTGTTATAAATTACCTTTTGTACAAAATAATCTTCTTTTTCTAACGCTTCCACCAGTTCGTTCTCATTTAATATCTTACGGTATTTCGTGTCCCTTGATAACAACGTAATTCTAATCTTCCTATCTTTACGTTTAAGCAACGGAATATTTAATCGATGCAAGATGTGCTGTGAGAAAGCATGAAATAACCCACTACTTTCGCAACCGTGTATGATGGGTGTATTGTAGTATAGTCCAAAAATCATTCTCGGCAGCAACGGAAATACTACATTTTTGAAACAGACCGTTTCACCACGGAACGTCTTTAAATCCCAAATTGGATGTTGGGTGAACGCTTTCCAGGTTTCTTGAAAAGCTGAATGATATGTGAAGGTTTCCCAAACTAGTATGTGGACGTCAGTTGTGAAAGCATCCGGGGCACTAGCATTTAAGTGTAATGACGCGTATAAATTGAAAAAGTCGCAGAAATGATGATACATATTTACTGCTGCAATATTACATTGTAAATTTTGATATTTCAAGTTTTTAGAAATTATACACTTACTAGCATCAATTTTCATGATGAATGTTGGTTTTTCGATAACTATATCGCAGTCGTTTTCAATAATGGGCCTTCGAGATAATTGTTTGAAATGTTGCATTTCTGGTCCCCAACTTTGTAATGGACTGATATGATCTAAGTGTTCTTTCAGTCTTTCTGAGTAGTACTTACAATATCCGCCTAAAATGCACTGTTTAATCCGAAAAATAACCTTGTTTTACTATAAATAAGGTTACCTATATCATTATCACCTAAAATGTCCATCTTATAACGTAGAGGTTCAGTACGTTTCAATAAAGAAGTAAAATTCATAAAAATATTTCTCCCTCGACAAAATCTTAAATGGTCCGAACATTCCAACGAGCTGTCATCAGCAAATAACGGTTCACATATCACCTTCATTTCCTGTAGCTGCTGTTTTATATAACCAAAATCTGCTTGAGCATAAAATGTGTTGATCTGATCCTGCTTTGTTTTCACCCATCCTTTATAATCTCCAGGACAATGAGGTGTAGAATATCGATTTTTATTAGCACAATTGTATTCGTAGCCCCAGCAACGTTTGAGATCCAAGTCTTCATTGTAAGGGCATTCAGGATCAGCCTTGCAATTTTTATACAACTCAGGAAAGTTGGAGAAATAATACTGCAAATGTTCATATGGCAAATCGATGAAAGAATAATTAAAAGCTAATGATTTGGATATTAAAACGGATAATAAAATGTATAAATACATTTTATATTCATAGATATAAATTAAGAAACAAAATTCTATGTCAAAATATGTAAAACACGGAATATTAAGCACTAATGATGACTATTTCATGATTTAAATACCGAAAATGGTAAAAAAGTACATTAACTTTCGCTTTTCAAGCACATGTTTTTATTGTGACTTTTGTGATGTGGGTAGATGATGTAATCAATCACACCAGGAAATGAGTGATTAGATGGTTTCTCCGCGTACTAGAGTGAAATAGATATATGGAATTGCTAATGTGAAAGAGAGATAGTTATAATGGTTTTTGTGAAGAAAAAAAAAAGCGGTAGTGATTTTGTAGTGTGACCACTGGAGCAGTCACTGTGATTTATTTAATTATTATATTTCTTTTAAGTATACAGTGTAAGCTCATATTATTTCGTTTTATGGAAAGGTAGTTTAAATAAAACTACTTGAAAATTCAAATTTATTTACTATTATTTAAAATACTACAAAAAATAATACAATGTGATATTATATGTGTATATGAACAAGTCAGTTTGTATTATATTTGGTATATTTTGTTTGTAATTTAACAATGTAAGTGTAAATAAATATACCCAGTTCGATATTATTTATATGTATATCTACTTCATATGGCGACATCTGTGCTTAACTTTGGAATTATAATCTCATTCACCTAAGTATTAACTCTGATCATCGATATACTAAGTAAATCATATCTACATGTAACGAAAATTAAAAAGTATTACCTTTTCGATGTGTTATAGTTGTGCGATGCTATTATAATTCCAAAAATTATGACATTTTCAGATGGATTTCAAGATAATATATAAAATGAATACGAAAAAACATACTTCGATATCATTTTAATTAAAACAATGGAAATAAATTATTTAAAAACCCAGACACTTCATCGTATTCATCACTTATCACCACTTTCAACGCCTGCTTGCGTCATTAAGTCGCCGATATTCTTCTCCAAATCATCTATTCTATTTCCCATTTCGTCGATTCTCGACAAGATCTGTTCGGACATATTCTGAAATTTATCCTGGATCGTTTGCAGGAGACTCTGAACCTTTAATTATCAAAAAAAAATCCGATTAAGCTTTGAGGTTAGGTTCGTTTAATCACCACTTACGTATTGGGTTAATTCTTGTACGTTTTTGGGGTCATTCGTATTGGCAGTAGCGTAAGCGTCACTATCGTTATTCATTTCGATCTTATCATCTACCATCGCTGATTAAGTAGAGAAAATTATAAAAGAAAATAAGTAAGAGAATCTATAAAAAAAGGTATTTGACTGACAAGTTTTTGTTATCGTTGGGCGCAAACGCATTGGACGTGAAGTTGGATCGGTATTCGGTACCGTTGAGATACCAGGTACAAAATTTGCGTGTTTCCAAAGAATTTTAACTATTTTATGTTCTAAGAATGATGGTATATGTAAATAAAATCTTGTAAAAACATGCGATAATGTAATAAACGTTGTAATTCGAATACAGAGAGTATAAGCTACTTTTGGTTCAAAAATAAATGTTTCTAAATTATGAGATAGCAACTCATTGAATAAAAGAAAAAGATTGGTGTTCGTTTTTGTCATATGAGTATTAAGAAATATTAAGAGTAATATTCCGCTAAGAAACCAATTTGCTTCTAATTGATAATAACTTGTGGTGATTAAAAGTTGAAGTCTACAAAATTTGAATGGGATTTCAAAAATTCCCAAAAACATCGTTGAATTAAATTTTTCCCTTTCAAACTTTTCATGCAATTTCAATACAATTCCAATATATTACCATGACGACGCCCGGTGTTTGTATTGTCAAAAGCAACACTAAAGAGGCTTAGGAATTATTATACTAAGAATGTTGAGTGGAATCCGTAATAAAAACATTAATTGGTAAGACTTTCCATTCTACTTAATTACTTTCATTACTTCACACTCGATTTTAGCGAGCAAGAAGCGAAATTTATTCAGGATAGGATAAATAGCGTCGAAAAGAATATCGCCGAATTATGTTTCGCATTCAGCGGATATTCGCGAAAGGCGGCTAGATTGAGGGATAAAGGGGACGAAATCGCCAAAATCACCTTATCCTATGCTGAATCTGAGGAGATAAACAAGACTTTAAGCAATAGTTTGGTTAATTTCGCGAACACCATTTCTTTGATAAGCGATTATGGCAATCTAAGGGTTCTAAATATTGATAAGAAGGTTGTCGAGGAATTCTCGCAATACGAAAATATCTGCAAGAACGCCAAAGAAGATGTGAAGCAGATATATGGCGTTAGGAGTCGTGAAATGGCGAGGAAGAGACAACTCGACAGGGCTCGTGAAAGAGCACCAAGACACAGACAACAAATCGTAAGCAATAATCATCAAAAAAGTGTTAAGAGACGAAATGGCCTTTATTACAGATTCAAGCGGAAACGGAACTGGTAAAGGCGTCAACGGAAGTGGCAAAAACAATACACAATCTGGAGGAGCACATAACAACCTTCGAAAAACAAAAATTACGCGACTTAAAGACGATTTTACTAAATTACACAACCGTTGAAATGGGTTACCACGCTAAATGTTTGGAATTATTAACAAAAGCGTATCAAGATATAAAATCAATCGATGAAGATTCGGATTTAGAGGTAAATTCGATACGAATCCAGTGACTTTTACTAGTTAATATTGGCAACGCCTAGTTAATTTTGACAGTTATCACTACCCCTAGCGTTAAACACTGCAATTATTCATTACAACGCGTGTAATTTTAAATTTAATCCTTTCTGTATCTCCCGCAGGACTTTCAAAAAGTTAGAGGGAAATTTGAGATGGTAAACCGTAAACAAAATTGCAATCCTTAATCAAAATTTCGAACGTATCCGGAATATTTTTCTAGGAGTTCAAGAAATCGCTACGCATGCCGGATGTTCTACCGAATACCGGAAACAGAAGAGGTTCCTTATTTAGGGCGTCGCACTCGTTGGGATCTTTAAGTTCTCTATTTTCGACGCCGAAGAAGAAACATCCGGGAATACCTGTTTCGACGATTAATAAGTCCACTAAAAGAGTTTCGAGGAGCGAAGAGGTATTAGATTCGTCTAAACAATATTCGGAATCGGAAGTAACTGAAAGTGGAAGTGAAGAGGAGTCTGAAGATGAAGAGGAGGAGGATAACACGCAAGATAACGTTTCTAGATTTGTTGCGAGAAAATATCTGAAATAAATAAAATTAAATTAAATTGAAAAGTCTTTTATTTTTTTTTAGTGATTATATTATTTATTTATTGATTCATTAAATTTTGAGTTAAAAAAATTAAGTTAAAGTAGTGTAATATAATGACATGTATTATTGAGAGATTACAGATTCATTGCCACACAGCGCCATCTATGATCCAATAGTGTAACTTCATCTCCATGGGTCGTTTATTTTTTGTAATATTCAATTTTTGAAAATATTATTATTATTGAAAAATTTTGCATAAGAGATTATGTAAATATAAAGGTTAGCAGTGGTCAATATATGAAAAATTACAGTTACACTATCTTTATGCTAATTGTGTTTAATAGCCCGATTTTATGTATAGAATATATTTCACTTAATATTGTATTTGCATTTTTTTAGTTAGTTTTATTAGTTTACATTTATTAAAACAAAATATATTAGAGAATATATATTGTATAGAAATCTATAAGTACAGGGAACAACATGTAGATAGCCTGCCATAGATGGCGTTAGTAATTAGTTTATCTGGATAAATAAGTTCAATGTATTTTTTATTATCTTTTCAAAATATCATTAGATTTCTTATACCAAATATGAAATTATTTATCTTATATCAAATCATTAAATATTTTAAAACAGTTTTAAAGTTTTATTGCAGGATTCAAGGTGAAGTATTAACAATGTTGGCACTTTCATGTTTTTTTGGTATATCTCCACACTTTGTGGTGTAAAAGTACAATTTCTGTTTATTTTAATATATCTTTCATTCTTATACAAAAAAGACTAGATAAATAAATTAAGAACGAATAATATTTTATAAGATCTAATACCGAAGTTTGAGGTGCGAACGGACTATAGATGGTTTTGTATTACGATCTTCTACTTCTAAAACATAGTCAGAAATGCTTTTATTACATATATTTTAATAAACATATTCAATGAACGTAATACCTTACAATTACATAAATACGTCACCGCAAAAAACAAAATAGCTATGAAGTTCGTCAATTTCAATACCAACTTGTCAGGTATACCAATACGATCAATACTTTTCGATTATACTGTATACTCGTTCGATTTCCTTTAAATCTTGTTGCATCACTGTCAATGTCATGATGACATTCTTTCGAGTGATACGAAGTGTATCTGCTCATTTTTTTTTTGCGTTTACCGTTTCATAATTAAAAAAAAAAGAAAAGAACAAAGAATATAATCACGACCTACTATTATTGTTTAACAGTGTAACTGTATCGCAACCTAAAGAAACGGTTTAATCGTGTTAAATTTCAACTATGCCCAACAAAACAACAGCACACGACAAACGCGGCTATACGCTCTTTACGGAAGCAACATCGAGCCATCATCCGACGGTTACGATGAGGGAATTACAACGTTTGGCTTTTAAGTGATTCTAAGTTCTAACGAACGGCGGGTTACAAATTCAGTAGATACGATTAGAGATTACGAAAAGGTCGTAGAGGATACGTAGCGCGTTTGAAAAGTTCGTGGATTAGTAATAGTGGAAAGAATATGCAGAATTTGGTCGGAATTGTAAAAAGAAAAATTGAAAAGAACTTCTGCCAAGAATCAAAATGGCTTCTATGGTTAAATTTTTATATCGTTTGTCATGTTCAAATTCTTTTTCGATTTTTAGACAGCTGTTGAACTTGTTAATTCTTCATTGTGCATGCTAACTCTTTCGCGCCAAAGTCGTCGGCAAAATATAATGCTAACTATGTATTATGCTAAGAAAATTACAGTCCCTGTCCATTTTATTAGGGCCATCTTATAAATTTAAGCTTTTGTGTGTTTCCAACGCGATAATTTAAAAATACAAATATAAAATTCATGAACATTCATGCACGATAAGGCACCATGTCACATGGCCAAATCTATCCAAAGGTTTTTGGAAATGCACGCTCTGCCAGGTTTACTTTGGCCGGGGAATTCTTCCGACCTCAATGAAATTGAGAAAATGAGGAGTGTTCTAAAATCACGCTACAATTAGACGTACTATTAACGGTTACATAGACACCATGTCAAAAAGAAAAAGAGTAATTATAAAAGCCAAAGAAGGCAATCCAAAATATTGGTTGTGACGATGTATATAAACACTTCTGAATAAACTCATGCTTGTACAATAGGTTTTTTATTATATATTTTAACAAAATCGCTAGTTTAGCAAGTGGTTCTAATAAATTGGACAGGGACTGTATTTACTATCTTTGTGCTCTAGTTATAAGGTATCTGTTTTTCTTTATATTTTATATCGTAAATAAAGAAATGAAAGGAACTTCATCTTTATTCGTGTGAAGGCTTCAACCTATTAGCATCTGCTTTGGAACTTTTCGAATATATCCTGTACAACATACGACAGCATACATGGATTCCAAGCCGCCTCAAAAGTCGCATGTTTGACTGCGTGATTATTGTTGTCCGGTCAACTAGAGCTCGAGAAGACTTCTGTCCGTAGCGGCGGCCAACGGGTCTGTCATCCGGGGATTTGAATAATTCCACCAGATCGCGTTTGACGTTTTGGGATTATGATCGCGTTGCACGAGACCGGTAGCGTTGCTAGATCATTAAAACAAGCTACTACTAACAACTACCTAGTTCTTTTAACGAAGATGCACGCATGACTTCCAGCTGTTTTTCTCTCTGGTGTCCGGTTACTGGGCCGCCGTATTACCTGATGTATGTAGATGCGCATTAAAAACCGTGTCTTGATAGAAAATATCTGTATAATCGGCGATGTTAGATTTACGCAAAGATAAACGCGTCAATCCTAATGTTATATAAGGCGTCCCCATCTGGGGTTACCTTTTGAATTCGTATTGCGTTTCTTGCAAAAAACTAACACTAAATTCGTACAAACTTAATCCTCAAACTATAAGGAAATCCGTATATCGCTATACTTATCGCGCAGGTCTATTGGGCCCATGCGTTTGTACTGAAATTGGGTGATCATTTTCAAAAAGAACAGAGTCCACTTTATTTTATCTCACATTTATTACAGCTAAGATTAGAAAAGAGATTTAGAATCAACTGAAGGACAATATTAAGTGATAATAGCAAATATCGCAAACCTTAAGGGAACCTATAACACATGGGCTGAAAAGTCCCGGGCCTAACAAAGAAAACACGTTTTTTTTGGTTCAAAATTAGCTTTATTCATCAACGTAATCTCCATCAAGAGCAACGCAATCATTCCAGCACCGCTCTAACATTTCAATATCACTTTTGTAGAACGACTTATCTTTTGCCTCAAAATAGGCCTCAGTTTCAGCGATAACCTCTTCATTCGTGCGAAATTTCTTACCGGCGAGCATCTTTTTGAGGTCTGCGAACAGCCAGTAGTCGCTGGGAGCTAAATCTGGCGAATACGGTGGATGCGGGAGCAATTCGAAGTTCAATTCATGTAGTTTTGCCATTGTTTTGATTGACTTGTGACACGGTGCGTTGTCTTGATGAAACAATTTTTTTTTTGCCATATGCGGTCGTTTCTTTGCAATTTCGGCCTTCAAATGCTCCAATAACGCTATATAATATTCACTGCTGATGGTATTTCCTTTCTCAAGGTAGTCGATGAATATTACACCACGCACATCCCAAAATACCGAGGCCATAACCTTTCCAGCCGATTGTTGTGCTTTCGGGCGCTTTGGACGAGGTTCACCAGTTGCTGTCCACTCAGATGACGATCGTTTTGATTCCGGAGTGAAGTGGTGGATTCATGTTTCATCCATTGTCACATATCGACGCAAAAATTCCGGTTTGTCACGTTTAAACATAGCCAAACACTGCTCAGAATCATACACACGTTCTGGTTTTTGGTCAACAGTGAGCAAACGCGGCACCCACTTTGAACAGAGGTTTCTCATAATCAAATGCTCATGCAATATAAAGCCAATACGTTCTTTTGATATCTTTACGATGTCAGCTAACTCACGCAACTTCACTTCTCGATCACTCAAAACGATTTTGTGGATTTTTTTTATTTGTATTCTGGCCGCCTCATTTGGACGTCCACTCCGTTCTGCATCATCGGTGTCTCTACAATCACGTTTGAAGTCAGCAAACCAACGTTTTATTGTTGTTTCTGATGGAGCGGAGTCCCCATATCATTTTTCAAGTCATTGCTTCGCTTGAACGGTCTTTTTTCCCATCAAGAAGCAGCGTAAAATTAAAACACGAAATTGTTTTTGATCCATTGTTTTGAAAATAACAAAAGTAGCGTGACTCTTAGCACAATAACTCACAAACTAATAAATAGAATATCATGAAATTTTAACAGCTGTCTTTTGAAGGTTAGTACTAACTGAGAGAAAGGTGACTGCAATAAAACTAGCGTCATCTATGTGTTAGGCCCGGGACTTTTCAGCCCATGTGTTAGGTTGGACAGACACATTTTTTGTAGATAATTACAGTGTTCACTACACACTTTATTTTAGTCAAGTGCACAAATTTGAACGTGGAAGAATACTACACTTACTTTTCTTCTTACCAACATTACACAATTGAAGATTGGCGAAACGTAAGGCAAAATAACTTAAACGAATATGTAACTTAAGTAATTTTTTTTTTAACAATGTCTACGTTAAATATCGTATTCAGCGATGAATCCAAGAACGTGTGGAGTGTTCTAAAATCACGCCTGCATTCGAGAAGAAACACTACAAAAGAGATATTAGTAAGAAATATTGAAGATGTGTGGCAAAATGACGGTACAATCATACGCTTGCATGGGCGGCATACCAAAAAGAATAAGAGCAATTATAAAGGCCAAAGGAGGCGCTACAAAATATTAATTATATAGTTGGGACGGTGTCTATAAACAGTTTTGAATACACTTATACTTGTACAATACGTTTTTCATCGTTATTTTAGCAAGTGGCCCTAATCAAATGGACATGGACTGTAACTGTATGTTTTCTAATGTTTATTACTGCTTTTCCTTTGGTGTATACATGTGCAGAAGTTGTGGGTGAATAAATATTTTTCTTATAATTGTTTTGTTTAAAATTTTAAAGCAACCGTTAAATTTTGCATGAAATAAGGTGTCTAATACTACTACAAGCTGTAGTGTATACGTATTTAAATATAATTATGCACCACATTATAAAAAGCACTTTTAATTTCTAAAGGAAATTAAACCAAATCTCAAATATTTAGTAAGAAAAACAATTGTCTAAAAGAGGAACATTCAAAAATTTGTAAACGACATCTTCCCACTTATATCCGCTACATATTACCAACACAGCAAACGGAAAAAATAAATAAAGAAATTGAACATATGTCCGGATACATTAAAAGGATCTAAAATATATCTTTTTCGGACAATTATGCATAACAAAGACGCCAACTTTTTCGGAAATACGGGTAACGTAGGTGGCCATGACGGTTTCGTACAAAAAAAAAAACTCTACTTATGCGGTCCAGATTTAAATAATTTTAATTTTATTTGTTCAATTGTAGAAATCCAGTAGGCGATACGACTAGGCATTTTGGAAACTTTCCCGGAGAACCAAGTGAACTTTAAAACGGAAGATCTCAATGAAAAAGATATAAATTAGCGGGCTAGACGTGTCGTCGTTTGTCGTAATCTGTTTCGCTGAAATGTTTCGAAACATGGCGCCAGAGGTCCGTACAATAATTTCTGCTTTAACTGGATCGTTTTTGCGGAGGTGGTTGAAGTGGAGAAATTTATCGTTATACATCAAAAATATATATTATATCGTTTTCCTTGTCGTATGAATTGAAAGAAATCGACCGTAGAATTGGCTTCAGTAAATATCCTAATTAACTTTAGGTAGATTCCTTTTTGATGCATATAACATTAGATAATATTAAGTAGCGTATCAAACAAGTTTTTCAGAACATAAAGCCAGAAATATTGTCCAGTATTGCTGAAGAATTAATTATTATAATAAATATCTCGTTAAATTGTAGTTAACACATGGGCTGAAAAGTCCCGGGCCTAACACATGATGACGCTAGTTTTATTGCAGTCACCTTTCTCTCAGTTAGTACTAACCTTCAAAAGACAGCTGTTAAAATTTCATGATATTCTATTCATTAGTTTGTGAGTTATTGTGCTAAGAGTCACGCTACTTTTGTTATTTTCAAAAAACAATGGATCAAAAACAATTTCGTGTTTTAATTTTACACTGCTTCTTGGTGGGAAAAAACACCGTTCAAGCGAAGCAATGGCTTGAAAGTGTTATGGGGACTCCGCTACATCAGAAACAACAATAAAACGTTGGTTTGCTGACCTCAAACGTGGTCGTAGAGACACCGATGATACAGAACGCAGTGGACGTCCAAATGAGGCGGTAACACCAGAAAACATGAAAAAAATCCACAAAATCGTTTTGAATGATTGATAAGTGAAGTTGCGTGAGTTAGCTGACATCGTAAAGATATCAAAAGAACGTATTGGCTTTATATTGCATGAGCATTTGACTATGAGAAAGCTCTGTTCAAAGTGGGTGTCGCGTTTGCTCACTGTTGACCAAAAACAAGAACGTGTTGATGATTCTGAGCAGTGTTTGGCCATGTTTAAACGTAACAAACCGGAATTTTTGCGTCGATAAGTGACAATGGATGAAACATGGATCCATCACTTCATTCCGGAATCAAAACGATCGTCATCTGAGTGGACAGCAACTGGTGAACCTCGTCCAAAGCGCCAGAAAGCACAACAATCGGCTGGAAAGGTTATGGCCTCGGTAATTTGAGATGTGCGTGGTGTAATATTCATCGACTATCTTGAGAAAGGAAATACCATCAACAGTGAATATTATATAGCGTTATTGGAGCGTTTGAAGGCCGAAATTGCAAAGAAACGACCGCATATGGCAAAGAAAAAAATTTTGTTTCATCAAGACAACGCACCGTGTCGCAAGTCAATCAAAACAATGGCAAAACTACATGAATTGAACTTCGAATTGCTCCCACATCCACCGTATTCGCCAGATTTGGCTCCCAGCGACTACTGGCTGTTCGCAGACCTCAAAGAAATGCTCGCCGGTAAGAAATTTTTTATCGCTGAAACTGAGGCCTATTTTGAGGCAAAGGATAAATCGTTCTACAAAAGTGGTATTGAAATGTTAGAGCGGCGGTGGAATGATTGCGTTGCTCTTGATGGAGATTACGTTGATGAATAAAGCTAATTTTGAACCGTGTTTTCTTTGTTAGGCCCGGGACTTTTCAGCCCATGTGTTAAATTAGCATTTTGCAACGAATTTGATTATTCGAAAAATATTTGAAATTCCCCCCAAATCCATACCGTGACAAATTGTCTATGTATCTTCCCTTTAAAGTAAGGCCGTATCTTTATCGAATAGTACCGTACTTAGAACGCTTTCGGCGTCAATTTATGCGGTTCTATTCTGTCCGCGTTATCGCTCACGATTTCGAACCAATTTCCATAGCGCTACGGCTAATCGGCTTACCTATAACCCGCAGCGTTAGGCCGCCTTCGGTGAACGATCGCCAATGCCAGTGCCACGGAGAACGAACGCCGCAGAGCTAGCGGTCGTGATCCT
Organism: Trypoxylus dichotomus; assembly: GCA_023509865.1. NCBI lineage: Eukaryota > Metazoa > Arthropoda > Insecta > Coleoptera > Scarabaeidae > Trypoxylus > Trypoxylus dichotomus. The sequence goes on from CM042076.1 coordinate 2,118,675, forward strand.
AATGTTACGGGTCGTTCTCTCATCGGCGACTTGATCGCTGGTAGATTGATCGTTTCGGACTGGTTTCCTGATCACGCCGGCAAGTCGTAGTACTAACAGGTTCGTTTTGGCGATTTAAAACAAAGGAAGAAAGAAGAAGAAGAAGAAGAAGAAGAAGAAGAAGGAGAAAGTAGAAATAATACAATAGAAATGAGGAGTTGAAAGAAATAAGTAACGCACGAAGAATATGAACGACCTACGTTGAATTTCTTGAGGATCTACTTGCATAATTTGAGAAAGCCATGTTTTTTGAGCTTCTGTCCAATTGTGTCTCTCTCTTACTTTTTTAAATACATATGAAGACATACTGAAATGAATCCCTGGCGAACTATTAAAATATATTATTGGGAATTTTGAGGTCTTATTTTATTTTACATCGCTAGCTCTATTCTCATACACTGGTCTTCTTTTAATAATACAGAATCTTCGTTACACCGCAAAATTTCGGCGTTGAAACTTTCGAAGAATGCAAAATAATAGTTTCAATGATACCTTTTGACGTTTGAGGATTAGTACCAGTTTGACTTTTTCAAAAGATAATTTAATTTAGTTCCAAGGAGTCACTACGTTCAGTATGCACTAAATTCATTTGCCTGGTTTTTAGACAACGCTGCATGCATTCCTGATGACTTTATACACAGAGAAAGAAGTTCCTGACACAAATAAATATGCATTAAGTCAAAGATACCATTTATTTTAATTGCTTGATTCAAAGATGTACGAGGGCGGATCCTCATCTACTTCTGATTGGTTATTAGATTTATGTTTTTGACATTTAGTTAACTGACATTTGTAGATCATATCTACATAATATCAAGTTTGTATTTCAAAGTGTTGTTGTGTTGTTGTGCTGTGGCTAATTCTTAAATTGTGTGTCGTGATTGTTCATAAAAATGGATCCTGTAGAACTAAAGGCCGTAATGAAATACCTCCAGAAACAGGGCATGACGCTAACTCAAATTCATAAAGACTGTTCAGATACTTTCACACTCGTGTGTTAAATACTGTTCGGATATTAATAGTGTTGTGTGTACATCGAACAAGTAAGCACGTGGTCACATAACCTACAATAATCAAGAACAAGCAGCAAACCCTGTCTTGGGATTCCTAATTTTTAAGGTATTTGTTTTTTGTTTATTACTGTGTTTGTTATATACACTTTTATTTTTTATATTATTATTGTCCTTGCTTGGGACTTCCTATTTACATACTACACATTTCCATAAAAATTATTGAGATAATCTCATCAGAACGAGAAGAAATGCGACCAGGTACGTTCCGAGACACGACCATAGACTGTGCGACACGACGTCACAGTTTTTCGAGTTCGGGTTTCATTCAGTAAAACGTTACGGAATTTCAATACAATGGTTAGAGGACAAAAAGCGGACACTGTAAATAATGTCGGGGAGGTGAAGATGATTGAAACGTTTCAAGTGGTGCTTTCAGGTCTTTGCTGCGCTCGCTTTAGAAATTTAGACCACTTGTTGTCGGTGTATTGTCGTTCTTTATCGCGTTAGCATTCTTTTCTAGAGTTATTGTTGTATTTTTTTTAATTTTAAAATCTTTGTTGATTTTCCCACGTATATTTATATTTATACGGTATATATACCAGGTGTATTCATAAAACTCACAAGTTGAATCCGTCAAGAACTAGCGTCTTCGCTTTATCGAGGTTTGTTTCTGAGAAAGAACATTTGCAGCACGCATTACTTTTCGTATTTAATCAAAAGAAAAAGGCTGTTGCTCGTAGAAACATATAGTGAACACATTCCATCGATTAGAAACATGTGAGACATGGCTTCGGCAGTTTGAAAGTGGTAATTTCAATGTGAAAGGTAGTGAGCGCTTTGGTTGACCACAAAAATGCGAAGACGAACAATTAAAGGAATTATTGGATGATGACTCATCTCAAACTCTAGGGCAATTAGCAGAAGCATTACATGTGTCACAAGAAACAATCAGCGGACGTTTTACAAGTAATGGGGAAGACCAATAAACTCGATAAATGGATCTCACACGATTTGACTGAACGTCAAATAGAAAATTCCAAAGTTACCTGTGAGATGCTGCTTCAACGCCACGTAAGGAAATCATTTTTGTATCGAATTCTGATGGGTGAAGAAAAATGGATTTATTTTGAAAACCCGAAGCAGAAAGAATCACCTTTTCTTTCACCTGGCGAAACCGGTCCTTCAACACCAAGGCCAAATCGCTTCCGCAAGAAGACAATGCTCGGCGTCTGGTGGGACCAGATCGGTATTGTGTATTATGAACCCTTCAAACCCGGGGAAATCATTAATATATATATATATAAAGTCGGCCGGAATAGGCTAGAAGACATGGCAAAGTGATTTTGTTATATGAAATGCGTCGTCTCAGACAGTAGAACCAGTGAAAGACACCTTGAAATCGCTTGGATGGGACATCTACCCGCATCCGCCGTACTGCCTAGACCTGGTGCCATCTGACTATCACCTCTTAGCATCAATAGGACAGAGTAGCACTTCAGCATTTCGAGGAAGTTGAAAAACGGCTCGACGAATGGTTTTCCGCAAAAGGCAAGCAGTTTTTTCTGGCATGGTATCCATAAATTACCTGAAAGATGGGGGAAATGTGTAGAAGGTGATGTCCAATATATTAATTGGAAAAAAATAATTTCCCTTGAAAATTGCGTGTTTCTTTTTAACAAAAACCCGGAAAAAAATTATGCATACACCTGGTAAGTGGTGGTGTCGTATTCCTCCTTTTTTTTTGTAAAATTCGTACCGTATTAACAAAAAGAATTGTTCACACGGGGATAAAATGGCAGAGGATTATCAAATCAAATTAGGAAGAAACACTTTACACTTTTTCTTGTGTTTGATCACTTTCCACGTGTTTTCAAATCTTTAGAAACGAATACCGTCTAAATTAGACCTCTTACGCCAATTTTGGTTTTAGAATCGTATTCTGTATGATTGGAGATAGCATCCCGTAAGCCTTGAAGCATATCCAAGATGGGCGAAATTTCGACGAATTTTCAAAGGGTTATGTTTTTTGCGAAAAATCATCTAAAAGTAGAACCCGGTTATAACGACAGTCACGGGACGCTATAACAAGGTGACGCTATAGGCGGAGTTTTTACAAGTTCCATGTTTACATATGTTATGTTCAAAGAAAAGACCACGTTACATATAATACTATGTTTATTGTAAAATACAAAATAGTTAATGTTAATGGTTCGGCTTAGAGGAGAGAGAGGGTGTTTGTATCAACGCTTTAGTTCTTATACCCTAATTTTATCAATATATAAATAATACCAAAGGTCAAGGATGCATGAACATAGGAAGTCTACGAAAATGACGATAACACAATGAAAGATTACAAAGAGTTCTCATGGGAACTGCATTAAGCAAAACGATAAGAAAATAAACATTAAAATCTGTAACAACGTTTATAAATAAACTAATCGAAAATATTGAGCGAATTACACATGACAATTACAAGTATTGAATTTATCTAAACGCATAACAATAAATGAGTGATATGTATGCATGTAGACTGAACAAATACTATTTCGTTTAAATACATATAATATCGAATATATGTATAACTCTATTTTATTTAAATATACATAATATTAAAGGTATAACAATATTAAATGCATAACACATACAAGAATTGGTGGGAAACAATATTATGGGTGGTAAACAGATACATATGTGAATTTAATGTACGTAACCATATAACCTTACACATGTAGGTACATACTAACTTGTTCGTCTAATGAAGGAAATCTGTAATTTTCCGTTGCACAGTTTTCGCACGCCAAAACTGTTTTTCTATATCCATTTCTAATTCTCTCACTTTATCAATAATTTCAGGTGACGTTTCTCGTTGTCTATAATAAGTTTTTAAAAGTGTTATGGCACTTAGGGCTTCTTCGTTTGTCGGTACGTGTTCTGCTTCGTCGCATGAATCTTTTTCCTCTTCGATTTCATTACCGTTTTCGTTATCCCGCTGTTTTATATGCTCCACGATATTAGAATCTGAACGGATTCCCGGCGTAATAAGGCAACTGTCCACGGATGCAAAGTCGTCGAAATAAAACTGGTTTTCGTCACTCTGATTTTGCTGCCATTATTTAATAAGTTCACATAACGGAACGTCATCTTCATTTAAGTTGTCACAAACTGGATTATTCCTTGATCTTGAATGACTAAAGCAGTTTGCTATAGTCTCAGAGGTTATACTACGCCAAGTCTTCTCTAAAAAGCCCAACGCGTCGAGAAGTGAAACTACACATGGTGCGTTCTTGTGCATACCCGTAATAATTTTCTGCAGAAGAAATCTTTTGTAAAACATTTTAAGCTTCTTATTACGCCTTGGTCCATTGGTTGAAGGATGCTAGTGCAATTTGGGAGCAGAAACACCAAATTAATATTTTTTAAATGGACTAATGATCGATGTGCTGGGCAGTTATCGACTAAAAGCAAGATTTTTTTACCTTTAACCGCAAGTTCTTTATCTCATTTTCGAATTTGATTTTCAAAGATTTCTGAAGTCATCCATGCTCTTTTGTTCGCGCAGTAATTTGTTGGGGATGTTTTTATGTTTTTGAAGCAGCGTGGCTTTTTTGACTTTCCTATGACAAGAATTTTACGTTTCTCCGTACCGGTCATATTAGCACACACAAATGTAGTTAACCGTTCTTTGGCTAGTTTACCGCCTACACATTTTTCGCCTTCAAACCTCAGAGTCTTATCTGGAAGAAGTTTATAAAACATTCCCGTTTCGTTGCCATTGTAAATTTCATTGTCTTCATAATCTTGTCCTAATTTAGGCCACACTTCATTTAGCCACGTCTCTGCTTCTGTCATATTAACACTTCGCTTCACCGCTCACTTTTCCGAATGTTGTTGAATGTCTCCGTTTGAAACGATCCAGCCACCCATTGCTGAACTTAAAATTTGTGTCTCCAAATAAACTTCCAAATTCTTCGGCCTTTTGCATAAGCAGTGGTCCATTAACGGGTAAATTTGCACTTCTACATTGCTTAAACCACATAATAAGCGCTTCGTCGATTTCAACCTTTTCGAACGATCGAATTTTTTTTTACTTTTCTTTCCCTTTCACAAAGGTATTCATGGTTTTATTCTTATTTTTCACAATTGTACAAATCGTAGAATTAACTAACCCAAATTCGCGACACACGTCCGGTTTCTTCCTTCCACTTTCGACTGCTTTGATTACCGCGACTTTGTCATACACGCTTAAACTTTTTCGCTTTAAAACTGACATTTTCGATAAAGAAATCTCGATGTTTCACTCACACGTTTCAAATGCCGACTGAGGAAATTTCTTACGAACTTTGCCTCGCGCATTGCAAGAAACGGTAATATTCTTGGAATCCCCGAACGGTCGGTTGCAGGCTAGGCAAACACCGGGAATTGAGCAATAAATGATAATATAAATACATACCTTAGGTGGTAAATATTTGTCGTTATATCAGGGGTTATTGAGGCTAAAACCGGATTTTTCCCTGTACGTTTGAATAGTAAAGAACGGGACCGCTTAAAATTTGACGCTAAAAAAGGAGTGTCGTTACAGCCGAAGTTGTTATAACCGGGTTCAACTGTATGTCAAAAAAAAAAATTATAATTAGATTGTAGGAAATCATGGCAAAATACTTTCGAAATATATACATATATCGACGATAATCTTTAGAAACGAATACCATCTTACCTAGATAGTGTTAAGAGCGTATCTTTTTGCGTGAACCTGGTTAAAGTCATGCCGAGAGAAAAACCGACAAGTTTAGGAAAGCGCTTTGTAATTGTTGCTTTTCATCAAGAAGGTTAGTCAGTGCGTCAAATTTCCGAAAAAAAAAATGTTAATAAATCGACTGTTAGTGATATCATTCGGTGAGATCAACGCAAGGGCAGTTTAAGAGATCGGGCACGTTCAGGTCGACGAGGAGCGTATAAAATTGCTGAGCATGCGAAATATGAGATTGTCAGCTCTAGAAATAGATCGCGACCGTGCAAGAAAAATTTCTATTACTACAGTGAATGAAAGATGCAAGGCTGCGGCTCTTCACGGCGGTATTGCAACAAAAAAAGTCCTACTTCGACAAAAATTCCAGAGGAATATCAAATCAATGTAAAAAAAAGTTAATTACAGTTTTTCTTCCATTTGCATGGTGTTGACCAAATACCTTATGTCTCATATCAAATCATTAAATTTATTCTCCAAGTTCACACCAAATAACTACATATCGCAAAAGTCTTCGGAATTTCACCAAAAATAAGTTAAATAGGTAAATCATCATCTCATCCTTTTCTTTTACTTCCTGTGGAACACCTTCCCCAATGTTTACCCGTCTATGACTCAAGTTGTTAATAATATCCTGATAAATGACCCATCCAAACAATGCCTACGTGTTGTCTTATATTAACCGACGATAAAGTGCGCCACCAAACCCATTGTCTCCGTTACACCTTTAGCGAAGGGCCGGTCCTAATTATTCAAACAACCTGATGATCGCATCGAAGGCGCCCTACCCACCCGCTAGATCTTATTTTTTCGTCACGTGTGTAGTCTTGCGGTCAACTTTAAGGTGGTACCGATTACCCGCTTAAGCTATTGTTTACGCGCGGTCGGTTATCGCGTTAGAGCAATCTTATTGTTTTTCCGCACATGAGTGACGTTGCTCGTCTCGTCTATAGCGAAATATATATGCTGTGCTCGTATAATTGCGGGGTTATTAAATATAACGTTATAGAAGATGATGTAGAAGAATTTATCATGGTAGCGGTTCTCAAAATTTTTATTTATTACGGTTGTTTGCCAAGAGCTAATTTTAGCATTTACCGCATCTTAATCTCCAAGAGGTTCTATCGACTATAACCATCAAGTTTGTTCAAATATTGATAAATCGAACTCACAATTGCTTTAATACAAGATTTTTAACACTTTCATTCCAAGAGGGAGCACTGTTAAAAAACTAGATCGCCTAAAATGAAGACGTAGGCTTCCACGGCCAGAGTCAGTAATAGAAAGAGATAAAAAGAAGAAAAATGAAGGGGGAGGGAAGGGGGTTGAAAAAGAAAGAAGAGGTGAGAAGAGTAAGAGAAGGAAAGAGAGACGGGAAAATGGGAAAAAGAAAGAGAAGAAAAAAGAGAAAGGTGGGATGTCGACGTTTCGATTCCGTCGTAGGAGGCTCTTCAGGAGAAACAGGGGGGAACCAAAGTGGCACGGTAACTCGACGTGTTAACCACGCTAGAGGCGAAAATCTTGTGACGTATACCGCTGAGTACTATTATTTAGATTCACAGCTGTCTTTTCCTTCACATATGATGCTATGACTTCTTATTCACTCGGATTTCTCTTCAACACCTGTAACAACTTACCTAGTAATAATGCCTTAAAATTCGTTTATTATGCTTTATCTGCGTGCCAATATTTTGCCAAAGGCATCACTAGTGCATATGTCCAAAAATGGTAACCAAATGCATGGGGAGCTCCTTCTTTCTTTCGTAATAATTTCTCGTTTCTTCATTAAGGATTTTTATTATGACACATCGAAGATAAGCGGTTTGTAAACAGCTAATTTTGCCACCTACCGCATACTAATCTCCAAGAGGCTCTATCCTTAAAACCATCTTCCTTCAGTCCTCACTTCTCCATAGCTTGTTTAATTCCTTTTTCCCGTCTCCTTCTTGGTTTTATTTTCCTTCTATTAGCAGGCTTCGATTTCCAAACCTATAGTGGTGTCTGTCTTGGTTCATTCCCCTCATGTGGCCATACCATAATAGTTGTTTTCGTTTTATTTCGTGTATTAACGATGTGTCAAAGTGCATTATTTCTCTTATTATTTCATTTCTTTGATGATTTAGTAATGTCTTCTTACAGCAGCGTTTCCAGTTGACATTAGTTTGTTTTCCATCGTCTTATTCAGCATTCGCACTTCACTTCGTAGTACCTCTTCCAGCTAAGCATTCTTATTGGATGTATAGATTCCCTTGCATGTTTCTTCAGTGTTCTCAAGGTTTTCCATGTTTGCATAGGTTTTGATCCTCCTGTATATATAACACATGGGCTGAAAAGTCCCGGGCCTAACACATAGATGACGCTAGTTTTATTGCAGTGACCTTTCTCTCAGTTAGTACTAACCTTCAAAAAACAGCTATCAAAATTTCATGATATTCTATTCATTAGTTTGTGAGTTATTGTGCTAAGAGCCACGCTACTTTTGTTATTTTCAAAACAATGGATCAAAAACAATTTCGTGTTTTAATTTTATACTGCCTTTTGATGGGAAAAAATACCGTTCAAGCGAAGCAATGGCTTGAAAAGTGTTATGGGGACTCCGCTCCATCAGAAACAACAATAAAAATTTGCTGACTTCAAACGTGGTCGTAGAGACACCGATGATGCAGAACGCAGTGGACGTCCAAATGAGGCGGTAACACCAGAAAACATTAAAAAAATCCACAAAATCGTTTTGAATGATCGAAAAGTGAAGTAGCTGACATCGTAAAGATATCAAAAGAACGTATTGGCTTTATATTGCATGAGCATTTGACTATGAGAAAGCTCTGTTCAATGTGGGTGCCGCGTTTGCTCACTGTTGACCAAAAACAAGAACGTGTTGATGATTCTGAGCAGTTTAAACGTAACAAACCGGAATTTTTGCGTCGATATGTGACAATGGATGAAACATGCATCACTTCACTCCGGAATCAAAACGATCGTCATCTGAGCGGACAGCAACTGGTGAACCTCGTCCAAAAGCGCCCGAAAGCACAACAATCGGCTGGAAAGGTTATGGCCTCGGTATTTTGGGATGTGCGTGGTGTAATATTCATCGACTATCTTGAGAAAGGAAATACCATCAACAGTGAATATTATATAGCGTTATTGGAGCGTTTGAAGGCCGAAATTGCAAAGAAACGACCTCATATGGCAAAGAAAAAAAAATTGTTTCATCAAGACAACGCACCGTGTCACAAGTCAATCAAAACAATGGCAAAACTACTTGAATTGAATATTTAATTGCTCCCACATCCACCGTATTCGCCAGATTTGGCTCCCAGCGACTACTGACTGTTCGCAGACCTCAAAGAAATGCTCGTCGGTAAGAAATTTCGCACGAATGAAGAGGTTATCGCTGAAACTGAGGCCTATTTTGAGGCAAAAGATAAATCGTTCTACAAAAGTGGTATTGAAATGTTAGAGCGGCGCTGGAATGATTGCGTTGCTCTTGATGGAGATTACGTTGATGAATAAAGCTAATTTTGAACCAAAAGAAACCATGTTTTCTTTGTTAGGCCCGGGAATTTTCAGCCCATGTGTTGTATATAAGTCTGTCCACCTTATCATATTTCCTTTCCCAACAATCTTGTATTGCCAATCACTTCTGCTGCGCTAGCTTCTTCTTATTTAGCAAAAACTTTTGGGTATCATTTCACGAAACATCATGCTTGAACGATGTTCCCAAAAATTAATAATGCAAACGTAATAAAAACATTAATAAAACTAGTGCGGTAGCTTAGTTTACAAAAGAAATGATTACAATAAGACAGAACGCTCATCTTAGTAAAGCTGGAAACAAGAGGAATTATCTTTAACGTCAATGGATACCAATTGATTGTTAGTAAAATTTTTGTGTTATAGATTCCAGCGATATTTGTTTGTGGGTCGTAGTTGCATGAATCTGGAGTGCTGTGTCTCGTTTATTAATTCCTTAATCGTACATGCTCTGATAACAAATATTATATAGATTGCGTTCTACTTTCACGAACGGAGTGGATGTTACGTATTGAAGCCGAAACCGCTTCGTTCAAGTGGCGTTAAATAAGACGCAAGGTGCCGTGAAGCGTGGCCTGGGTGACTTCATGCCCGGCACGCCGATACTGTCATCATCTATCCGGGGTGCAGCGCGGCGGTAAATTAGCGAATGTGCGCGACACGCTTATTATCGACCGCATTCATCGCCAGCTCGAACTAATTGCATTATGCGCGGCCGAGGAGACGCGAGGAACTTGTCCGGGCCCGCCGGACCGCCTTTATCTGCAGCGTCTTATCAACGGAACGCGTACGACCGCTGGAAAGTGTAAACGGGAGATCAGGGGTGGTCGGATAGACAATCGATCCGAGCGAGTACTTGTTGGCCGAGATTAATTTTAATTAATTTCACTTTTAGGATGTTTTATACAGGCTGATTCAAATTGAATGCGCACTATTGCTATCTCTGTTACTATTGTTTTTTGAAAGTAGGGTAAATTAGCAAAGTAATAGTATTTTTAATGCTGATTAATATACCGTATACGAAAAACCAATTGCATGACGCATGTTCGAGAAATTTTGCGATATATATTTTTTTAAATGAACACCCTGTATATTTTAAAAGATGAAAGATATATTAAGTATGAACTTAAAATGAATAATAAAGAAGTTATAGCAGTTTTCCTTGTCTATAGTAACACATGGGCTGAAAAGTCCCAGGCCTAACACATAGATGACGCTAGTTTTATTGCAGTCACCTTTCTCTCAGTTAGTACTAACCTTCAAAAGACAGCTGTTAAAATTTCATGATATTCTATTCATTAGTTTGTGAGTTATTGTGCTAAGAGTCACGCTACTTTTGTTATTTTCAAAACAATGGATCAAAAACAATTTCGTGTTTTAATTTTACACTGCTTCTTGATGGGGAAAAATACCGTTCAAGAGAACCAATGGCTTGAAAAGTGTTATGGGGACTCCGCTCCATCAGAAACAACAATAAAACGTTGGTTTGCTGACTTCAAACGTGGTCGTAGAGACACCGATGATGCAGAACGCAGTGGACGTCGAGAGTTTGAATCGTTTTGAATGATCGAAAAGTGAAGTTGCGTGAGTTAGCTGACGTCGTAAAGATATCAAAAGAACGTATTGGCTTTATATTGTATGAGCATTTGACTATGAGAAAGCTCTGTTCAAAGTGGGTGCCGCGTTTGCTCACTGTTGACCAAAAACAAGAACGTGTTGATGATTCTGAGCAGTGTTTGGCCATGTTTAAACGTAACAAACCGGAATTTTTGCGTCGATATGTGACAATGGATGAAACATGGATCCATCACTTCACTCCGGAATCAAAACGATCGTCATCTGAGTGGGCAGCAACTGGTGAACCTCGTCCAAAGCGCCCGAAAGCACAACAATCGGTATTTTGGGATGTGCGTGGTGTAATATTCATCGACTATCTTGAGAAAGGAAATACCGTCAACAGTGAATATTATATAGCGTTATTGGAGCGTTTGAAGGCCGAAATTGCAAAGAAACGACTGCATATGGCAAAAAAAATGTAGTTTCATCAAGACAACGCACCATGTCACAAGTCAATCAAAACAATGGCAAAACTATATGAATTGAACTTTGAATTGCTCCCACATCCACCGTATTCGCCAGATTTGGCTCCCAGCGACTACTGGCTGTTCGCAGACCTCAAAAAAATGCTCGCCGGTAAGAAATTTCGCACGAATGAAGAGGTTATCGCTGAAACTGAGGCCTATTTTGAGGCAAAAGATAAATCGTTCTACAAAAGTGGTATTGAAATGTTAGAGCGGCGCTGGAATGATTGCGTTGCTCTTGATGGAGATTACGCTGATGAATAAAGCTAATTTCGAACTAAAAAAAACGTGCTTTCTTTGTTAGGCCCGGGACTTTTCAGCCCATGTGTCAGGTGCCACAATATTTTCCGTATTTCAATTTTCAAAAACATTTTATCGAAATAGTAGCAGAAATACAACCATTTTCAATTTCTTAGAGCCAAGTATGAGTAGGTGAAAGCTCTTGTATGCTGTCTTATCGTACATTCTCGCACAGTCACTAATGTTTTTTTATTTCATACATTTCCCCTTATACATATGAGCCACGCAAAGAAATAGTTGCGAATTCCATCAACTTCACTGTCAATTTTGCAGCTGTACTACTAAAGTTTTGATCATACTGTATATACAATATGGACGTCTATAATACAGATATTATACGTAACCCCTACAGCATCTAATTTCGTCATGAAAGGAGCCTAATGCACTTATTCTTTGTATATAATAACCTAACATAAAAGCTCGTAGCTGCAATTAGGCTTTTGTGTTGGCTTTTTTTTTCTCGGTACAGAGAATTCATTAGATACATGAGTTGAAACATAAAAGAACGCGAAGAAGAGAAAAGAAACGAAAAATCTAGAACAACGTGACCTGAACTTGAGCACACAACACGCAAACAGTAATTAGTTTGAACTTTGACTAACAAGAAGTAGATCGGGCCGATCATGGCCTTCTATTTTTGTTATAAAAAGAAGAAGAATTGGTTCATTATATTAATGATATAATAATAAATAACGGTACATTACGTATTGACAGAGAGAATTATGAGAAAATTTTGGTAAATTACTTCGGTATCTGAACGAAGCTATAATATTGTAGACCTATCAGGTTTATGATGAACAATAAAAAATTATCTGTAGAAGTATGCAGAAAAGAAAATAATACTTTTGCGGTTTCGTAATAATTCATACAAAATAAAAAATTCTTTAGCTTAGAATTTGATATCTGCAGCATTAGCTATGTCCATTTGAGGAAATTTGTCAAACTTGGACTTTAACATGTGTTATAAGGCCACCTCATAATAGCGCAACGGCTTAGATTGCATTTCTAGCACGACAAAATCCTATCCCGCCAAACAGTTTATCGCTCGACAATAAAATGTAAAAGATCGTATGCCTATCGTACCCCGTATATCACACAAATTACGTAAATAGATCAGCATTATCTCTGCACTGCTCCGCTAATATCGTTGTATTGTTCGCTTATAAATGCATCGGTCGTGACTAAAGACACAAAGTTACTTGCACGGTGCTTGTTTTCATCCGAAAAGGAGAACGATACCTCTTTTTTTGTTTAAGCTTAAATAGGCAATAATGTCTGAGCTCGCTGTGATCGCAAAGTTATGAAATAAAAATGAAACTGCCGCATGTGACACGTGTTGTATGAGTGAGTAGTTCATAATATAATTGTGGCCCCCGTGTCTTTGTTGTTATAATAATCTAGTTGGACCAAGAATTACTTTGTATTACAAGGAACATTTTTGAGTTAACAAATGCGTGTAGATATTTCAGTATAAATATTGAAATAATTTATAAAGTTATAAAAATCATGTGCTAGGTGTCAACTCGCAGAGTGATAAAATTAATAGCAATATTAAATCCAATTTAGTTAATCAAGGACTTTTATTAAAGAATTTAGCTTTACATTGCTGTAATTTGCCCATTTTTAATCTGTAATTTTTCCCTTCGGAGGTTGATGAAGCATTATTCAAAATAAGAAGAGGTTGCATTGGGTGTTCACTTAATTTTTGGAAACGTGTATCCTTCCAATAGAACAAATAATGACTTATCAATAATTTTGGGAGATTCAACTTTGATCTTTAGAGATTTACTTAAGCAAAAGAATTATGAAACTAATTTTTAAAAATTGACTCCGTCATCCAAGCTGATTTGAAGTAGTCATAGTCCACAGAGAGAGAAAAATTTTTGATCTGGTGGATGGTCTACGATATTTCGCCTTACCAATAACCAATGGCTTGTCTTTATGAGTTTTATTGGCATTAGTGCATTCCAAAAATGTTAGTCGTTGCTTCTCATGTTTTTTTTTTTACCTGGAGCAGTCGTCTCTTGAGATGAAACAAAGGTCTGGTAGAAGGTTCCAATACCCAGCCAATTTATCAGCATTATATAATTGATTAGTTGTAATTCCGATTTGCTCTATTTAATTTTTTAACTGGACTTTAGATGGATCAGTTAGTTTTGGCTGCGATGATAATTTTTCACCAGCAATTTTTAAATATCGAATTCCGAATCTTTTTTAATCTTTTCAACCAGCCACCACCAATTCTTCAACAGAATTTTCTATCATCTCCAAATTCAATGCTTTTGCTTTTTCTCTGATCATGTCACCACTGACCATAATGCTATTTCTACTTCTTTGACTCAAGAATCATTTGTACATTTTTTCTTCTCCAATTCAGGGTGTTTAGATACATTTAAAGTTCCTCTTTATCTTGGTTCTACATAAGCACAAGCCACCACACGTAATATTAGTTCATTTATGTTTTTATTTTACAAATCGTGGATTTAGCAACGCCATATTTTTTAGATAAATTTGTTGCACTTACACCGTCTTTTGGTTCGTCAATTATACCGGTTTCTTTTTTCACGGAGTGAAACAGTTATGCATATGATTTTTTTAGATAAGGTTTTCTTGTATTAATGCGTTGATTTTCTTTTCATATTAAATTCTAAAATAGATAAAAGAAAGTGAGATTACCAATAGATTTGTCGTGACAAAAACGGGAAAAACTTATTTTATTTTCAGATCCGCTGATACGATGTAAAGCAAGAGAAATAGCCGCTTCTTTGGGACATTCTACATTCAGTGCTTCTTCTGGTTGGCTCAATAAATTTTGAATCCGCCACAATATAAGTTTTAAAGCGATTTCGGGAGAAGGAGCTTCGGTTAATGCTGGAGATGTTTCATCGTTTTTAAAAAAATGTCCTTCTTTGATTAATGATCGAGAGACATCTACAATGCCGATGAGGCAGGCCTGTATTTTAGGGCTCTACCCGACAAAACGCTCACATTGAAGGTGGAAAAATGTAGAGGGGGTAAGTATCCCAAAGAGAGGTTTACAATTTTGGATTGAGCAAATATGGCGGGCGAAAAAGAAAAACTCCTAGTCATTGGTAGGGCAGCTAAACCCAGAGCTTTTAAAAACATTAATATAAATAACCTGCCTGTAACTTGGAAATACAATAACAAAGCTTGGATGACAGGACAAATTATGACAGAGTGGTTGCAAGACCTAGATTGGAAAATGGCTAAAAAAAAAACATTTTGTTATTTTTAGACAATGCGGGATCTCATCCGAATGACGTTCGCTTAAATAATATAAAAATATTATTTTTACCCCCTAATTGTACATCAGCTTGTCAACCACTTGACCAGGGGATTGTAAAGAATTTTAAAACTTATTACCGAAGTCTAATACTCAAAAATCTGATAGTAAACATTGAAACTGCTGGTGCAGCTTTTGAGTTAATAAAGAAAATTACACCACTGGATGCAGTTTATTTGGCAAAAACCGCTTGGGACCAAGTAACCAAAGAGACAGTTCAAAATTGCTTCCGCAAAGCAGGATTTAATCATGTAAATATGCAAAGTGAAGACCACTTAACTGAGGCTGATACATCTAACCTAGAAGATGATTTGCCTCTTAGTGTACTTTCAGATATCCTCAAAAATAAGAATTTATTGAAATTGACGGATAATGGAAACCTTAACGATTTTTTGAACGTAGATGAAGATTTGTACGTTGAAGATCCAGATTCAGAACAAGAAATTGCAAATCCAGTTGAAATACAAGAACTTTCGGAAGATTCTGATGTCGATGAGGTTCCAGTGCCAACAGAAGCTATCCCAAATTATGGTAAAGCTATTACCCTGACCAGGCACCTCAAAATTTTTGTCGAAAATCACAGAGATACAGAGTCTTCGGAGCTTCTTTCTAAATTAGAAATACGATTTCAAGACGCTATTTTAAAGACAATATATGATTTTTTGCGTCCTTAAAGTGACTATTCATTTCATCTATATATCTATGTACATACATATATTATACTTTAGTATGTATATATCTAAAGGAAATAAACTTTTTTCTTAAGTTTAAAGTTTCTTATTTATTTTAAAAACATTTATATACATATACGATTTAAATGTCCCAGTTTCTTTAATATATTCATTTTTCGTTAAAACACGATTTTTGTTGTATCTACAACATATTTCTTTTATGCGGACACCCCTCCCGAACGGACATCTTCAGTTGGTCCCGTTGGTATCCGTTCAAGGGAGATTTCTCTGTATATATATAATATGAAACCTTATTTTTATACGTATATAAGGTTAAATTTCACAGAATCATTTATAAATCTTCGTTGATCTCATCTACAATATTTATTTAAGCACTAACAGATGCCACAACAATAACATTTTTTTTACCGTATTCCTGTCGATCATTGTACAATATTTTGCATATATTATGCTTTATAAGATTCCTTCGACATTGATGTCAATATTACAGAATATACCACCAATAGAGTGTACAAAGAAAAGTATCTCTATATATTAATTAACTATGCGTTACGATACCTAAAATTCCTGACGCTGACATGGAATTTATAAAGCATTTTAAACTAGCGTTAACTAATATAATGCTATAACTGTAAAACTTAACTATGTATGCATGCAACACACGGAAATATCCATCTAATTTTTTTTCTCTAATACATTACACTTCCAACTTCAGCGTTAACATCGGAGCTGTCCGGGAATGACTTATTTATAATACAATGCACGTTATAATTCACGTATGATTGCCTTATAAACACCCACTGTTTTGATAATATTAATCTAATATTCTGACAAATACAAAATCAAAAAAGAAAAGAAAGGAAAACGAGATCACATAGATGATGTACTGCTTCTACAGTAGTGGTCAGTGTGAGATTGTAGTTGCTCTTTTTTTTTTTTGACATACATACTCTAATATATTACGGTTTACCGATTTATCACTGTCTAAAAAAACCGCTAACTACCATCATGGTGGCGACAAATACAGACTAGTGGCATAAATTCTTGTATTCTGTTTTTTGGTTTGACGTAACTGGCACGTCGTGCCTCAAGAGGGATAGCAACCGCAACGGCAGTAATAGTGACTTGATTAATTGATAGAACAATGGCTTGTTGCTGACAAATTTCTACGAAAAGTGGACTTGAAATTTTTACATCTCCATACAAGAGGTGGATGTAAAAGACTTGGATGTTACAGAGCTTTAATATGATAATAATAATAATATTTAATGCCTAACAGATACAAATATCCAATTACAAGGCAAAGTTAAATAATAAATGTACACATGCAAATATTATAAGCAACATAAAATTAAAGTATATCTAATTACAAAACTTAGTTACTAGTTGCTTTAATTTAAATTAAAAAAGAAAAGTAGTTTACCAGTGGTTAGGAAAAAAAAGAGAACGGAAAAAGTATTCAACTAAGTGTAATGCACCCGTAACAGGTATGTATATCCAACTCGACAAACTCCACAGAGTTGAAGTTGCTACACAATCTATGTATTGGGGACCTGATGGCGATGTTTGTTCTAGTTGCGAAACAGTAAAATGTATTTGTTTGCCTAGATCCTGAACGTGGTACAATGAAGTTGATTTTACTCAACAACTCAGGGACATCAAGATCATTATGAAGTAAAGTAAATAGGAATTTACACTCAGCCTGTTTTCGACGTAGTTCTAATGAATCAATATTGAATGCCTCTAGCAGAGCACTGTGGCTAAATCCTTGTATCGGGTAAGTATTAAATTTTTTAAAGTACAAGAACTTCAAACACCTTCTCTGAATCTGCTCTAGAAGATGTATCTGATAGATGTACGTAGGTGACCAGACCAAGGACGCATACTCCAGTCGAGACCGAACAAAAGCGAAATAAAGAGGAAGAATGGCTGTTATAGAAGCAAATGGTCGTGTAACACGTATAATGAATCCTAACATACTCAACGCCAATGTACAAATACTGGATATATGCTCCATAAAAGTCAGTCATGAGTCAAAGACGATGCCCAAGTCTCTCATAGAGGTATCTCTAGGTAAAGGAGATCCAGCCAAGTGATAGGTATATATAATTGGAGTCGTCTTACGAATGTAGGTTACAATTTTGCATTTGTTTACATTAACTGTTAGTTTGTTGTTGACACACCGCGTGTGGAATATATCGAGTTGGCTTTGCAAATAATTGCAATCCTGAGAATTATTAATTGTTGTATGCAACTTTGGACAGTTCAGTTGATAGCACAAATCATTTATATATATGAGAAACAGAAGTGGACCCAAGTTATTCCCCTGAGGAACTTTAGAGCTCGGCGTGAAGTAATCAGACTCAAATCCCATGTATGTCACAATCTGCTTTCTATCAAGAGGATACGATTGGAATAAAGACAAAAGCAAAAATCCAATATTGTCCAATTTATTAATAAGCACGGTGTGGTCGATTCGATCAAAAGCTTTTGTTAGGTGAGTATACACAACATCTACCTGTCTCCCAGCATCAATACTATCAGATAGGTATTGTGTAATTGTAACAAGATTAGTTACCGTAGATCGTTGAGCAACGAAACCGTGTTGGTCATTTGATATCCAGGGTCTAGCTTGAGCAAAAATATATTTGTACAAACATTTCTCAAAAACCTTAGCAAAATTATTTAATAACGCTATGGGACGATAGTTGGAAATAACACACTTCTCACCATTTTTAAAAACTGGCACCAATTTGGCAATCTTGGCATAAAAAGTGGACACCACCGCCAAAGAAATTCAAAGTGTCAGAATCGGCTGGAGAGTTGATGGAATATTACGCAGCGATATTAGAAAAATTAAAGGAGGCCATCAAGGAAAAACGTCGAGGAAAATTGACGAAGGTTGTGTTGCTCTTGCAAGATAATGCGCCGGTTCACAAGAGCAAAGTTGCAATGGCTGCTCTGCACAGGCATGGCTTCCAATCAATAGTCTATCCACCCTACAGTCCAGACCTGGCACCTAGTGATTTTTCTTTGTTCCCCAATTTAAAAAAAGACTTACGTGGAAGAAAGTTTTCCGACGACAATGAGGTAAAGGAGGTAACTTTGGCCCATTTTGAGGCGAAACATAAAAAATATTTTTATGATGGTTTAGAAAAATTAATTCATAGATCTAATAAATGTATTGTACTTAAGAGTGATTATATTGAAAAGGAAAAATAGATTTATTGTTTTATTTTATTTAAAACCCTTTCATTCCACGAACTTCTGGACCTCCTCTCGTATGCGAAGTTTCGAAAATAGATATGTTAAAATGTTACTATTTTCTTACTATGGATCTCTCTACCGTATAAATTCTTTATAACCGTAAAAAAATAGTATAATTTAATTATAATCATAGGTCAAAAAACCTCCGAGAATTTAATATTTATTATTTTTAATTTCTCAAAGCATTAAATTCCAGCGAAAAGAAAAAAACAATAGCAACCAGAGACACTTATCTACCTATTAAAAATTAATCTAGATTCGTTAGATATAATTAATGGACGCCATAACTCATCAAAACTTACCCAACATAGCCCGGCTGTCCTTTCGAAGCGTAGTTCCGCAAATATAGCATGTGCTGGCATCGCCTTCGTTCTGTTTCTATATAAGCATTAGCGCTATAATATTCTATCGGATAGAAAGCATTCGAAAACGGAATGGGAAAAAAACGGAGGAACGATAAAACAGAAGAGAATAACAACGTTTATGACGTATCATTTAATTAACCTTAGTAATTGGCTGGGGTTATTTATGTCGTCACGTGCCTTACCGTAGAGCTAACCGTAGACCATCTGGGATACCACTGGACAACGCCGACAATGTTGCACCTTCTGCGGGTCACACGACAACAGCAGTTGTTATTGCGGAGGATGAAGTTTGATGTGTAGATACAGGGAGAACCAAAAGTATAGGTGCCATGTTCATCAAATTAATGACATCGGATTTTCAAGTCTTATTAAGTCCTTTTTTATCTTTAAACATACATTTTTCCTATGTGTAACTTTAGAAGGATAATTATCAATCAGCTAGCAGGATAGTAGGCAATCAGTCATACACTCATATTAAACAGTGCTACCACAGATCTCTCTTAATGCAGATAAAATAACTGTTCTTTAAATTTGATGAGGGAAGTTCTCGAAGTGTCATCCTTGTCTTTCAGGGTAATAAGCAAGGCGATTTTGAAAGCAACGTAAGGTATTCCGAATAAATTCTGACTTTATTCCATCACCTGCAGTATGTATACGATCTTTCAGTTCGTGCAAATTACGTATTTGCACGTTATAAATTTTACTTTTCAGGTAACTCAAAAGAAAGAAATCTTTCGGAGATAAATCGGCTGATCTTAGGGGGCTAATATGGGGCTAAACCTGCCAATCCACCATCTTTGAAATATGTCATTCAAAAAATTCCTGGCGGCGTTTGTAGAATGTGGCGTGGCTCCATGCATTTGGAACCAATGTTAATCAGCATCCAGTATCTCAATTGATGGAATGATGTGGCCTCGCAACGGATTCATATATTTGACTGCAGTGAGGTTATCGTCAATAAAAAATGGATCAATAAGTCTATCGCTTGTTATTCCAATCCAGACATTGACTTTTTGGGGGTACTGTGTTCGGGTCAGGTTTTGAGCATCACGATTTATACGGAAACAATATATAACGGATTAATTGAAAGGAAATTTTATATTTTTCAGTGGATAAATGTAAGATATTAACCAGAAGTTCTAAGATTTGACTTCACCATTTACGGTAAATGTAGTTTCACCAGTTCGCTTTACTTTGTCTTCTTCAAAAGACTCTTGATGGTTTGGCATCCTGTATGGCTTATATTTAAATTCATTCAGGATTTAGTACACCGAACTCTACGAGACATCAAAATGCCCGGCTACATCTAAAAGCGATTCTACAGACCGTTCTTCTACATAACAGAGGATACTTAACTTCATGTCTTCATGCTAGAACGTGGCTGGTTTTATTTCTTTTTTTTTGTGGGAATTTAGAACACAGTCATCTTCCTTGAATTTGTTAAAAATGTTTACGCAAGGTATAGGCCTGTCAGGATAACTAATTGAAAACATGTTTCTAAACTATTTTTCTTTTAGTACCACGTTGTCATTACCACCCTTTCATTTTTGTCGTACTTACTCATTATTTAAATTAGTTGTCTATCTTTGAATAAAGTATGTTTAATTTAAGATTTATATATGAATAAACAATCAGAAAAAAATTGTCAAAAAAATACTTTGTTTTTCTCCAAGGCAACCTAATTTAATCATTAAGCTGTAGGTAAATCCTTCATTGGTGTATAATTGGTTACCTGCTATGCCTCTAATGCATTGAATATATTATTTTGTGTCGTTGGAAGAATGAAATAAATTTGAAAGGAAGAGCTGGTTTCATATAAGATTATTCGTCGCTGTAGTACATGGATATTGTCGAAGATAATGTATATATCTTTGGGATATTTTTATAGACAAAAACAATTGTTTTGAACTTCCTCGAAACAAGCAAAAACTACTCTCTCGTTCGTTCGCAAGGGTTCTTGCTTCTGTACAAAGCTTCGAGGTAAATCAAAAGGATTTGCGGCAAAAAACTGTTCCTGAATGGTGGATCTGTCAAAAGAAGTATAGAAGTGTTTGTTGGTTTACTGTTTAGCATTGTCTGCAATTATATTTTGTCCTTATTTTTGATTCTTAATCTTTTGGACAGAAACGAAACAAATAAATAACTTTTCGTTAATTCCTATTGCCGTTCCAATACTTTCCACCGACCACTGTATACACATCAATAATTAAACTAGAAAAGTGTTGGTCATCTTCGTTCCGGTTTTGCGGCTTCTCATTTGTTTTTGCTTTCGTTTGCGGCGTCACCTTGCCCTATACTCCTCGCCGTATACCTGACCCGAGAAGATGAGATTCTTTAATTGGACGACACCTGTTAGATGGCTTATATATTCCCTTCTTTCTACGGTGTCCTCTTCTTAGGTGCGGGGGCACACGCACATGACGCGTGTCCCTCTATCTTTAGGCGGAATGCCTTTTATTCCATCGAAGATTAGATTAGCTACGCAACGGAAGAGAGTGTAGGTGTGGATAACAGATGATAGCCAATTATTTTTTTGCTGTCGTTACGACGTGTTCTTTTTTCTCGGAACAACCTGAAAATGCCGTGCCAATTTTCGCTAGATACTGGATCGAGGGTTGTAGACTCTTTTAAATGTCGTAAAACGTTTCGAAATGTGACCTGAACGTACAAAGCGATCGTTATATTAAATATTATATATTAAATTTGAGATATTTACATATTCAGTTACAAATTCGGAACAGTGAATTGTAACAATTACCGATTGGAACCGTGATATGTGAACTGTGAAATTTTAATTGTGACTTCTGAGCTATAGGCTTTAGTTTGTTAAAAACCATTGTTTGTACATAAAGTACACGGCGTGAACTGTAAATTATTTTTACTAACAAATTAAGGGTGGGTAGTTTATTGGCTTATAAAGCATAAGAAAGAATTGTCCTAACGGTCTTCCCGGTATTCTAAAAGATACAGTACTTTCGAGAATGCGAAATATTAGGGACTAGAAACATAGTAACACGGTGAAACCTGAGAACCGTTACAATAGTGACACGTGGTATAGGTTCGAATCTTGTAGGATCCCATGAAAATTTTAATTTTACAGATTAAACCAAGGAATTAAATTTTATCATTGGAAGCTAAATGTAAAATATTTCCTTTTTTAACTTCATGTTACTTTGTTATATTTTTAATAATTTCTGTATATTATCCTGTTATTGTATTTTTTATTGAATCTGTTTGGGTAAATAAAGTTTATTATTATTATTAAAATCTCTTTAATGGAAAGGAATTTTCAAAAGTACTGAATGTAATAAAACAATTGTCATTAAAGTGACCCGTATGGTGCAGATCTGAACTTTATTTGAATCGTATCAGTGAAGATAAATACAATTAAAAATAACAGTGAAATTGCTTCTAGATTGCCATCGTACCAAGGTGAGCTTGATCTTATTGGCTAGCATTAATTTTAAATTATTTCTTGTGAACTGTCAAATGTCACCTGTTACAATTAGCTGTGAATTTTAATTTATGAATTGCTATTTGCTCTTATTTGAATGCGATGTGTAAAGTTAAATTATAAACGATCTCTGATCGATTACTTGTGTGTTACAAACCGCGAATTAAAGAATATATTTACATGGAACACTACCTCATTGCAGCGGCGAATATATCTTTTACAAGTTTTTATCAACGTGTTAATCCTATAAGAATTAATAAACATATTCAAAACTAAACGAATAAATAAAATAAAATAACAATCCATACATCATTTAGAAGCAAACCAAACATGCATGCGCCCGTGAAAAACGTAATGCGGGCGGTCGCTTCAACCGCATGACTTTCGATAAATATCTCGAAAGAGACGAGTGTCATCTGTTTGTCAGACGATGCGTCGTAGTAGGCCGACGGAACACATGTTCACGTGCTGCTTCGTCCGCATCCCAATGAATTTCAATAACGCACAAAGAATTGCGTCAGCACTTGTGTGCATTCGATAAAATTGATTGTTATTAATTCGGAAATTACCGGAAGGTATTTATGTAATTGTTTCGCTGCGGGTGCCCTCGAAATATTGAAAAAGGGGAAGGGAAACTATTGTATTACATTGAAAATTAATTAGATAATGTTTTTGGAGGTGTATTTAGCTGTAGGATATTGAAAAGAAATATTGTATTATCTCTGTTTCCCAGTCCGAAATTTGTTCCGCTTTCAAGGAATAACAATTATCCAAGAAAATATAAATATTAACCCTAAGTCTTTCTGGATATAACACATGGGTTGAAAAGTCCCGGGCCTAACACATAGATGACGCTAGTTTTATTGCAGTCACCTTTCTCTCAGTTAGTACTAACCTTCAAAAGACAGCTGTTAAAATTTTATGATATTCTATTCATTAGTTTGTGAGTTATTGTGCTAAGAGTCACGCTACTTTTGTTATTTTCAAAACAATGGATCAAAAACAATTTCGTGTTTTAATTTTACACTGCTTCTTGATGGGAAAAAATACCGTTCAAGCGAAGCAATGGCTTGAAAAGTGTTATGGGGACTCCGCTCCATCAGAAACAACAATAAAACGTTGGTTTGCTGACGTCAAACGTGGTCGTTGAGACACCGATGATGCAGAACGCAGTGGACGTCCAAATGAGGCGGTACCACCAGAAAACAAGAAAACATCAACAAAATTCACAAAATCGTTTTGAATGATCGAAAAGTGAAGTTGCGTGAGTTAGCTGACATCGTAAAGATATCAAAAGAGCGTATTGGCTTTATATTGCATGAACATTTGACTATGAGAAAGCTCTGTTCAAAGTGGGTGCCGCGTTTGCTCACTGTTGACCAAAAACAAGAACGTGTTGATGATGATTCTGAGCAGTGTTTGGCCATGTTTAAACGTAACAAACCGGAATTTTTGCGTCGATATGTGACAATGGATGAAACATGGATCCATCACTTCACTCCGGAATCAAAACGATCGTCATCTGAGTGAACAGCAACCTGGTGAACCTCGTCCAAAGCGCCCGAAAGCACAACAATCGGCTGGAAAGGCTATGGCCTCGGTATTTTGGGATGCGCGTGGTGTAATATTCATCGACTATCTTGAGAAAGGAAATGCCATCAACAGTTATATAGCGTTATTGGAGCGTTTGAAGGCCGAAATTGCAAAGAAACGACCGCATACGGCAAAGAAAAAAATGTTGTTACATCAAGACAACGCACCGTGTCACAAGTCAATCAAAACAATGGCAAAACTACATGAATTGAACTTCGAATTGCTCCCACATCCACCGTATTCGCTAGATTTGGCTCCCAGCGACTACTGGCTGTTCGCAGATCTCAAAAAAATGCTCGCCGGTAAGAAATTTCGCACGAATGAAGAGGTTATCGCTGAAACTGGGGCCTATTTTGAGGCAAAAGATAAATCGTTCTACAAAAGTGGTATTGAAATGTTAGAGCGGCACTGGAATGATTGCGTTGCTCTTGATGGAGATTACGTCGATGAATAAAGCTAATTTTGAAACAAAAAAACCGTGTTTTCTTTGTTAGGCCCGGGACTTTTCAGCCCATGTGTTATATTGCTTTACTTCTAGGCATGGTACCTTTCGTATATTCACACTGACTTCGTGACACTTTGCTATTTGCAGTCGACACTTTCTGCGATCCCTGAACATTCATTTGTTCCGCCGGTTTTTTTAATTAGAAGTTGTAAGAAGTTTAAGAACGTTGCTACAATTAAATCGCTGTAGATGATATTTACTATCGGCA
The DNA here is from genome assembly GCA_023509865.1 of Trypoxylus dichotomus. Classification (NCBI taxonomy): domain Eukaryota; kingdom Metazoa; phylum Arthropoda; class Insecta; order Coleoptera; family Scarabaeidae; genus Trypoxylus; species Trypoxylus dichotomus. The sequence continues at coordinate 2,143,777 of CM042076.1, forward strand.
AACTTGAATATTCTACTTTAATTCGATCTCCAATTTATTCAATACTTTTGCGAAATCTGTTCTCTGCTTATAAAATATCAGGTGTTTACCCCGGACGTGGTTCAAATCTTAGTAACATTATGAATTAGAAGAAAAAAGTAGGGTGGTAGATTTCTCGCTGAGCTATTGAACAATGATGATTGAAGATTGTCCACACCTCACGACAAAGATTTATTTCAACGTTCTACGATTGGCGGTTCGTTCATCTGTACCATTTTATTTATCCACAGTCAGGACTAATGTTTCGATCAATTTGGCTGTCTACATCATGTGCCAATGCGGAAATAAGTAGTCTCGACAAAATTTAAAGCATGGATTTTACTTGTTACAAATAACAGATTGCCACTCTCTTCTTTAAGAGATCAGCTTAAGGAAAGCATGTTAGCAGCGCCGTCACTCACAAGCACTAATTGGGTTATTGGAATTTGAAACTTGTTCAATGATCTCAACATCATTTGACGAAGCATTTTCCCCAGAGTGTATTTTACCTACTGCTAAACACGGTGGTGGAAGCATTATGATTTGGGGGTGTATGTCTGCACAAGGTGTAAGGGAAGTCCATGTGTGCGAGGGCTGCATAAATAGGGCACGCTACATCGGGATGTTGGAAGAGGTTCTCGAATCATCAATTGTCAGATTTTATGAGATAGATTCAGAGGAGTATTACTTTCAGCAAGAAAATGCCCCTTGCCACAAGGCTCGACCTGTAATGAAATGGTTTACTGATAACCAAGTGAAGATTTTGGACTGGCCCCCACAATCACCTGACCTCTCGCCTATTCTAAATATATGGCATATATTGAAGGACAGGGTTCGTAAATACAACCATGCCTCTAAAGGAGCCCTAAAGCAAACAGTGTTTATGGAATGGGCGTCTGTTTTCCCTGAAACATGCTACAAACTGGTAGCTACTATGCCTAAAAGAATTAAAGATGTAATGAAGGCTAGAGGAGGCAGCATTAAATACTGATTTATTTAATAAAACAACCTTATAAACTGAATTATGTGTTTTTTTTTAGTTTTGAGATTCTCGTCTTATCGTAACGCTAAAAAAGTTACCCTGCCTATAAAATTTGCTCGCAGCCGTATCTATTTACATATGTTAGCGTTCTTATATAACACACCGGCTGAAAAGTCCCGGGCCTAACAGAGAAAACACGGTTCCTTTGGTTCAAAATTAGCTTTATTCATCAACGTAATCTCCATCAAGAGCAACACAATCATTCCAGTGCCGCTCTAACATATCAATACCACTTTTGTAGAACGATTTATCTTTTGCCTCAAAATAGGCCCCAGATTCAGCGATAACCTCTTCATTCGTGCGAAATTTCTTACCGGCGAACATTTTTTTGAGGTCTGCGAACAGCCAGTAGTCGCTGGGAGCCAAATCTGTCGAATACGGTGGATGTGGGAGCAATTCGAAGTTCAATTCATGTAGTTTTGCAATTGTTTTGATTGACTTGTGACACGGTGCGTTGTCTTGATGAAACAAAATTTTTTTCATTGCCATATGCGATCGTTTCTTTACAATTTCGGCCTTCAAACGCTCCAATAACGCTATATAATATTCACTGTTGATGGTATTTCGTTTCTCAAGATAGTCGATGAACATTACACCACGCACATCCCAAAATACCGAGGCCATAACCTTTCCAGCCGATTGTCGTGCTTTCGGGCGCTTTGGACGAGGTTCACCAGTTGCTGTCCATTCAGATGAAGATCGTTTTCATTCCGGAGTGAAGTGATGGATCCATGTTTCATCCATTGTCACATATCGACGCAAAAATTCCGGTTTGTTACTTTTAAACATGGCCAAACACTGCTCAGAATCATCAACGCGTTCTTGTTTTTGATTAACAGTGAGCAAACGCGGCACCCACTTTGAACAGAGCTTTCTCATAGTCAAATGCTCATGCAATATAAAGTCAATACGTTCTTTTGATAACTTTACGATGTCAGCTAACTCTCGCAACTTCACTTTTCGATCATTCAAAACGATTTTATGGATTTTTTTGATGTTTTCTGGTGTTAGCGCCTCAGTTGGACGTCCACTGCGTTCTGCATCATCGGTGTCTCTACGACCACGTTTGAAGTCAGCAAATTTTTATTGTTTGTTTTTTATTGTTGTTTCTGATGGAGCGGAGTCCCCATAACACTTTTCAAGCCATTGCTTCGCTTGAACGGTATTTTTTCCCATCAAGAAGCAGTGTAAAATTAAAATACGAAATTGTTTTTGATCCATTGTTTTGAAAATAATAAAAGTAGCGTGACTCTTAGCACAATAACTCACAAACTAATGAATAGAATATCATGAAATTTTAACAGCTGTCTTTTGAAGGTTAGTACTAACTGAGAGAAAGGTGACTGCAATAAAACTAGCGTCATCTATGTGTTAGGCCCGGGACTTTTCAGCCCATGTGTTAAGTTGGCTCTAGATTAATTGTAATTTTTGTACTGTAATTGGGTTCTTTCCGATTGGACAATAAAGTGATATCATTATTATTATGTGCGTCATTGAACTATCACGCCACACAAGCCAGCTAACGTAGCTTAAGCTTTTGTAGATGTTTTCTACGGTTTTCTAAAACAGCAGCGTTTCAGTCCCCACTGATAAATCCATCATTAGGAATTCGAGAGTATTTCCTGTTTTATTATTATCAAATTTACTTTCAGTATTAACATTGAACGCTTGAGATATCTTGCAAGTTTTTGAATTTCAAATGAATACGTAGGCTTCCACGGCCAGTGTCAATAATAAATGAACTACTACGGAATTGGACTGTGTCATGATGAGATAGGTTTCCACCTCTAACGCGGTTAACATGTCGAGTTACCGTGACCTCCTGCCAAAGTGGTTTCGCCTCTAGCGTGGTTTACACGTCGAGTTACTGTGCCATTTTGATTTCCCTGTTTCTCCTGAAGAAGCCTCCTAAGACAGAGGCGAAACGTCGAGATCCCACCTTTCTGTCTCTCTTTCCCTTTGTTACTCCTTTCACCTTTTCTTTCTTTTTCACCCCCTCCCATTCATTTCCTTTTATCTCTTTTTTTTTTAATTTCTTTCTCTTCTTACTCTTATTTCATTTCTATATATATCTCATCATAACACGGTTCAATTCCGGAAGTAGTTCGTCTATTTTTGAATTCCAGTTCGTATTAATTTTAAAGCAAAGGAAAGATTGCTCAAACATACGATGAATTTCGTATAAATCGCGCTGACCGTACGTTGATATCTCGCGGAAGGCGTACGCGATATTACAACGACCGATACATCCTTCGAAGAAGAACGTAGCAGCGCAGAAAGGGAAGAAGCAAGAAGAAAGAGTAAATAAATATATGAAGTGTACGGTGTACCAAAAAACAAGAAACTGGCGCGAGAACGGAGTTTTTATGATCTTTAAACGCGCGTAAAATGAAACAATGCGACGTCCACGAAAAGTTTACGACGGTTTCGACAATCGAATGCGGGGGATACGAACGTGTTGGTTACGAGGTGTGACGGTTTAATTTCGACGATATTCGCATATATACTTCGTCAAAAAAGTATCGCATAGATTACGAAAAGTTGTTTATACAAAGAAAATCCATATAACTAGCTACACATGGTGTATTTACAGTCCCAGTCTAATTTATTAGGGGCACTTGCGAAAATGGGGATTTTGTTAAAATATATAAGGAAAAATGTAGTGTGTAGGCATAAGTGAAGAATGTTGTGTATGTTTATATTGATTTTGTCTTTCTTTAAATAAAAAACTTTTTAGTTTTCTTCAACCGTTTTACTTTTTCTTAACCAACTACACGCATTACTGCTCTGACCACATGTCTACACTATCTATTTTACTACCACATTCTACAGTCTAATGGCGCCAACTTCATGCTATATACCACAAATCGTGGATTACTCTATTACCAACTTAGTTATATATAAGTTTATTCAGAACTGTTTATTGACATCATCACAACTGTGTAACTAATATTTTCTAATGCCTAAATTAATATTAATATTAGTAATGATGAAATTAGAATTTCGTTACAATTAGTCAATGTAATTAAATTACTGAAAAAATATCAGTCTCGCAGGGACTCGAACCCCCGACCTCTGCATTACCGTCTCCACCACGACACTACTTGTGACTGACACTAAATTATTAATAAAGACAAGTTCGTAAGCTTTTACAAGCAACTTCATACGGAATACAGAGACCCTTGACAACCGTAAATCGTCCAGCCACGACGAAATTACTAATACTGCTATCAAACATCTAACCTTAGAAGCCATAGATACGCTGAAAGAAATTATAAACGCTATAATTAGAGACCAGCACTACTCCATGACGTGATAATATGCTATAATTATAATCCTACATAAACAAGGAAAACCCAAAAAACAAAACGGATATCGTCAAGCTTGCTACCAGGCCTCAGTAAAGTTTTGGAGCGAGTAATACGAAAACGGCTACTAACGATAGTAGAAGAAAAATCCCATCATCCCGGAGTTTTAATTTGGATTTCAAGCACTCGACAACACAGCAGCTAGTGAGAATTTCCGAACATGAATAAATCTACGCCAACTACTGCCATCATGCTAGACATCGAGAAGGCATTCGAGAAGGTTTGGCATGAACGCAGCGTTTCGAGAGCACATAGTGAATTGTACATCCACACAGTCCTTGCAATCGTCAAAGACCTAGAGTGTTTAAAAACAATTCAAAATCATCGCATGACACATCTGGAGGTACATAAACATTAACAAAGTATACTAGAGCTTGGCCTATACTAATCTTACATATAACGGTATCAATTAATGAAACTACATTTAATGAAAAGTAACAGGAACAGCATTTAAATTTGTACAAAAAGCAGCCAAAACACCGCCTCAAATTGAGCGACCCACAGCTTCAAAATCCCTATCCTTCCCGCAGACATCAAAAGACAAATCAAAAACTTCAGAGGAATTTAAGTCTGAGGATAACCATATGTCAGTGAGAAGTATTACGTCAGCATTGATACATGAAGATGTCGAGTAAACAGTATCAAACTTTGAACGTAACCCGCGTACGTTCTGATAGTACAGCTGGAATATCTTGTTGAATCAATAGACGAAATGCGTTCTTGTGAATCTGTGTTTCGTGGAATTAAATAGGAACACCTCGTAGCTATAGATGTGAACGACGGTGGACACAGGGGAAAAGTTACGACGAAAGAAAGAAGAACGACGGCCGAGGATACCCATTCAAAAAGTGACCCACCGCACGTTCGAAGATTACGACTTCCTTGGTCGTAAATAACGTTTTCGGGAAAAATAAAATTTGGCCTAAATAGGATACAAAAGTATTAATCATTTTCTGTGGTGCGCGCTCGCCGTTTCTTTTTTTGTTTCTTCGGGTATTGGATATTGAGTATTTATTTATTTTAAAGCTCTAACGGTACACCCGCCGTCGAGAATACTCTGTTGCTAAATTGTTTTCTCCTTTTTAATGGGCGCGCACCAGAGATTGTATTCGTTTCTTATTACGATGTCGGTAATAAACGGACTCATTTCATTACCATCTTTAATACCAGAGTGAGTGGATACGCTGCGAAAACGAATTTCGAGAATACGGTAGAAATAGTTTTAGATTTATGTGTAAGCAATCGTATTCCTTGTTGGATATTTCTATTAAAGTACACAGATAATAGAATACGTGTTTAAGATTAGCGAGGGAGAGAAAGAATCTACAGTTAAATACGATTTCAATTTGTTACGCCATAAGAAAAACAAACTTGGTGAGAACATTTTTGTAGAAGACGTTCAAGTTTTTTATTCGTACAGATGTATTGAGAAAAGTGTTTTAGCTCCGTTGTTACTAACAAGGTAACACCTGCGACACCAAAATTCAGATTTCGATGAAACTTTAAGCACACAATTTTTTTTCAAATTCCTCTTGTTTTTTTGACTTCCTGTAAATATCTTGGAGACTATAGCAGATATTAATTTCTTTTATAACACCCGAAAGTAAATAAATTTGCCTATATTCTACCAGAAAACAATTATACAATGATTATATACAGTATAGATACACAATTCGGTGTGTTACTCTATCGAGTATTATAAATAGTCTCGGAAAGTTTCATTGCCGCGCGGAGAATAACGTGGAGGGGTGAAGCGCGTGGCACGGTGAATCGAGTACCCGTATCAAAGCACGCTTGTTCAGTATTATTCGACTGGTCGTGAGTACTTGTCAGTGCACACGTACCTAATTAATTAGTTAATATGTTATGTACCGTTCACCTTATTAAACCAAAAAGCATTTGTCTCCTTCTGAACCAAGTATTCGGATTATACATTACCAAGTCGGACATCGTTAAGAAACTTTATGTCATCTGTTCGTGACTATGTTGAAGGAAGAATTAAAGCAGAATTGAAAGATAAAAAAATGTGTGGACGAAACAACCGTTCGGCAAAAATATCCTGTGGCAAATGTGATCGTACATACAATGGAAGATTTTGAACCGTCATCCCCTATCTTACTTGCTTCCAAAATGCTTACAAAATATACTAGCGATAAAATTTTAAAAGTGGTGTCGAGGGCATTGGACAAATTTCAATGGTTTTCAATAACACAACTTCTAATGTTGGTGTGTGACGGTGCCTCTAACATACTTTCCTTAGGCCAATCTCTTAAGAGAGGCAATCTGTTACAAGGAACATGCAAAATCCATGCTTTAAACATTGCGGGGCAATTGATCCCTATATGTTATCCACGAGTAAATGCTTTAATAGCTCATACGAAGGCAGCATTTCTAAAGTCCTCAAAACGTACAAAAACATTTCACGAACTGTGTCCTAAACTGCCTGAACCACCACAACCGATTACTACGCGTTGGGAAATATGTTTAAAGGCTGCGGTTTACTACTGCGAACATCTTGATAATGCAAAGAAGGTAGTTTTATAATTCGAGCCGAGACACGCTAGCTTTGGCGTGTCTCGGATCAAGAAAAACCAGAAATTACATATTTCATGTATCTGACAAAATTTTTCCAATTAACTATTGGAAATTTTGAAAATAATTAGTTGTAAATTTTGAGCTGTTTTCAATCATCAGTACAATATAGTACGGCAGCATTCTCGTTTAGTTTGTCTGTTAGCAGGCAATTTCACAGACATTTTCGTGTCTTGGTGATGCATAGAGTGCCTGTGTCCGTTTTCTGAAGGACTTGCTGTTATTAGGTGAAAGTGCTACGAAAACTCCTTTTGTAAAATTTCGTTTATTCAAAGCAAAATTTTCCGTTATTTAAAAGTATTTGCTTTACAGAACCATTTATAAATAGGTAATACAGTGAAATCTCCCTTGAACGGACACCAACGGGACCAACTGAAGATGTCCGTTCAGGAGGGGTGTCCGCATAAAAGAAATATGTAGTAGATACAACGAAAATCGTGTTTTAACGAAAAATGAATATATTAAAGAAACTGGGACATTTAAATCGTATATGTATATACATGTTTTTAAAATAAATAAGAAACTTTAAACTTAAGAAAAAAAAAGTTTATTTCCTTTAGATATATATTTACATACAAAGTATAATATATGTATCTAGATACATAGATGTAGTATGTAATACAAAACAATGAAATGAATAGTCACTTTAAGTACGCAAAAATTCATATATTGTTGTTTGTCTTCTCTTTTTCTAAATAAGATAAGGCGTTTCTTTTTATTTTACTTTTTGTCCGGTTAAGAGAACATTTTCTCGTGTACGCGTCCGTTCAAGAGAATGTCCGTCCAAGAAAGAGTTAATACAATGGAAATTATATGAGAGCCGATCGGGACCATGAGAAACTGTCCGTTTAACGGAGGTGTCCGTGTAAGAGGGGTGTCCGCGAAGAGGAATTTCACTGTAGGTGTGATCCTGATTTAATTGGCAAGAATTGCTTTTATTCCCAGTTTCTTCAAAAGAATATGAAAGGAGCCCGTCTAATTTAACGCATTTTTCTTTATAAACCCAATCCGTATCTTGCTTACAAATCCAAACAAAAAAAAAAACAGAAACGATCGGCAAGAGTTTAGAGAGAAAAATGAACGTACCCTAGAAACCACCTATCGTCGAACAAAAGACGATCTACGTCGCCGAGTTCACATGGTTTAAGTACGCCGGCGTACAATGGTTAACCTTGCGCGTAACCTGAAACGCGTCGGAGCTCTAGGGACAATAGCCGCTCGCTTCAATATGAATAGTTTTCATTGCACCTGAGCAACGGGCTAGATCACTTGTTCTTCCCGCGTTCGAGAAAAACGTCCCGTGTATGGCGTAGGTGGCCGCGATTGTAGGATGAATGGTTGCGTAGGTAAATGATCATCTGTAGCTTTATGTTCTTCGTACGTTATCTGCGTGTGTACCTCTTCTTTTTTTCTGAATCGTTTCGAGGATGTTTTAGGACGCTTAAAAATATGTTAATGCGCCTTTATTATGTATGTATACGAACGTGTACACAACGAAAAAAAAAAAAAAAGGATGCCATGGAAATGTATGTAAAAAAAAGCTGTTGTTGTATAAACCGAAGCATATGCATGTCAAACTTTGTTTTATTTTTCAATAGTACAATATGCTTCGCCAAACAGTGTTTCAATCTTTTCGATGAAATTAAATAGTAATTGGTTGGTGACTTGGTTTGCAAAATAGAATGGAAAACGTTTGTTCTCCAAACTAACATGTAAATTTAGGTAATGCTGGTAGGCAAATCTGCCACGTACAATAACACAGAATAAATAAATTCAATATACAATCACCTACAGTACTGAATAATATGTATGTACAAATGCTTTTTGAAGATACTATTATTATTAGTTTGAATTTCATATGGTAAACCATTATATAACATAAGACCACTTACAAATATGTTTTTAGAAGTCTGGGTTCTATAAAAGGGAGCAATATAAAAGTCGTTATAGTTTCTAGTGTAGCCATGAGTATCTTGGACGGTTTTCAAAATTTCACCAACGTAATTTGGAAGTAATGGCTCTATTTTGTATTTTTTGTATTTGCTGGATTTCATTCTTACTTAAATTAAAAAGTACTGTTCTATATGTGGTGCAACTACAGACTTATAAACAAGGATTTTTATATACAGTGGTAAATGTTTGCAATTTACTCATAAACCCTACTTCTTTTGCTATTTTATTCATAATGTTTTGCATGATCTTTGAATAGCAAATGTTTATCAATGGTAACTCCCAAATACTTAATGTAGTCTACCCTTTCTAAATCACTGTTCTCAATTTTTATTCTAATACTAGCTATATCTAACACATGCGCTGAAAAGTCCCGGGCCTAACACATAGATGATGCTAGTTTTATTGCAGTCACCTTTCTCTTAGTTAGTACTAACCTTCAAAAGACAGCTGTTAAAATTTCATGATATTCTATTCATTAGTTTGTGAGTTATTGTGCTAAGAGTCACGCTACTTTTGTTATTTTCAAAACTATGGATCATAAACAATTTCGTGTTTTAATTTTACACTGCTTCTTGATGGGGAAAAAAAATACCGTTCAAGCGAAGCAATGGCTTGAAAAGTGTTATGGGGACTCCGCTCCATCAGAAACAACAATAAAACGTTGGTTTGCTGACTTCAAACGTGGTCGTAGAGACACCGATGATGCGGAACGCAGTGGACGTCCAAATGAGGCGGTAACACCAGAAAACATCACAAAAATCCACAAAATCGTTTTGAATGATCGAAAAGTGAAGTTGCGTGAGTTAGCTGACATCGTAAAGATATCAAAAGAACGTATTGGCTTTATATTGCATGAGCACTATGAGAAAGCTCTGTTCAAAGTGGGTGCCGCGTTTGCTCACTGTTGACCAAAAACAAGAACGTGTTGATGATTCTGAGCAGTGTTTGGCCATGTTTAAACGTAACAAACCGGAATTTTTGCGTCGTTATGTGACAATGGATGAAACATGAATCCATCACTTCACTCCGGAATCAAAACGATCGTCATCTGAGTGGACAGCAACTGGTGAACCTCGTCCAAAGCGCCCGAAAGCACAACAATCGGTTGGAAAGGTTAGGGCCTCGGTATTTTGGGATGTGCCTGGTGTAATATTCATCGACTATCTTGACAAAGGAAATACCGTCAACAATGAATATTATATAGCGTTATTGGAGCGTTTGAAGGCCGAAATTGCAAAGAAACGACCGCATATGGCAAAGAAAAAAAAATGTTTCATTAAGACAACGCACCGTGTCACAAGTCAATCAAAACAATGGCAAAACTACATGAATTGAACTTCGACTTGCTCCCACATCCACCGTATTCGCCAGATTCGGCTCCCAGCGACTACTGGCTGTTCGCAGACCACAAAAATATGCTCGCCGGTAAGAAATTTCGCACGAATGAAGAGGTTATCGCTGAAACTGAGGCTTATTTTGAGGCAAAAGATAAATCGTTCTACAAAAGTGGTATTGAAATGTTAGAGCGGCGCTGGAATGATTGCGTTGCTCTTGATGGAGATTACGTTGATGAATAAAGCTAATTTTGAACCAAAAAAACCGTGTTTTCTTTGTTAGGCCCGGGACTTTTCAGCCCATGTGTTATCTATATCGTAGTTTTTGAAGCATCGTCTTACAATTCATTAATACGTATGTATAGTATACAGTGATAGCTAATTTTTGGCGTTGAGTGAACGTTGTGTTCCACTGTTTTATCGTTCGTTATAATATAATCGATCAATGTTCTACTACTGCTTGTAATTCTAGTACATTTAGTAACAATTTGATACAACGCATTTCTATAGGCGCTACAGCTACACTCACTACCCAGAACGATATCAAAAACTTTGATATCCAAACCATTTGAGAGAAAAAAATCGTAATGTTACCAACCTAAGAAGAAATTAACCCATATTGTTATACGACAAGACGCGCAAAAGCAATCTTGAAATTGTCTTATTTGAACGTATTATTTTCCAAAAAACGGACCAAACTCTGTTAGCGAATGCTAATAGTCGATCGGAATCCATGATTGATGATTCCCCGTTTCGAACGCGGCCCGACTTATTTATGCACGTACATTACGTTGCAGGTAGACGGCGTATCGTTACCATTAGCTATCCTCCTGAGAGATGATAATGACGATCATCACCATTATCATCATTATTATCGCTTTGTATTACCATAACGGAGGTATATGCATCTCGAGTACGCCCGATGCATCTTATAAGCGGACCCGCTTAATCAAAAGAGCGGCGAGGAACGGACGGAAAAGGTAGAAAAAGAACGGCGGCGTTCGCTCGGGGGCCGCGAACCGCGCTCGTTTTTCAGACACTCCGGTTAATTGATTCGATAAGTTTCGCGGGCGAATCGAATCATTTTAACAGTAAGATATCGCGTCGAATCGATAGCTTACCGAAATAAAAGCTTCGCATGCACCTACATACACATACGTACGACGTTTTATGGTTGGAAAGAACGTGCGAATAAACTGTAACCGATTCCGCAGTTGATTATTGAACTATACGCGGGTTTTTACGGAGAACACTCGTCTTTTTTTAACTGTACAGTTCCGTTTGGGTCTATTTGACCCGGAAAAAATCGCCTAGTATTATCAATTTAATTTAACTGGTTTGTGAAATTAAAAATTGCACGGTTCCCGGTAGGATTTGAACCTACACTATACCGTCTATATTAGCTCGGACATTATTCAAAATCGTTTTAAGAAAAGTAAGTCTTTCACGCTCTATTTAACTCTACACTAGGGTGACAGAATAAAATAGACACCTACTAATTTAAAAAAAAGATTCTATTATATGTATATACAAAATATTTTTAAATTAGACTAATATTTTGTCGATCCACCTTTACTTGCGTGAAGTGCTGCGAATCGTCGTGGCATAGAATCTATTAAATGATTAATGGTGTCTTCTGGAATATTTAACCACTCTTATGTAACGGCTGCCACGAGTACTTCCTTATTGCTGGGTTTTCGGGGTCGTTTCGCCATATTTGTCTGGATTATGTGCCAAACATTCTCTATCGGATTCATGTCTGGTGATTGGCCTGGTCATGGTAAAATCCGAATCCCCTGTTCCTCTTTCTATGTGGTTGTTGTTCTTGCTTTGTGGCAGGGTGCTCCATCCTCCATAAAAGTGGCGTATTGTTTAGATAAAATGGCGTTACCGAATATCGGTAGTAGTCCTTCTGTTAATATTTGGATATATTTGGCCGCATTTATATTTCCGTCGCAGATTACTAATTGCGATCTTCCACCATACCATATCGCGCCCCACACCATGATGTTCACACCGCCGTATTTCACCGTCTGATGCAAAAATTTGTCGTCCAGTTGCTGTGACGAACGTCTCCATACCCACGTACGACCACTATCACTGAATTGACAGTATCTGCTTTCGTCTGAAAAAATGACAGACCGCCGAAACTCTTCGGGCTTCGTTCGCATTTCGATTGCCCAAGCCATTCGGCGCCGTTTTTGAAACGCCGTAATGAGAGGTTTTTTCTTTGCCACCCCTTTATACATCCCCACACTGTGGAGGTATCGCAGAACGGTGCGCTGACTTTTCTGTGAAGTTGCCGCAAGCTCAGCTGTACTTTTTCGCGGTTCTCTTAACACTTCGCGCACAAGCACCCTTTTACTTCTTTCAGAAGGTCCGGCACGATCTGGTCTCGGCTCCACTGTTGTTTTTTCCTTGAGTTTAAATCGTGTAATCACACGGTTAACTGTGGACAACGGAATATTTAAAAATTTACTTATTCCACGTTGCGAAGCGCCGCGTTCACTCTGGCCAACGATGCGACCCCGGGTGAAGTCGCTAATATCACTCGAACCTTGTAAGCGAGGCATAGTTGTAACGATACTAAACTATGACGAATTCCTTCCGATACATCTACCCCTACCCTAATGACAAGAGTAAGTTCTTAATTCGTTCTTAGAATTTAGCTGTTTACATATTTATACCGCTTTACCTGGTGTCTATTTTATTCTGTCACCTTAGTGTATTTGGCATATTAGTTCATTCCTCTTGTAAATTACCTACTTCATTCCATAAGACATTATATCATTATCTTGTTTTTCATTGTTACTGTCATGCACGAATACAAAATTTTCGCAGATTAAACGTTGTCCTGATGATGGTGTTGCATTCTATTGCAGTAAGTATTTCTCCATGATGGATAATTTTCCTAAAATTTATTCATCAAAATCTTCAGTTGCATACGCATTTTGACATATTTCAGATTACTTCGATTTTTCGCGAAAAACGTAACGAAATTTTGTCGGAATTTCGCCCATCTTGGATTTGATTCAGGGCTCACCGAACGCCATCTCCAATCATATAGAATACGATCCTAAAATCAAATTTGACACAAGAGTATTAAGTTAGGACAAGTATGGTCAACCTTTGACATGTTGTGAGCCAAACTTTAGTGTGCAAATACGTTCGCGGGCCGCGTTTAAAAGTAGTGTTTGTAATTTTTAGTGTAAATAGTATATTTTTTTTAATTGGGGTTTTCAAAATGTCTCGCAGGCCGGATCAAATCTTACAGCTGGCCGGTTGTTACCCATATGTGATCTAGACGGTATTCCTTTCTATTCATGTGAATTTTCCTACAGTTTACTCATCAAAATTTGCTCCAATTCATTGCAAAAAACATAATATTACTAATATTAAGTATTCCGCCATGATGGATAATTGGAATACCCGAAAGCAAACTTCTCTTAGAGAAAGTTAGATGAACCAGCTGGAAACTAACCTAGAAGAATTATGATTAACCATTTGTTTGATACAGATCCGTCAAAAATATATGACTTTCAATGAGTATGGTTCTGAAAACAGTATTAAGCATATCAATACATGAAAATGAAATTAATATTGCAGGCGTAACTATACACATTCCCGCAGAAAATACTTCGCACAGATAATCTGTTTTCATGCATGGTAAAGGGTACAAGAAAAAAGATAAAAGCGCAGAAAATTTACAAACGTCGCTTTAACTTAATTATTCCGAAACGAAAATAGATATCTCTATACTCGCCGTTGTCTAATACGTCATTAAAGCCGCATTAAACCGTATCTCTTTTACAGTTTCTGTCTAAAATCGGCGAAGCATGACCGTTACACTATAAACGTGCCTATTGATACATACATCTGTCGTCCATGGTGGGCGTACCATGTTGACAGAAATGGATCTAATTATTGTATAGGTATTTCCAGCGAATTTAAGCGCGATATTTTAACGCTCTTATGCCGTTCTTATTGCAAAGTAAACGAAAGAAAACTCTGCGAAATACTAAATTTGCGGATGTAACAAGATGGATTAAAACAAGACTTTAATCTTTTGTTTTATTCTACTTTTTCGGTGTAATCTCAATAAATAATCGCAGACGTTGTTTCTTCGCAAAATGGCGTACATTCCAGTATCAATGTTAGTTGATTACAGGATATGAAGACAGCGTTACATGTACATACAATGTCCAATACCACTCAACTCAATTTGGTATCTACTTTAAAGTTGGCTAAGGTTTACAAAAAAATCCATGAGATATAAGATATCAAAACTGCAAAATTTGTTTATATTCATCTAGAAAAAAATTATAACTTTCACTGTGCGTTGTTTTTAAAACCATCCATTTCAGGAAACTTCTGAAAAGTCATAACTAAGGGTTTCGCACAATAAGTTGAAAAAAAAAGTTAAGTTTTCAAGATAATTTAGACATGGATGCAAACGATTTATACGAAGAAGTTACACACACATATTAAAGGGTTTAAAAAATAACAGTTACTGGGCTATAATTTTGGAAGTCTGAACGATTACCTTTCTTAAACACGGGTGTAATTCTGCTAATCTTCCAAGCGTCAGGAAAGGTTGAAGAACTTACGGCCAAATTAAATATTCTAGCTAGAGGTTCACATCGTACTACACAACAATCACGTGCAAAAAATGCGGGGAGGCCGTCATGGCCAGCAGTAAAATTAGATTTTAACTTCTTAGATGCTTTTAAGATATCGTGTGCTGTAAAAGATCCAATCAAAGAACTACCACTAATGAGATCCCTATCAAGAGACTGGGGCCCCAGTAGTGCTTGTGAACCAGACACAAACACTCTAGAGATCTCATCTGCGAAGGTCTGAACAATGTTGCTGGGATCATCAACAGTGGAGCCGTTCAAAGTGAGACATCCAGGTATTCTTGATGCATTACGACTTGCGTTTATGTACTGCCAGATTAGCTTTGGATTTTGTGCTATATCTTCTGCAGCCGCCGTCTGATATTCCACATATACAATTCTAATTTTGTCTTTAACTAATTTCCTCAAACGCTTAAATTCAATGTGGTAAATCTCCTGTCCACTCTTGTTCCACCTACGAAGGTAATAATTCTTTATTTGAAGAAGCTTGATTATTTCGAAATTATACCAAGGTGGGTATCTTTGAGAAGGGTGTTTGGACAAAGGTACAGAACGACGGTTGACAATGTCTAAACAATTATAAAAAGCTGATACTGCTTCGTTAACGCAAATAAGATTCTCCAAGAAAGTCCAGTCAATTTCAGCTATATTACTGTACAAGGTCGGAAAGACAGATTTCCTCAAACGTGATTTTTTGTTCTTGAACTAATAAATTATTATTATTATCCTTATCATTATCTGTATCGTTATCATTACCATTATCATATCATTATTATCACTATCATTATTATCACTATCACTATCGCTATCACTATAACTATCGCTATTATTATCATTATCGTTATCATTATCATAATGATTATGATTATTATTATTGCTATTATCCCTTGAATATACCTCGTACATTCAGACGTAGTATTCACTTTGGATTCTCCTGTAACTACGCGCAAGTTCTAAGCGACAAAGAACTCGTAACATCGATGGATCCAGGTCAGACGGCTTCTAATCCTTCCGCAGAGGATATCTAAGATGTTGCGCATGCAAAACGAACGTGTTTTTCGAATCATCTGTCGCGTGTAATTAGATAAGGCGTCACGTGGAAAGTTGCGGGTAGCAAAAAACGACGACGACGGCAGGATGAAAAAAAAAGGGTAGCGGACGAAAAATACCGAAGTCGACGCGAATTTTCTAACCTAGAATGTCGATGTGTGGTCTATTACCGTTAGCCGGGTATCGCAAGCATATGATAGGATGCATTTACACCTGACTTGACGGTTATCGGGTTACAGTTTGTTGCTCCGAAACGTAACGATGCGAAGTAATGATATTTTTGAACACCATTAGCGCGTTGCGATAGTACGCATTTCTTTTTCTTCGATACTGTAAGGCTATATTGTCTTCAATACGGCGGCACTATTTTACGATAAAAGGTAATGTTACGATGAAGAATATTTCCAAGAACCTGATATACATAAATAGTTTTGGAGATCGTCAGAAAGGACAGGAAGCTTTAAAACATTAACAATTCGGCACGTATTAATTTCATTTATTAATCGTCTTTTTAACGTTAAAAATTCGTCTTACGTATCTTTTTACATCCAGTATAGATAACAACTAGTGCAGAATAAAGGATTAATCAGGTATAACTTTAAACAATTCTACACGATCTTTCTCTTCTACCTGCTACTCTAACAGATATTAGGTAGCTGTAAAAGTGTCGGTTAACGTAATATAATCCGTATGATGTGGTTAGAACTTGATGGTCGTCGACATTGTGGAATTATATCAATCATGTTCTGTTGTAAGGCAATTTCCTATAATAGAAGATAATTTACTTAATTTTAATAATACGACTTGTTGATTTTGCAGTTGTATGGATTCTAGTATTTAATGAAATTATGATAACTTTTTCAGAGAGTATATAGACGTACCTACATTAGTGCTTAATGAAACGAGTGTTGCTGTTTATGCGTTCGGAATAGTAAATAAAAATAAATATTTATCATTGAAACTATTGCATGCGTTTGAATTAACCTTCACAGAACTTTTTTTCAATCCGATTAAGTTATCTTCGAAACATGCATTTTAAACGCATATACCACTTCTTGTGACGTCGAAAATTGTTGACCACGTAGTGTAAATTATTGGGTGCCAAATCAGGACTGTCTGGCAGATGACCTATCAATTCGATGTTTCGACCGATTAAATATTCAGTTGTTTTGGTCGATATGTAAGAGTTCACGTTGTCATGGTGAAAAATTATCTTTTCCCTCTTATTTCTTCAAAGACTTCTACCATGCAGAACTGACCGTTCTACGATTCTCTAGTGGCAGTATAGCCACGTGCCTGTTTATCAAAAAAAAAAAAAGCGGACGACCACTTGCTTGGAGGTGTTTTTGGCGCAAATAATTTTTGTTGGTTGTAAGATCCATTCGAAGACGACCTGAAATGTTTCCGGAATCGGCAAGAGATGGCCCACAAAGATTGAAGTGGATTCATTGGTCATCAACAGTCGTTGCTCAAGACTGTATTTTGTGTAGCAAGTCAGACGGTTTCGCAAAAATAGATAAAATCGAATTTCGTGCAGTGATAAAATACTGGCGAATGTACTTCATCATTTTCGACCATCAGCTCCAGGGTGAGCGAGTCCAAATGTGGCCGCACAAACACAAGTGACGACCCACGCAAACCGCTACCGACTATGAAATGTAGACAGGATTCATGATGTCGTCTATGCCGATTGAAGCTGAAAGAGATAGCAAAGACAACAGGCATCTCAGAAGAACGCCTTGGCCATATCCTACACGAAATTTTGGGTATCGCTTTTGACACGATGGGTCACACTGGAGCAAAGACGAAATCGGATGGCCGCTTCGTAGAAGCATCTGGCCAGGGATTTCTTCGCGCGTTTCGTAACAGTGGATGAGACTTGGAGCCACCACTATATACCGGAGACTAAGGAACAGTCGAAGCAAAAAGAAAGCAAAGACCGTTCCATCGGCAAGAAAAATCATGGCCACCATCTTTTGCGATTGCCAAGGTGTGATCCTCATCTATCTGCAGAAGGGAAGGACCATCACGGGGCAATATTGCGGTATTGAAGGAGAAACGGCCTCGTTTACAGCAGAAAAAAGTGCTTTTCAACCACGACAATGCACCGGCTCATTCGTCCCGCGTTATTATGCAGACCTCGAAGCATCCTACTTTTCTGACGGCTTCAAGAGACTGGAGCACCATTTGAAAAGGTATATTAATCTTCGAGGAAACTACATCGAGAAATAAAAATAGAAAATCACACCAATACCGTGTTTTTCTTGTTTCTGGAAACATTTCATGTCGCCCTCGTAAGCAACATATATTTTGTATCTTTAAATTTTAAAAAAGAATTTTTTAAATTTGTCCTGTAATTGGCCCCTGTAATGGGCTGTTGGGTAATAAAAGATGATTGCCCTATTCCATCATTCCTACTTCACTAGGGCTTTGGTAGTTCTTGTCTCCATTACTACGAACAATATGCCTTAATTACACTTCATTCGTCAAATAAATTTCGTCTACTTTAAATACGCGTACGTAGACATCGAAAAAAAAAAAAATCGAAACCTGAGTTCCCCGCGGACAGAACTTCACGGCCATCGGGAGGGGGCTGTCCGTCCGTCCGTTGGCCGATCGAATCGCACGAGATGCGGGCACAGGTGGATACGAACGCCCGTATAGAAGCATACGACCGAAGATAACATTCCTCAACGGCCAGCGTCACGAATTCGAATAGAGAGAGCTACAGGTGGATGCCGTATTCCCGCGGTGGAGAATCCCGAACACCCTCCGGCAAGGAAGAACAACGGAGAGCCGGTTACGAAAGGAAAAGAACAAAAGGTGAGGTTAGACGTCCGTGAATTAATGGAATCGCCTTCGAGAGGGTATTACGATACTGGATCTTATCGGATCGGCGGCCGGCCGTTCGGGATCGAGCGTTGCGCCTTCGAGGATTTATTAAACTATTAGCGCTAATAAATTCGTTGCTCGCATTAAAAACGTTGCTTTCGTTTCATCGTCGAACCCCTTTTTTTTTCGTTGAAGATATTCTGCAAGGGTTTGTTTTTTTCTCTTTTGCGTATCTGTTGAGTCGTTGATTTTGTTTCGATGAATATTGGTTTGAAACGTATATGATACTAATTAAATAAGATGCTTTGGTTACAATTTGCAATTTCCCAATGATAGATTCCACTAACAAAGCGCTACCTACTGCATTCTTAACGTGAATGAAGTATAGGTAGATAATGTTTGCGAGAAATTTATTAACGAAACAAACTTTATTCATTAACTTAAGACGTTTAATGACAAAATAGTATATTCCTGTCCTGTTCTAAATTATGGTATACATTTCCTCTTCGAAGTTTGTCCCAAATCATGGTATACAAAACTTTGCAAACTGCTTTATTGTATTTATGAAATTAATAATTCACGTAACTTAATTTAAACATACATTAATGAAAATTTTACACATTTAAACACAATTCAACTGTTTCAATGGTAATTCAAAGGTTTGCACATAATAGAAACAGGTAAAGGCCCTCCGTACTGAAGTTTTTCTTTGTTCATGTGCTCAATTTTATAGTTGTTGCTTCCCGAGGCCATCACGGTTGACTCCATGCATTCCTGTAGTCTCAAGAATACGTTATCTAACTTTTCTTAAGTTAATATGATGAAGGCACTTTCAACACAAGCTATTAATTCATCCATAGTTTTTGGAAATGTATGGTGCTGCAAAGACTGAATAGCATTGAAGAAGCCAAGGTTTAAAACATATGAGGGTAACAACCGGCCCGGTGGCCGGATCCGGCCTGCTGTAAGATTTGGTCCGGCCTGCGAGACATTTTGTCAGGTGTCAGAATCGGCTGGAAAGTTGATGGCTACTGTTTTTTGGGATTGTGGGGGGATATTATTGATTGATTACAAAGAAACAGGTAGGAGCATAACCGGAGAATATTACGCAGCGATATTAGAAAGAATTGACCAAGGGTGTGTTGCTCTTGCAAGACAGTGCGCGTGGCTTTCAATCAATAGTCCATCCATCCTATAGTCCAGACCTGGCACCTAGTGATTTTTATTTGTTCCCCAATTTAAAAAAAGACTTACGTGGAAGAAAGTTTTCCGACGACAATGAGGTAAAGGAGGCAACTTTGGCCTATTTTGAGGCGAAAGATAAAAAATATTTTTATGATGGTTTAGAAAAAATTAATTCATAGATATGGTGCTTAAGGGTGATTATATTGAAAAGGAAAAATAGAGTTATTGTTTTATTTTATTTAAAACCCTTTTATTCCCTGAAGTTATGGACCTCCCCTCGTATTAAACGGATAGAAACTCGTTAATTCCCCAATCTTTCATTAATCCATGAAGAGAGAGAAAAAAAGAATAAAAGCAAAAAGTAGCTTACAATATGCAGATGGTGCAGCCCTGATTGTGAATTCTAAGAATAGAATGCAAAATCTAATAAACATCTGGACGAAGGAAATGGAAAACATAAAGATGGACATAAAGTTGAATAAAGCTAAGGCAATGATTGTAAACGAAAACCGAGACAATAGAGTCAACAAAGAAATTGAGTGTAGAGGCAATATATTGGAGAGGGTAACGACATACGAGGGCGACCTGAAATGTTTCTGGAATCGGCAAGAGGTGGCGCACTATAATTATACTAAACACATTAAATATACATGAATATGAAATGCGATTAAGAATGAACAATTTTCGATTATTGGAAAAATAACAAAACAAGAACCAATAATAAAAAAAATAAGGAGGAAGCAATTAAATTGGTACGGATAAAAGATAATGGAGATAGGACGCCTAAAGAACAGAAGAAGAGGAAGACCTATTAGAAAATTGATGGAGCTGATAAGAGAAATGGGTAAAAGAAAGGAGAAAAACACAGATGAAATGGGAACGGTTGTAAGAAGTAGAAGGGAGTGAAAAGAATGGTCACAAAAGGAACCGGAATCCTCATCCGGCTCCTGAAAAGGATATGAGAAAGAAAAGACGAATTAGGATTTGCGCAGACGAGATGACATGCCGCCTACCAGAGGTTCTAAACAATATTTTTTGATAGGTAATCTCAAGCTATAATTACAACTTCTATTCATCTAGAATCTTAATGATTAAACAAAAAACTATGCGAAACATTTCTAAAATTATTCAAGATGACCCGAAGCTTATTCTAATTTAGACACTCAGTAAAAGCCCTCTCATTTTCCTTTATTCCCTTCGTTTTCCTCGCTTCACCGTTCTACCGCACCATACGAGCACCAACTGTTGCACGAATCAAAAGCCACGGTACCATGAAAATTCGTTACGCAACCGACAGGACGCGTCGTAAACTATAGACGCCTCCTTGGTCCGTATCGTCATTACCCAAGGCAGTTATCTACTAGAGTAAGGATGCGAAAAAGTTGATCGCCCCCGTGAATTTGACCATATCGCCCTCGACCGCTCGGGATGTAAGCGTGCTATTGACCCGACGTACACCGCTGAACCGTGCGAGGGTGAAAATTCATAAGTCTCTGAGGTGTGACACGTGGGGCAGGTGACACCTGGCACGCGCTTGCGTATTGACCGACACGTGCCATCACAGGACCGGCAAGATACGTGTAGATATGAGGTTAATCGGCGCGTGGAATCTCTGAAATTCGCCGTAAAGTATTAGTTTCGTTGTATCGTAGCAGCATCTTCATCATCATATTTTTGGTCAATGTTAGTGAGGCTAGTATTAAGTAAATTGCCGAGAATGCATGGTACAAGCTAGTTATATTTGACCGCTTATAATGCTTATCGTGTTCTTTTAATTTTCAAGAAGAATGAATATAAAAAAAATATTTCCATTCACGAGGCCGATAGCTGACAAATTTATCATTTGTTTATGGACAATATTCCAAGCGTCGACTGTATATTTTCTTTCTAAAATACCATCCAGCAATTGCTGCCGATCTCCATAAAATTTTCTGCTGAGAAGTAGGGCGTGAAGAATCATGGGCATTTGATGCATGTCCTCTTTGAATACGAAATCTATATTGTTATTTGTCCATTGCGTTCCATGCAATTACGTCTCCCTTATCCAATTCATTCTAGAAATAGATGTACGAGGGCGACCCAATTTTTATCGCAATACACTAAGTGGTAAATTATTCTCGTCTTCTTGATTCTGAATTCTAGAACTTTTCCCCAGCATTTAGCAATCATTGTTGAATCTAATCGGATCTATGCATTCATCGAACTTGTAATAGCATCTTTAATTGTTGAATTCTAAATTGGATCCATCTGCAATAATATTGCGGAGAAGGCTGCTTCTGTAATGTAATTTTGTAAGTCTGATCACATTCTAATTCATTGGCCGGATAAGGGGTGTCACATTATTGTAATTTGCCGATCTTTACTTTGTAATCTTACCCAAAGTAAGAAAAAATTTTACTGGGTGTTCACTTGATATGTGGAAACGTGTAACCTTTTAGGGTAAGAAAGTCTATTAAAACCGCGATATATAACACATGGCCTAACAAAGAAAACACGGTTTTTTTGGTTCAAAATTAGCTTTATTCCTCAACGTGATCTCCATCAAGAGCAACGCAATCATTCCAGCGCCGCTCTAACATTTCAATACCACTTTTGTAGAACGATTTATCTTTTGCCTCAAAATAGGCCTTAGTTTCAGCGATAACCTCTTCATTCGTGCGAAATTTCTTACCGGCGGGCATTTTTTTGAGGTCTGCGAACAGCCAGTAGTCGCTGGGAGTCAAATCTGGCGAATACGGTGGATGTGGGAGCAATTCGAAGTTCAATTCGTGTAGTTTTGCCATTGTTTTGATTGACTTGTGACACGGTGCGTTGTCTTGATGAAATAATTTTTTTTTCTTTGCCATATGCGGTCGTGTCTTTTCAATTTCGGCCATCAAACGCTCCAAAAAACCAAAAAAAAATTAACTGTTGATGGTATTTCCTTTCTGAAGATAGTCGATGAATATTACACCACGCGCATCCCAAAATACCGAGGCCATAACCTTTCCAGCCGATTGTTGTGCTTTCGGGCGCCTTGGACGAGGTTCACCAGTTGCTGTCCACTCAGATGACGATCGTTTTGATTCCGAAGTGAAGTGATGGATTCATGTTTCATCTATTGTCCCATAACGACGCAAAAATTCCGGTTTGTTACGTTTAAACATGGCCAAACACTGCTCAGAATCATCAACACGTTCTTGTTTTTGGTCAACAGTGAGCAAACGCGGCACCCACTTTGAACAGAGCTTTCTCATAGTCAAATGCTCATGCAATATAAAGTCAATACGTTCTTTAGATATCTTTACGATGTCAGCTAACTTACGCAACCTCACTTTTCGATCATTCAAAACGAATTTGTGGATTTTTTTGATATTTTCTGGTGTTACCGCGTCATTTGGACGTCCACTGGGTTCTGCATCATCGGTGTCTCTACGACCACGTTTGAAGTCAGCAAACCAATGTTTTATTGTTGTTTCTGATAGAGCTGAGTCCCCATAACACTTTTCAAGCCATTGCTTCTCGCTTGAACGGTATTTTTTCCCATCAGGAAGCAGTGTAAAATTAAAACACGAAATTGTTTTTGATCCATTGTTTTGAAAATAACAAAAGTAGCGTGACTCTTAGCACAATAACTCACAAACTAATGAATAGAATATCACGAAATTTTAACAGCTGTCTTTTGAAGGTACTAACTGAGAGAAAGGTGCAATAAAACTAGCGTGATCTATGTGTTAGGCCCGGGACTTTTCAGTCCATGTGCTAAAATAAGGTTTCGCATCCGATAGCGCAAATGCAACAATGAGAATACACGACTCTATTGTAACTCTTCTAAAAAAGAGTTTCTGTCGTGAAATGCATTTACAAATAAAAAAATACTTAGTATTTATATTTCCATTATGTGTGTATATTAATAGTGTTAATAAATATAATATAAATTCTATAATAAACTGCAATTTTGATTGATAAAAGCTTACTTTCTTTAAAACTTTTTCTTTTACTAATTTCAAAACAACCGAATTTTTATGATATACGGAAAAAATGTTGGTAATATCTACCGAAATATGCTGCAACTATCTCACAGCATTCTGATACGGAACAAAATTATTTTGAGTTTTAGACACAAAATACTTTTTACAAAGTGAAAAGAAAGGCACTTATAGAATTTAATCAGTACAAAATAACACTCGGTATATCTACAAGCATGTTTGTTTACTATATGTGTTAGCAAACCGAAGGGCAGATATTAAAAGGGCTAAATACTTCATTGGCCCGCGTGGATTATGTTATTATTTCTGAGGGAATAAATATTTTTCTCGCAAAAAAGAGGCTGTATTATTTTCCAAATTCATCTCGACTCCCTCTCATTCGCGAAATTCGGCACAAACCGCAGCGTGAGATTAATCCATTTTATAAACGACCGTAACTGTGTGCGTATGCAAAAGTACGCATTCCACGTTTGCGTTTAATCGAAACAGATGGCGTTAAAGCCGTGTTTAAGCCAAACGTAACTGTCAAATTATAATCGCTTTAACGTCAAAAGATACTTATTCGATTTATAAACATTACCGTCGAATAAGAACAGGTAGCGTACTACGTATTACAGCTAAGGCCTACTACTGTGATTAGCATGCCGCTTATTATTCTTATTTTGGGAGGAAAAGGCGGGAGATATTATTGATATTTTACGCAATTCTACCATAGAAAATGCGGAATGAATTTGAATTTCGCGCCTTCGTAATTTCTGTTGGGGTTAGCAATTTGTTTTTGAGCTCTTTGCCAGTAGCATCTCAAATACATCTTGTGCCTATGTGCCATATAAATGGTGTCGGGAGTTGTTTCTTTTAAAGCTTTATAAACTTCCTCCGCTGCTTCTTATCCTTTGCCAACTTTGCTGCTTTAGTCCATGTCGATGTCTTCCAAAATATTCGCTATGACATTGTCCCAAGTCTGCCCTGGTCTTCCCCCTGCTCATGTCTGTTGTTACTTTATCACTTCCTGGTGCCTTTCCATCTTTCAATTTATTTATTGCTACTCCCAATTATTCTATGCTGATTTCTTTTCCTTTCTTCAAATTGAGCACAGGATATTTAAAGTAAAATAATTCACATCTTTCTTGTAAATTTTATTGCGATAAAACAACTACATTATACTATTTACAGTGCATGTTCGAAGTAACTACCAATACGTTCCAAACATGAATTAACTCATTTCTTAAAATTGTTAAATGTTCTCTGTAATTGGTTTCGATTAATATTATGAATTTCTTGCTTCATGAGTGCTTGCAGTTCTTCCAAATTGCATAGTTGATTTGGATGCGTTTTGCTTTTTAAATTCCCAGATAGATAAAAATCTAAAGGGATTGGTCAACGATATCTACTAATCTGTTACCCAAATATTGTTATAGATATGGCAATGTATCATGCACTATCTGATGTAGTGTTTCATTTTGTTGAAAATAGCCCTTTTCCAGTTCATCATCAGTAACTGGCTTATCAACGCTCCCAAAATTTAGCTGCGTGTTAATTTCATAAAAAGAAATTGGTCTAATTATGCGGTGTCTAGACATTGCTGCCCAGACCACAATCTTTTGTTTATATAAAGCAGTTTCAACAAAATTATGTGGCTTTTCGGTAGTCCATGCTCTGTAGTTTTGGTTGTTAATATAGCCTGACAAACGGAACTGGGCCGTGTCTGATCTGGATGTCAGATCTGAAATATCGTCATTATAATGATTTTCATTAAACCATAGGGAGGAATTGTTGTGTTACGATGTGCATACGTACGCTTGCGTAAATGTTTAATTAATGCTTTCCTTGCACTACCGATGAACGATAAATTAATGAAAATAAAAAATATCGAATTTTAGAAATCGAAAAAACATCATACCAGTTCGAGTTGCTAATTTGGAAATCGACTTATTAGGTCTTGCTTCTATTCGTTCGCTTCTATTCATTAACATAGGTGGTCCAGTAGATGTCACAAAAAAATAAAGTGTTTACCTTCTATAATTGTGCTTGGTAAACACATTTTGCGCAGTATGACAATACTAGCACAATTTTCTTGGAATTGTTGTATGCATTATTACATTGAGTAAGTTTATAATCCATCTTCATGATTACTACTGCACTAATGCACCTTTAAAATAAAAAACATTGTTCAGTTGTTCAAAAATTAAATTGGTTTAATTTGGTATAAATTCATTAAAACGTGTCTGGATAACGACACCGATAAATGGTGACTTTAAAAGAAAGAAATTCTGAATAAACACATAGCAAATAATAAATAAAATGAATATAAATAACGAATAGTAATAGGACGTTGACACCACACTCAACATGTGAAATAAGAAAGAAATTAAACTGTCTTTAGTCTTTTAACTCGATACCATTTCCAAGTTCTGGGTGCGTCGTCAACATGCTTATTACTTTTCGTTATATCGAATATGAAAATTTCTAAAGAGAGGCTAACTGTTTGATAATTTAAACACATTTATATAATTTGTCCTGTCTCAGTGATGACCATTTTCCCCTTTTCATTACATTACACAGAGACATACTTAGTAGATGGGAATCTATTATCATTATTATTGGGCACTCACTATGACGAAATGTAGGCAAGGTGTACGCTGGCACTTGCTGGCGTTTTTGGATCGCGTATGACACCTTGTGTCATGCTCATTAGAGCAGTACTTCCTTCCGTTTTGAATTGCTAAGGGTATAGATATACTATATTTATCGTTATGTGGAAAGAACTCTTGATATTAAAGTTTAGAAATGGTAGGAAAACTAAGAAGAAGTAGATTCTTCAGAAATACATTGAAATTATTTAGAGCGATATAAGGAATTCCAAATGAGTTTGATTGGTTCATGAAAATTTGGACGGTTAGATCATTGGAAGCAATAAATTCATTCTTTACGTCCAAATAGTAATCTTTCTAGATTCTCTTTGTAGACTATGCTATAAGTCTTATTTGTATTTGGGAGCTGTTTTTTATTTGCCTGTCTACTTCGTCTTATAAATACTGTATGAAACATGTCCCCAATTAATATATATGTATATACTCGTATAATTTCGTTCCCTGAATAAATTATCTTCTGGAGGAAGGTACCAAGCATGTAAATAAATTCATATTAAGCGTCGACGTGCGTTAACAACGGGAGCAGGAATTAATAACAATTCCTGTCTGTGAGAAAACCTATTTTGATCACGAAAATGTATAATAACATCGCATTTGAAATTAAAATCCACTTCCTTATCGATCCAGACTCTAGACTGATGAATGAACGGGTCCAATTGTTTTTTTTTTCTCCTTTCTATTTTCGAACGATGTTATTGTCTGTCCGTTTACATTTACCAAACATATATTCCGGTCTGCCTGTATAATGTATGATCCGCGTACGTAATGTCCAGTGTACATATGCATATGAAGCGATCGTCTGATTTGATTCTTCAACGTTTGACGATGAGGGGACGTCTCGAAACCTGACCTCGTTGACATGAATTGATGTGACCTATGCTCTTATTCAAATCGTCGGCGTCTTTCCTGTTCCATATACATTAGGCAAGATAGTTGAATTCAAATTTGGTTCTATATTATGACGTGATTAACTGGCGCGAGAGTAAAAACAATTTAAATTGGATAACTGGAGTTTGAACGCGAGTTGTTATTTTCTTGGTGTTCCTTTTAAGTCTAATGCTACGTTCGTGTATGTACGAGGGTTGTCTTTTAAGTTTTGCATGTAGAGCTGGAATAAAACGATAGATGGCTTTTAAAAACTTTATTGTTTCGAAATATTCTCCATGTAGATCAATGCATGTAGATCGATACATTTTTGGGGGAAAAAAATACGGTCGCTTTCCAAAAAATATCAGTTACTGCAAACATTATATGCGTAAAAAAAATTCCTCTTCGCAGACACTCCTCTTACACGGACACCTCCCTTAAACGGACAGTTTCTCATGGTCCCGACCGGTTCTCATATAATTTCTATTGTATTAACTCTTTCTTGGACGGACGTTCTCTTGAACGGACGCGGACACGAGAAAATGTTCTCTTAACCGAACAAAAAATAAAATAGAAAGAAACGCCTTATCTTATTTTTATATCGAGAGTATTGCTATTGCATTTCTCAATCGCGCCGCGCGCCAATTTCGCTGGGACTTCGCCGAGTAAACCGGAGATTTACCGACTTTAATCTTTCGGTACAAACGCAACCTATGTCGTGCATTTCTGCCTGGCGTGAATTAGGGACTTCCCCATGTTGGTCGGGGATTTACCGTTCTTATTCTTTGGGTGTACGCTTTCGATTGAATCTGCTTTCAATATTAGTCTGATGTCTATGCGGAAAACACACAGTGGGAGATATATTCATTGTAGAAATGGCTCAAAATAAAAAAATTCTCACCCTTAAACAAAAAATTGAGATTTTTGAAGTTTACAATAAAGAGAAATTAAGTGTAAGGTACTTATCCAAGCGTTTTAATAATGGAAAAACACAAGCTGCAGGTATAATTAAATATAAAGAAATCCTTCTAAACAAATGGATGTCGAACAGCAATTTGAGTGAGAAAAGAAGCTTTTTGACGGGTGATGGTACTAAAATTGACAAATTGTGTTATATCTGGTTTACAGCAGCTCGGCATAATGGGATTCCTTTAACAGGTATGCATATGATTTTTGAAGATAAGGTTTTCTTGTATTAATGCGTTGATTTTCTCTTCATATTAAATTCTAAACTAGATAAAAAAAGTGAGATTACCAATAGGTTTGTCGTGACAAAAACGCAAAAAACTCATTTTTTTAGGTCCGCTAACACGATGTAAAGCAAAAGAAATAGCTGCTTCTTTGGGACATTCTACATTCAGTGCTTCTTCCGGTTGGCTCAATAAATTTAGAATCCGCCACAATATAAGTTGGATGCTGAAGATGTTTCATCGTTTTTAAAAAAATGTCCTTCTTTGATGATCAAATGCCGACTGAGGAAATTTCTTACGAACTTTGCCTGGTGCATTGCAAGAAACGGTAATATTCTTGGAATCCCCGAACGATCGAACGTTGCAGGTTAGGTAAATACCGGGAATTGAGCAATAAATGATAATATAAATACATACTTCACGTGGTAAATATTTGTCGTTATATCAGGGGTTATTCACGCTAAAACCGGATTTTTCCCTGTACGTTTGAATAGTACGGGACCGCTTAAAATTTGACGCTAAAAAAGGAGTGTCGTTACAGCCGAAGTTGTTATAATCGGGTTCTACTGTATTACAATCAACACATTGCTAACCGTCGGGGCCGAACAGAAAATTAAGGGAAAAGAACCCTTTCTTCTATGATAAAGGCCACTAAAGATAATGTTAAGAACTGAACAACTTGAAATCTAAAGTATTACATTCAAAACCCACTAAGTATACCAAAAATGTATAGCCTACCCAATATTTACAAATCAGTTAGGTAATTCCATGAGGGCAATAGCATCTAGCATTGAATAAACAAACTGCTCGTGAATGAACGCAAGAAATAGATGGTATAAGAATATTGAACTAAAAGAAGAGAAAATCCTAGCACCATTCGACGTTTGTTCACATCTTTTGAGCGTATTAATTCTAGAAACTATAGAGTATTTGGTTGATTCTTTGAAACCTAACTATGTAGATGATGTGATGATTTCAGGATACAAAAAAAATATTAACAAACTTGTGTACGTTCCCGTCATGGGGCAAATGTGAAATCAGCATGAAAATAAAAACATAAGTTTCCCGAGAATCTTTCCGTTGTGTTTGATAAAATTAGAGGGGACATCCAAAGTTTCCTAGATGAATTCCATTTAAAATTTATTACGACCAAGTTTACAATAGAAGAGATAAACAATCAGCTTACGTTTCTAAGTACCTTAATCATAAAGAAACCAATGCCAATAGATTTGTCCACAATCAATTTCCTAATTAATAGACTCCTTACAGTGACGTTAAATAAGAGTAAGTACGAAATGGACTAAAATACGGTAACTTTTAAACGTCTCCGAACCTATTAGTCAATTCGGAAGATACTCTCTCCAAGTATAACATCTGTCACTGCTTCTGGTATTATTGCAGGTATATTTCTGTGTCGGCCACCACCATCATCATCTTTATCATGTCCGTTTCTTTTTAAAAACGCTAAAGTGTTTTCGTAAATTGTTTAGCTACCTGCAATTAGGAACGAACCACCTGTGTTGTTGAGGATGAGACGTGCCTGTTGACTGCCGTGTCGGCTTCGTATACCTACACGTCTGTATTTCTTACGCGAGTGGCCGGTGAGTATGGATCTGTATGTGCATTCGTGGCGGTATATCATTAGTAGTTACGCCGACCTTGAAGTGCACAGAAGCCGGATATATAATAACGTAATCCCGTTTTCCTGTCCCACGATCTCGCTAGCACGTGGTTCCCGTTTGCTTGTTTGTTGTGCTACGAATGCATGGCTAGAATAAAGCTATATGCTTTATTTAACAATATTGATAATAATTTAATGCAATATACGTTTAATTCAATAATGCCAATAAAGCGTTGACCACGAAACTTTGTAGTTACGTCATAGTTGGTTATGGCGTATGTAACGTCTGAAATAAATTCAGGTGCACCAACTATGTTTGCAATGAATTGTACGAAATTTCGTGAGGTTATTATCATCTTTAATACATTTTCTTAATTATGTAACATTTTAGTCAACGACGCATTCAAAAAACAAATCATGGGTGATTACAACCATAATAATATTAATACATTTGTACTTATAGAAAGGACCTGAATAGGTTAAACTAATTATTAAATGTTTTCTTAACAAAATTCTTTATCACTCTGATAATATAGATTGTTCGGACATCAACCGATTTAGCAAATTTAAACACATGCGCTGAAAAGTCCCGGGCCTAACAAAGAAAACACGGTTTTTTTGGTTCAAAATTAGCTTTATTCATCAACATAATCTCCATCAAGAGCAACGCAATCATTCCAGCGCCGCTCTAACATTTCAATACCACTTTTGTAGAACGATTTATCTTTTGCCTCAAAATAGGCCTCAGTTTCAGCGATAACCTCTTCATTCGTGCGAATTTTCTTACCGGCGATGATGTAAAACCATATGTATGATGTACGTGGGGAGGTCCAGAAGTTCGAAGGGGATGGAGTGGGGATAGGGACGCTCGCTAGGTGCCATTCTGATTGGCGACTCATCATTAGTATATAAGTTAAGTTGCAGCCCTATAGCGTCACTTGTTTACGAATAGTTGCCTACTAAACAAGTCAATCCGGAAGAAAACTGAAACTATGGAGGAAATTGAACACCGTGCTGTGATAAAGTTCCTTACAAAGCAAGGAAAGAACGCTCAAACCATATTGAATGAAATGGAAACCGTTTATAGGGAACAGTGCCCTAGTAAATCAATGATTTATAAGTGACATGGTCTTTTTAAACATGGTCTGGAGTCGATTGAAGACGACCCTTTCATTGCACGAACTTCTGGACCTCCCCTCGTACGTTACGAATGATTCATTAAACGAAATATATATTTATTTTATTTATGTAAGAAACATATTTATATGCAATATGATATGCAAAACATGAAGTAAATTAAACCACAATATGTCAATATCGAAATAAATAATCAGGTAGGTCAACTAAAAATATATTTTATCTGTGTCTTCACTCTCGTCTTCTGATCCACAATTAACAGTCAGAACGAAGTCTTCTACGTTTGCTTCACGTTCGTACCACTCTTTAATTATTTTGTCTGTATGGTTTATGCAATTTTGCCAGATGTCTGGTGTACAACTGTCCAAATTTTCTAGCCGCATATCTAATACTTGTCTATCGCCATAACCATCTCGACCAATACGTTTATTATAATACTCTTTCGCATGTGCCAATATCAGTTCAATAGGATTGAAATCGCAGTGATACGGAGGAATTCTTAAAACTTCATGTCCATGCGTCCGAAGTAATTCGCCAATAACATAAACCTTCTTCTTTATATCTCTTGGTTATTTCGAAAACTTCACTCTTATTCCTTGTACTTTCATAGGCAATGCTATTATTATTTAGCTACGTAATAATGTTACCTTTGGACCAACTTGGATTTGGCGACTACTCAAGTAAACACTGTGATACAAAGCAATGTCGCGTTCGGTACCTTACCGGCACCATGTATTCAGGGATTTTAAATATTTTTAATTTATAAGTAACATTTTCTCTTATTGTTTCATTGCCTAATTCTTGTCATATTGCATGCCGAATCCATTCCATGTTTCGTCTATACGTTACAGGAGGAAAGCCGATGTTTCATTAAGACACACATGTCCATCGGACAGGTGCATTAAACGAAGGAAGTTTGTATCGGAAGCAAAACAGTACGCGACCCATTCGCGGTAATAGAGCGAAGGTAATGCCATATGCAATTGTGGTGTATGGTTCGGTGCGTAAACGAGGAAACCTTTCCTGGCACCTTACCGTAATGTTACGGTATCGCGAACACGAAAAATGTCCCTACATCCCTTTCTAAGGTACCCAGTAATCGACCACCTTTACCCCGTGTGTACGTGTAAACCTATGGACTATTACGACAGGTGAAATAGACTTACTATTCCGCTATGTAATATGTTTTAAATGCGATATATGCTATTATATAAATAAATAGTCTCGGTAAAGAGGGGTAAGTTTCAGTGCCGTGCGGAGAACAATGTAGAGGGGCGAAGGGCGTGGCCTGGAGAATCGAGTAGCCGTATCAAAGTATACTGAGAAAATGTTGCATTTAGGTGTACGTCAAAATTTAATCCGGACAGTCGAGCGAGACAAGTAATATCTACATACGCACCTCCCCGCTTTAACTGAATATTTCCGACAATCGAACGCTTTCTCTTATACTGTACATTGTAATATTGTGGCTTTTAATTTTCACATTTATTTAATATATTTTTTTTCGTGTACGTGTATCTGTACATAAAAAATAAATATTATTAACATTTTTGCTGAGTTTTTATACATTTTTGCTGTCAGTGAGAGTGCCTAAACACTTTTGAGCGGTAGTGTATACTTGTGTGCGTCAATAAAATATGTCAAATAAAAACAATTGTCCACACAAACCAACTCCATGTGTTGGTTGTAAGAAATGTTGCGTGACTCAAACAGGCATTTGTTGAGTTAAACAAATAATTTCAAACAAACACATTCGTTTGAGTCAAGTTCATCGAAATCTGAATTTGACACCTGTAAAGCTTTCTTTTATAAGTCACGCTGTTAATTTACCAAAATATCACGAATTAAATTCTCGTTTACTGGAAAATTACCAAATAGCCTGCAACTATTGCCATCACTACGTCACATAATCAGGCCTTTTATTAATAACGGAATATAAACGACGTTATAACATAAAATGCACCGTTATACACGAACGTTATATTGCGTTTTACCAAGTAGTAGATAATGGCGAAAATACTTCTTACTTATGACCGTAATCGTATTTGTACCTTTTAAAAAAATGGCCACTTCAAGATATAACCGAAGCGTTTATTGCGATAGCCGCTGATCACATTGAGATCGCTAGCCTCCTTCACGACGACGGTGGCTCGAAATTATCGGTTATTGGACCGTAATGAGATGTTAATTAAGGCTTGTCGATGTCGGTAAAAGTGCTACCTGTCTTGCCTCGTTTGTAACCGTGTCAAAACTTTCGACGCTATCTCTGCGCTCCCGGAATAACCCGGTGAGGTGTAAAATTTATCGAGTTCGATGGATAATGTAGTTGGAGGAAAAGAGGGTGTCCCTTATCTCGATAGTGGATGTGTAAACATTAGGTCACTTAACTTTCGACAGTTTCGGATTAAATGTATTCAGATTTTTGTTCCCGATTAAAGGTTTGATAACAATTTGATTGAGTTTGTTTTATACGGACTATGATTTTGAACAATAATTAATATTAATATTGTTAATGCTTTTCTTGTTGTTCATTAAGTCTGTCGATAAAAGAGCCAATACCTTGTATTCTTGCTTCCTCTATGTATCTGCTCTAACTCAATACTTCTTAGAGTAAAAGGGTCGTTAACCAATCCTGAAAGGGATTACAGAAACTTGTTTGGCTAATGTCTGAAAGGTTAACATATTACAAGTAAATTCTAAAATAGGTCTTTCAAATTGTACAACGCTTTACTTCTACAAGGGCCAAGTATGACATTGGCCATTGTAACTAGAAGATTACAGGATTTCTGATGACATCCGTTGTTGTGCGGTACACTGCTCAAGGAAGCTCGTCTAAATAATAATGATAATTTTTATTGCCCAACAGACGAATCTAATTACAGGACAATGAATATAAACTAAGAATACAATGATAAAACATCAATCAAAAGTTTATTTAAACTAAGAGGGCGACCTGAAATGTTTCCGGAATAGGCAAGAGATGGCGCACAAAGGCTGAAGTGGATTAATTAGTCGGCTTTTTATGGCAACTGTCAGAATTTCAGACGTCTACCGTCAATAATTATTGTTTAAGAATGTGTTTTGTGTAGCAAGTCAGACGGTTTCACAAAAGTGGATAAAATCGAATATCGTGCAGTGATAAAACACTTATGGATGGCTGGAAATTCATAGCGGGAGTATTCTATCATTTTCGACCATCAGTTTCTGGGTAAGCGAGTTCAAACGTGGCCGCACAAGGACAAGTGACGAACCATGCAGCGGACGCTCAAAAACCGCTACCAACGATGAAAATGGTCGACAAGATTCATGATGTCGTATAGCCGATCGCCGATTGAAGCTGAAAGAGATAGAAGAGACAACAGACTTCTCAGAAGAATGCGTTGGCCATATCCTACACGAAATTTTGGGTAACGCGAAAACGAAATCGGGTGACTGTTTCAGAGGAGTGTCTGGCCAGGATCCAACGCGATTCTTCATGCTTTTCGTAACCGTGGATGAGACTTGCATCCACCACCACATACCGGAGAGCAAGGAGCAGTCGAAGCAGTGTACCTTTCCGGGCGAATCGGCTCCGCAGAAAGCAAAGACCGTTCCATCGACCGGGACCATCTTTTAGGATTCCCAAGGAGTGATCCTCATCGACTATCTGTAGAAGGGAAGGACGATCACGGGGCAATGCTGCAGCGATTTATTGACCAGATTCGACGCAGTATTGAAGGAGAAACGGCCTTCTTTGCTGCGGAAAAAGGTGCTGTTCCACCACGACAATCCCGCATCGTTATATCCAAAATGAATGCGTGGCGATAGGTATTGGTCTCTCATCCTTCACATTCATCGGACCTAGGAGGAAAGAGATTTGTCGCAAATGAGGAGGTCATCGCCGCTACAGATGGTTACCTCGCAGAGCTCGAAACATCCTACTTTTCCGAAGACTTGAAGAGACTGGAGCACCGTCTGAAAAAGTATATTGCTCTTCGAGGAGACTACACCAATACTGTGTTTTTTT
The DNA here is from genome assembly GCA_023509865.1 of Trypoxylus dichotomus. Lineage (NCBI taxonomy): Eukaryota > Metazoa > Arthropoda > Insecta > Coleoptera > Scarabaeidae > Trypoxylus > Trypoxylus dichotomus. Next base: position 2,179,228 of record CM042076.1, read on the forward strand.
TTGGTGATTCCGGAAGTATTTCAAGTTGCCCTCGCATCTACGGGACAATGAATATAAACTAATAATACAATAATAAAACATAAACCAAAAGTTAAGAAGAACTTATTAATTTTACCAGAGGGGAAAAATGAATATCATCACCAGCATTAATTTCATTGGCGGTGGTACATATTCTGTATATTGGTGATTTAATTTAAACGTTGGTGTTGGCACAGGGGCAGTAGATGACCAGAGACAGGCGAGTATTTTGAGACAGCGTAATATAGCGAACTCCTTCAAGTAGTGAGGGAATGTCAATCTTATTGGTCACCAGGTTGTAGACAAATCTCATATCAGCTTGACGACGTCTTGATCGTAAGGACTGCATTTAAAAGCAGAATATTATGATAATATCCCTGTATTGGACATACCCCATATTGTTTAAATTGTGCATAAAATTAAGTTTTGAACTTTTGTACATAATATACGATGGCAACTAATAACTTATTATGATGTAGTTTAGTGAGAAAAAGTTGTTAGCGTTGTGCAGAACATTTCCACGCATACAGGATAATACAGAGGGTACGTTTACTATTAAGTTAGTTTTAGAAAATGCTATACAGATATTATAAATAGATTGTAGACGCTAAAACTTATTTCAGCCCCGGTACTAGTAAATGTCATACTAGGACTTAATTCCATTAATGCACAAACTTGAATTTCGATATAACTGACATTCTTCACAAGGACATTTTCATTTCTGTTATTTATTAATGTAAACGTTGTTTCAAAACGTCGGACTATCTTACGAATAGTACTCGCGCTAGGTATTGATATTTTCGGATTATTTACTGCTGAATTGCCACCGTAATATTGTCTTACTATAAATAGTTTTTCATCGGGCGTATAATACTCCATTTTTTATAAAATTATATATAGTTATAAAACTATAGAACCGTACCTAAATATCCAGCGACGCCTTATTAAGAAATGAACGAAATGAATTACGTATGAATAGCGATATATCCACCTCACCTCGCAGTAATACGGAATGAGGGCTTCATTGAATGCATTCAAATTGAAAAGACCGATGTGAGGATGAGATGACCTTTAGATGAAGCTAGCATACTAACACACAATTGCCCTGCAGAATAGCATGCGTATTTCTCTACTTTAATAATAATAATAATAATATCTTTATTGCCCAACAGAAAATAATTCCATTTACAGGACAATGCGGGAATAATGTAACCTAGCATATATAGTAATAATATACAGCGCAGTAATAAATTAATATTAATCGAAAATGATACAACTGAATCATAAACATAAAAATAGCTCGGTGACACCAGAGTGCAAGAACGAAATAGGACGACAATGTAAATCCATGTAGACACTTCAACAAAAAGGATCATCAAGTAATTCATTGGCATTTCTAATCATATGCGTAATGGGTGCTTTAAGCAGAACATTAGTTTTGTATGACGGGACCTTAAAATTAGGGAAGGACCTGGTATCATACTGAGGTACCACAAAATTAATTTTGGAGAGAAGGGATGGAGCGTCAATAGCGTGATTAATCAGTTTAAGTAGAAATTAGCTGCTAAATTCATTTCTTCGATCCGATAACGATACAAAGCCGTGTCTCGTCAGCAGACCAGCATAATCAAAATCGCGTCCAGGGTAAGTGCCGTCAATTGTGAAGGACAGGTATTTCAAAAATCGTTTTTGCACTCTTTCAAGTAGTACTTGCAGATGGAGATAGTGAGGATACCAAATTATGGAGGCATTCTCCAACCCAGTATGGACAAGCAAATAGTATAATGCTTTTAGCGAGGGAGGATTATTGAATGATCTGCAGGATCGTATGAGAAATCCTAAGAATTTCATCGCAGAATTTCGTACGGATAGTATGTGGTCTGCAAACGACAAATTTGCATCAAACAGCACGCCCAGGTCCATCACAGACGAGTGCCTAGGAACAATAGCCTGACTCACAGCATAATGAAAATTGTAGAGTCTATGACATCTAGAGTAGCTTACAACAGCACGCTTATCCAGATTCAAATGAATTCCATTCTGTGTACACCATCTAACAATAGTATCCACACTGTTCTGGAGAAACAAACAAACTGCCGGGGAGGTTATGGTACTGTAGATCTTAAGATCGTTCGCGTATGCCAGTACATTGCAGTCCAGCCCCTGTAGGAGATCATCCAAATAAATATTAAACAAAAGGGGACCCAAATTGGATCCCTGGAACACACCAGAGGAAGCAGAAAATGTTAAGGATGCATATCTATTGTAGTGAACATAGCATGAACGATCAGTTAAATACGAGCGGATCAATTGTGTTACACTTGGCGGAAAACCAAAACTACTCAGCTTAGATACCATAAGGGAATGATTGATAGTATCAAATGCTTTACTAAAATCGGGGTATAATACATCTACTTATTGACGTCGTTCCATGGATTCAGCAATATGCTGTGCTAACTCAGCAAGGTTGGTTGTAGTAGACCTTCCTGGAATGAAACCATGTTGTCGCGAAGATACACTAACGTAAATTCTGTGAGACAGAAGACATTCAAAAATGTTTGCAAACTTTGTTAACTTATGGAAATCTTATTTCATCCTCGTCTTATTCACAATTAATCGACATATCGAAAATGCGCTCATGGTATATATTGCAATGAGAAAAACTGTGTTTCATGAAAGGCAACTCTTTATAGAAGAATTTCCGTGGAAGATTTCAATTTGTCCTTTCAAAAAACCGCAAAATAATACTTGTGGAACCTATGACAGAACGGATCGGAGGAACACAAGCACTTTAATTTCACAAATCGTTTCATTCGCGTCATACAATTAGATTCCACGCTCATTAATAGAGTGAGCTCCAACAAACATGTTTATCGTGGCCCTCAATTTAACTTGATCTATAGCCACTATTTGCGTAAAGTTACTATTCGGACGGCTTTAGTATACACTGAGCGAAATGATCGACGACTAACGTTGAACGGTACGCGGGACCTTTTCTTAGTTCCACTACGAGATAGAGATAGCCTTACGCGGATCATGTAAACTAAGCGTATAAAGCGCCATCACGAAACTGCGTATAATAAAACATTAATAGAGATATCAAACGTCGTTCCCGACGAAGTTAACAACGCATCATCTTCACGTTCGTCTTAAATTACGTTCTGCCATTATTGTCGGATGGATCGTGGCGTTTTTCTTGTGATTGCGTAAATAAACGTTGTACAGGATTTGATATGGTAAGTAACTACGTATATGAGGAGATTTATTTATCAATTAAGCTGTCAGAATCTAATGCACTTGTAGAAAGACTGGGAACGATTTATTCATTATATTTGTGCCGTAATACATCGTGGTAAGTAATAATAACAATAAGAATAATATTTATTGCTCCATAATGGCAAACATCCAATTATAGAACGAAAAAAATCAATTGTACGTAAAGTTACGAGGGTTACACTATATATTTTGAGATGCCATGAAAGTAAGGAAGTTAGTTAACTCTACATTTCTAAGTATAGTGAAATCTCCCTTGAACGGACACCAACGGGACCAACTGAAGATGTCCGTTCAGGAGGGGTGTCCGCATAAAAGAAATATGTAGTAGATACAACAAAAATCGTGTTTTAACGAAAAATGAATATATTAAAGAAACTGGGACATTTAAATGTCATATGTATATAAATGTTTTTAAAATAAATAAGAAACCTTAAACTCAAGAAAAAAAAGTTTATTTCCTTTAGATATATATATACAGTATAATATATGTATGTACATAGATACATAGATGTAGTATGTAATACAAAACAATGAAATGAATAGTCACTTTAAGGACGCAAAAATTCATATATTGTTGTTTGTCTTCTCTTTTTCTTTAAAATAGCGTCTTGAAATCGTATTTCTAATTTAGAAAGAAGCTCCAAAGACTTTGTATCTCCGTGATTTTCGACAAAACTTTTGAGTTGCTTGGTCAGGGTAATAGCTTTACCATAATTTGGGATAGCTTCTGTTGGCACTGTAACCTTATCGACATCAGAATCTTCCGAAAGTTCTTGTATTTCAACTGGATTTGCAATTTCTTGTTCCGAATCTGCATCTTCAACATACAAATCTTCATCTACGTTCAAAAAATCATTAAGGTTTTCATTATCCGTCAATTTCAATAGATTCTTATTTTTGAAGATATCTGAAAGTACACTAAGAGGCAAATCATCTTCTAGGTCAGATGTATCAGCCTCAGTTAACTGGTCTTCACTTTGCATATTTACATGATTAAATCCTGCTTTGCGGAGGCAATTTTGAACTGTCTCTTTGGTTATTTGGTCCCAAGCGGTTTTTGCCAAATAAACTGCATCCAGTGGTGTTACTTTCTTTATTAACACTTAGAATACAACAAACAACCAAATAGACAACCAAAACGAACCAAGGAATTTAATAATTGTTATTACAAAGACGTTGTAATAGCGATCATCTTATCCAATACAACTTTCGAGTACATAAACAACTTTTTCGTCTTATGTAATTTCGCCTTAGGTAGCCGCCAATAGGAAACGTCGAAAATATTAGCCTATCATGCCATCGGACCATAGACTTAAACATATGGGGATCATGAAGAAAGCATTCATTGAAAAAACTTACATCCAGCAGGAAATCGATCATCCAAACTAACACCGTCTAATAAAGGTATTACTCCCACGTTAGCGGCTACATATGTTATTTCCCGCATTCCGCACGCGACTTCGTCGCCCTTTTCGGCTGGCCCTACGATTGTATGCCGCATCGTAGCGAAAAACGTCCAGTCACGATCCCCTCATTACTTCTTAGGATCGTTTAATTGGCCGCGATAATTGATTGCGTGCGTACAAGTGCTACCTCATCGTACGACAGCGGGGGTACGCGGTATCTCGCTGACCGTCCGGGTTCCTTGCGGACGACGAAGACCGCGGAGAAATGGTAGACGTGTGTGTATAGGAGATAGGACACGTGCTGCGCGTGCCAAGCAGATGACATAACCGCCAAGAAACCCACGGTATGTACGATCGCTTTCACGAGCAACACAAGCACACAATAGAAAGGAGATCGATTTGTACTGGTAAAGTGTAGCTGCAAATTAATGCTGATACCACTGTAATAGGTGGAGTATGAGAAATATAGATGTTGCGGTTACGTTACAGTTAATAGGATATATTTCACGAATTTACACCCTTCTATATTTCATTAGTTTCAATCCCATTACAATAGGTTTGCTCACAACGATTGGAAGGACTGTTTGGTTGTGTAATTCACAGGTTCGCAGTAAACTCCATTCCACGAAAACTAATAATTTTTTCGTTTCAAGAGTACATGGTGTGGTAACTTAAATGGGGGCGTCTGGAACATTTTTCACAAGTCAAAATGATGAAATTTCAACTGAAGATTTTGATGATTGGATTGTAGAGAAATTATCCATCATGGCGAAATACGTAATATTCTAACGTTGGAGAAGGATCTAGAAAGAGTCATTACAATTTTCATATGGTTTCAAATCTTTAGAAACGACTATCGTCTACATTAGTCGTCTTGTGCCGATTTTGGTTTTAGAATCGTATTTTATATGACTGGAAATACCATTTGGTGAGCCTTGAATCAAATACAAGATGGGTGAAATTTCGACAAAATTTCAAAGCATGACTAACAGGACCAGAAATTGCTGCCGAAATGGATCGCCTTGATAATTTATTTGAGTGTCAGAACTAATACGGACAACAAACCTCTGCTCTGATTCTTTCTTCAGCGGAATTTGTCCGTTTCGATCTTGAAATCTTGTAGCAAAAGTAAATGATCCTCTTCAATTAGATTTTGATTTAATAATTTTCTTTCAAAGAACTGTCTCGATATATCCAAGTCATCTTTAGAAAATATTATATGCTTTTCCTTTACGACGAAGCCTAAAATTGTCTTTAACACTGCATAAACCGTATATTATCGTGTATAACGAACTAGACCCGTTCGGCTAGCAAACAACGGTGTCTTGTTTTTCCCCAGTAGAGTTAAACTTTTCTTTAATTTAATTAATTTGTTTCAAAGAAACCGTTATAATAACTAAATTAACTGTTACACCTCTTAATTTACATAATACATATGTATTGCTAATAGTAATAGAAAAATAGAAGCTTTATTTCTTCCTTATTTTCTGTATGTCGCGAATAATCTTCTTTACCAGTGCCAATTCTCGAGAGAATTTTCCTTTATGCTCTTCGGAAACTTCACGCATACTTTCTGCAAAAACAATCAATATGATTGTATACGACAGTATATGTGTTTCTAAGGGGATGAGACAATTTCGCGTTTTTGTTTCCTAAAGAGCCTTCAAGGACGACTTTAATACGGAGTCTTCCTCGAACGTCTTTTTTTCAGTATATTTACTCTAGAAGACATCACTATCCATTAGGGTTTTACAGGTTTCCTAAAAAGCTATATTCGTTTGGGATGTTGAGTAATTGTAAGAATGGTTAGTATGTAGAAAAAATAACAAACAATGTTTCTTACAAAATTTCTATGTTTGTAGTATATTGTAATGATGTGTATTATTAACTTATAACTCATTTAAAATATGAATGTTTTTCTGAATCCTTCTTATACTTCTATATTTGATATTTTCTCTTCAGTGTATGGTTCACGCCCTTATTTTGTTGTTGTTGTTGTTGGAGGCAAAATAGCGTTAGGACTCCCTCTTCTTTAATTTACTTGAGAAACGAATACCACCTGGATTAGTCCTCTTTGTGCCAAATTTGGTTTTAGAATCGTATTCTGTATGATTTGGGATAGCATTCGGTAAGCCTTGAACCAAATCCAAGATGGGCGAAATTCCGAGGAGATTTCGAAGGGACAGAGTTGAGATTTTAAAAGTGGAAAGACATCCTGTCAAAACCAACATGCCAATGGTCCTTCCGTAATGGTAACTGCAAGACCGACGAGTATGCATCAGAGGTTTGTGGAAGATACTGGCTCTCTTAGAGCTTGAACGCCCGGTCGAGGGCGACAGTAGCGATAATAGCCGATCTCAAAACAAAAGTAATGTGACGGCTACCCAGGCGTTCTCGTTTGAAATAATATGCTATGTGCAATCTTTAGCTCTCTGCTATTGCGCCCCAAAGAAGGGAAAAAGGCAATAGCCAGCAAATGTGCGAAATGCGCACCGACAAGTAAAACGGAGCGATGAAGCCGACATTACATATAGAAAAATGGTTCGTGAAACTCGTCCGCTAGGACGAACAACTAAATGAAAAAATGTCTAAGTCCCAATACGATAAAGGACCGGACAAACGTACAAAAGACAACGGGCGCTGCGGCCGCCACGGCCGTCAACACGAAGCGGAGTGATCGTACTTGTAGAAGATGTTTATACATGCGCGCCGACGACCCTACCAAAATGAATCCCGACACAAACTTAACAGAAGACTAAAAATATGTATAGACGACAACGGACACAGTAGGCTAGACGAGCGATGATAGAAAATCGAAAATTTGTACTCATTAAAGAAATCTATACATGCGCTCCGACAACCTTACCAGAATGTATAGACGACAACGTCCTCTACGATTCCCGCCAAAACTTGAAACTATTAGAAACTTCCAGTATTCGTCCGACGACGTTACTGTAAACGTTACGACGAGGTACGAAAGGTGACCGAGAGTGCACGATCGCTAATACCTCGACCGTCACGCGGGGGTCGACTGCCCGTACTTGTATATATATTAAGTATTAAGGAAACTCCCATTATTTGTTCGACGACGTTGCACTTAATGACTTTTAAATTAGACACCATTAGCTAGAGTATTGCGGCTTGCATACATATACAATGTGTAATGTACATACATATTAAAATAAAATTGGATATATTCTAAATAAATAAATGATAAAAATGAAAATAAGGTAATATTCTCAATTAAAATAAGGTGATAATGCTAACCCATACGGTTGCAAAGAAGATAAAATACATAAAGTAGTAAAACAATGGATTAAACAAAATACATTTCCTTAGAAACTTAAAATTCATTTACAAAAACACAAAAACAATGTTAAGTCCTTAACAATAACAATATCACTAAATTCACATTCTCTTATAGTCTACTTACGTATTAGTTTACTTACTCATAATAGATCAAGCAATGCTAATAACCTAAGGCAATATAAAGACAATATAATCTATCGTTCTCGTACTTAATTAGTTCTAAATTAATTAGATTTTAACGATAGGACATTGGGGACCACCAACGGTAGTATTATACAAGACGCCATCTTCGGTACGTGCACCTATTGGACGCGGGTTTGCTTTTACTAATACCCCCTGTTGTTATATTTATTGAGCTCCACTAAAATTTAGATGTATTGGAAATTTACGACCTAATTTCGGTTTTTAATTGCGTATTTATTGACGTGTACTATGCCTAGTGCACGGCTAGTATTAAATTTTTCTTCAACCAAAAAGAAAAAAAAAACAAGGAAAGAAAAGAACGTTGACATGTGAATCGTAAAATTTTTGATGTCATAATTATTATTACAAAAAGAAGAACGGGGAGACGTAGATAGTTTCGTGCTTACAGGTTTAGAATTGGTTTCGTGCAACGTCGTAAATGAAGCGTGCAAATTGTGATATGCACCATAGGCGTGCAATAAATAAGGTAGATCTACTGTAACTAGTTTGGAACAGATTTTTTCGAACAATAACTGAAACCGTGGATGGGGGTGGTCATGGGGGTTATTTATTCTGATCTTTCCCGTGCTTTTGATCTGATTGATCATAAGTTGTTGGAGAAATTGAGTTTTTTCGGTGTCAACAGGAATTTCCTAAGATTAATTCGATCATATCCTCTAAACAGACTTTATTACGTTTATTTTAATGGATTTACATCTCGAACTTTTACTTCACCTCCCCTGGAGTGTCTCAAAGATCGAACCTCGGCCCGCTCCTCTTTAATATATATATCGACGATCTCTTAAAGTCCACTAACTGCCCTTTATTAGCCTATGGTGATGATATTAAAATCTACCACGCCGTTAACTCCTTCAACGATGTTAACCTTTTGCAGCGTAATTTGAACATGATTTACACCTGGTGTGTGCATAATAATTTAAAATTAAATATATATAAGTGATTCTTCATGTCTTTTACAAAAAGGGTGTGTAGAATCGATTCTCCGTATTGTATTAACAATATTAATATTGCTCGTCAAGCTTCTATTAAAGATTTAGGTGTGATATATGATGAAAAGTTTACCTTCTCTAACCATGTGTCAGATGTCACGATAGCCGCTTCTAAATTATTAGGATTTATTTTTCGCACTTGTAAGGATTTTACTAACATTGATGCAATAAAGACTCTTTTCTTTGCTTACGCGGTTTCCAAGCTCGAATATACATCCGTGGCTTGGTATCCTTTCTACAACATCCAAATCAATCTTCTTGAGCAGATTCAGCGCAAATTTTTTAAATATCTATCGTATACATATAACGATGGGCGGTATCCTACGCCGAGCTAATTCAGAGGTATGACTTTGTAGCGCTTGTTGAAAGAAGAAACCGTATTAGTGCTTCATTTATGCAAAACATTCTCCCTGGAAGAATTCACTCTCGTGGTTTATTGTCTGGAGTTGGTCCCATTGTGCCACGCCTGGAATCGAGGTCGCATGATCTGCTACAGATCTCTACAGCTAGGATGAACGTGCTGTGATGAATGCCGTTGGTAGACTCGGCAAGAAACTTTAATAATTACAACTTAGATTGTCTTAGTTTGTCGTGTTTTCATTTTTATAATTTTGATGTTTTACATTGTTGGTATTTCATTTTTCTTTCCATTATTTACTTAATGTATTGATATATATATATATAGATATTTTTCTTGGCTTGGTTTTAATACATTACATGTATTACCTTTTATTTAATATTGTGCCCAATTTGCTGGGAATTTAATAAATTATTATTATTAATTTCAAACAATTTGTAATATATTTCAGCAAACATCAGAAAAACAATATTCTCCATTACTAACAATGTTACTAATCTAAAATCACGAAACTAAATAAATACGTCTTCCTTAAGGAGAAGCCCTCTATAAACCTGTTATCAAACTTTAATGTTTTTGATATCCATTGTCAAAAACTTTTTAACGTGAAAAGTATTTCAGAAGCTGCCATTTAAGATATCGAGCCACGACCTAATTCTCCATAGTAACCTGTAATAAATATGGTTTTTGCACGTAGATATTTTTTTGCGCATAATGCGAGTGTCACCTTGGAACATAAATTTTCCATTATTTAGATGGATGCCTCTAAGATTCTACTGGTTGTACGAGTACGTATATACGTATGTACATACACGTATTCAAATACAGATGGACAAGGTCAGGTCCGATTATAATGCGTACACAGATCTAAGCTTTCAATCTTCAATACCACCGGGAGAGCCTCCGCGACGGAGCTCTCTCTCTGCTTTTAAGCCTTGTCAGAACACCACTTAAATGTAATCGGGAGTACGCATCGCTGGCAAGTAAAACTACTCGTTCGTACTTTAGGTACGGGGAAGAGCGTTTTATGTATCAAACATAATAATCTCGATACAATGGAAGTCAATCTCTAAAAGAATCGCCGTTAATAACCGTTGCGATCGGTCGTGTCCGTCTCGCATTTTGCGGAGGATTAAATCCGTTGTAAATATTCATCGCGCGCATTACGGAACTTTGCTGGCGTTCGGGGGCGCTTTTAAGAAAGCGACGGATGAATTTCTACGTTGCCGTGTTTTATTTGGTTTCGCCTCTGCGCGTTTTAAAACGTTACAATAAGGGTAAAGACCGTAAAAATGTATGCAACGGAAACACTCACGATGTGTACAGTCATGTAAATACTTTCGCGACTGTTCGTTGTATTCTTTAAATAATCGAAAGTACTCACGATTAACTAACGTAATTATATTACTGACTGATAAAAATATCAGTCTCGGAGGGACTCGAACCCACGACTTCTACGTTCACCGCGTATTGTGCTACTATTACAACACGAAAGCACTGGTGTAAGTAAGGTAAGTATTGCGTATTTGGGAATGTGTAATTGGATTTTATTCATGGAACATCAGTCATTAATGATTGCTAAATTTTCCTCTAAACTTAAAGAGTTCACTTCCGAGCTAATAGTGGTATAAATTTTTAAATCGTCCGCATAAGCGAGAATATGGGAGTCGGGGGAAAATAAAAGGTCGTTTACGTATATGTTAAATAGAAGTGGACCCAAGTTTGAGGCCCGATGTACATCTGTAGATGCAATAAAAGTGCGAGACTGAAATTCGTTTTAATGGACATAGCATTAACGATTACTGAGATATGACCGAATTAAAGAAACAACCGCTGCACAGGAACTAATGGCAGATAGCTTCGATGTCAATATTGTATGCCAAAGGCTTTGCATAAGGGGATCCCTTTAACAGGTATGCATATGATTTTTTTAGATAAGGTTTTCTTGTATTAGTGCGTTGATTTTCTTTTCATATTAATTTCTAAAATAGATAAAAGAAGTGAGATTACCAATAGGTTTGTCGCAACAAAAACGCTAATACGATGTAAAGTAAGAGAAATAGCCGCTTCTTTGGGACATTCTACATTCAGTGGCTTCTTCTGGTTGGCTCAATAAATTTAGAATCCGCCACAATATAAGTTTCAAAGCGATTTCAGGAGAAGGAGGTTCGGTTAATGCTGAAGACGTTTCATCGTTTTTAAAAAAATGTCCCTCTTTGATTAAGGGATATTCACCGAGAGATATCTATAATGCCGATGAGACAGGCCTGTATTTTAGGGCTCTACCCGACAAAACGCTCACATTAAAGAAGGAAAAATGTGTTGGGGTAAGTATCCCAAAGAGAGGTTTACAATTTTGCATTGTGCAAATATGGCGGGTGAAAAAGAAAAACTCCTAGTCATTGGTAGGGCAGCTAAACGCAGAGCTTTTAAAAATATTAATATAAATAACCCGCCTGTAACTTGAAAATACAATAAGAAAGCTTGGATGACAGGACAAATTATGACAGAGTGGTTGCAAGACCTAGATTGGAAAATGGCTAAAGAAAAAAGAAACATTTTGTTATTTTTAGACAATGCGGGATCTCATCCGAAAGACGTTCGCTTAAATAATATAAAAATATTATTTTTACCCCCTAATTGTACATCAGCTTGTCAACCACTTCACCAGGGGATTATAAAGAATTTGAAACTTTTTACCGAAGTCTAATACTCAAACATCTGCTAGTAAACATTGAAACCGCTGGTACAGCTTTTGAGTTAATAAAGAAAATTACACCACTGGATGCAGTTTATTTGGCAAAAACCGCTTGGGACCAAATAACCAAAGAGACAGTTCAAAATTGCTTCCGCAAAGCAGGATTTAATCATGTAAATATGCAAAGTGAAGACCAGTTAACTGAGGCTGATACATCTGACCTAGAAGATGATTTGCCTCTTAGTGTACTTTCAGATATCCTCAAAAATAAGAATTTATAGAAATTGAGGGATAATGAAAACCTTAACGATTTTTTGAACGTATATGAAGATTTGTACGTTGAAGATTCAGATTCAGAACAAGAAATTGCAAATCCACTTGAAATACAAGAACATTCGGAAGATTCTTATGTCGATGACGTTCCAATGCCAACAGAAGCTATTCCAAATTATGGTAAAGCTATTACCCTGACCAAGCAGCTCAAAAGTTTTGTCGAAAATCACGGAGATACAGAGTCTTTAGAATTTCTTTCTAAATTAGAAATACGATTTCAAGACGCCATTTTAAAGAAAAAGAGAAGACAAACAACAATATATGAATTTTTGCTTCCTTAAAGTGACTATTCATTTCATTGTTTTGTATTACATACTATATCTATGTATCTATGTACATATATTATACTTTGTATGTATATGTCTAAAGGAAACAAACTTTTTTTTCTTAAGTTTAAAGTTTCTTATTTATTTTAAAAACATTTATATACATCTACGATTTAAATGTCCCAGTTTCTTTAATATATTCATTTTTCGTTAAAACACGATTTTTGTTGTATCTACTACATATTTCTTTTATGCGGACACCCCTCCTGAACGGACATCTTCTGTTGGTCCCGTTGGTGTCCGTTCAAGGGAGATTTCACTGTATATCATATCCATTTGTAGACGTTCATCAAGGTTTTCGCTAATTTATTGGGTGATTTTATCTAAATTGGTTAGTTGAACGACCATTGATAAAGCCATGCTGGTAAAGAGAAAGATATGGTTTAACGCAACTATATAATGTATCGTATAAAAGCTGTTGGAAGACCTTACCACAATCAGATAAAATATTTATAGGTCAATAGTTATGAATAATAGTTATAAGTATCGTTAATTATTATTAAAGAAAATTATTGTTTTAAGAATTTTCCTGTCCTCAGTATTACAACTAGGCATTTCCCAAAACAAGCGATTGAAATTTTAAGGAATTTCTAGCATTTATAATTGCATAAAACGTAGCAGAAACCAAATATTATTTTAAGAAATATAAACGAAAAAAACTTCTTTAAATACGTGCTTATTATTTCTCCGAAAAGCTATTAGAGACCTCCTAAAAATGTAATTTCTTTATATATTAATATTATTAGCATACCTAAGAAATTCCAACGTGATCGCTATATCCTACACGTCGTATAAATATGTTCTTTTACTCAATGCAACCTATAGAATTTCAATTATTTATTTCTACCCGTAGAAGATTTATTAGGAGGAGAACAATGAATTTATTACCGTTATCGGATGATAAATTTTTTAAAGAGGCACGGCTAAATGAACGAGTACATTAACGGAGAAGCATCTCCTTTTTATTGTCGTTTTTAACATTCCGAAAGTTAAAAGTACTTGCTAGGATTTAAATTACCAAAAAGAATATGCATATACCCGATAATAATAATGAGAAAAAAACTCTTCAAAGCGACTATTGCACAAAAATTAGCTTGTTAATGTAAATGAGAATCGTAAATAGAAAGGACACCTTTGCATTTACGAAGAATATTCCTTGACTACCTTGTTTTGTGGTCTTTAGAGCGTATTTGCCGTAAATAATTTTGAGATCATTTTAAATAATCTTTGAAGTCGTTTTTCTGTTTTGCAGTTTAATAAATTATTTGAGGTATCATGAAAAGTTAGAAAAGACAGTTTTCGTAGAAATATGAAGACAGTAACACCACGTACATACCAGGCCGACCTGAAATCTTTTCGGAATCGACAAAAAAAGCACGGTATTGGTGTGGCATTTTATTTTTCGATATGGTCTCCTCGAAGATCAACATACTTTTTCAAGTCTCTTCAAGCCGTCGAAAAAGTAGGATGTTTCGAGGTTTGCAAAATAGCCATCTGTAGCGGCGATGACCTCCTCATTTGGGGCAAATCTCTTTCCTCGCAGTGATTCTTTACTTTCTTCGGAGCAGATTCGGCCGCAAAAGTCCACTGTTTCGACTGTTTCTTGGTCTCCAGTATGTAGTGGTGGATTCACATCTCATCCACGGTAACAAAACGAATGAAGAAATCTCTTGCATTGCGTTGGATCCTGGCCAGACACTCCTTACTCCGTAACCATAAGGAACCCATTACACGTACGAAGGGAGGTCTAGAAAATAAGACAATAAATCTATTTTTCCTTTTTAATATAATCGCTCTTAAGCACAATACATTTATTAGATTTATGAATTAATTTTTCTAAACCATCATAAAAATATTTTTTATCTTTCGCCTCAAAATGGGCCAAAGTTGCTTCCTTTACCTCATTGTCGTCGGAAAACTTTCTTCCACGTAAGTCTTTTTTAAATTGGGGAACAAATAAAAATCACTAGGTGCCAGGTCTGGACTGTAGGGTGGATGGACTATTGATTGAAAGCCATGCTTGTGCAGAGCAGCCATTGCAATTTTGCTCTTGTGAACCGGCGCATTGTCTTGCAAGAGCAATACACCCTTTGTCAATTTTCCTCGACGTTTTTCCTTGATGGCCTCCTTTAATTTTTCTAATATCGCTGCGTAATATTCTCCGGTTATGCTGCTACCTTTTTCTTTGTAATCAATCAATAATATCCCCTCACAATCCCAAAAAACAGTAGCCATCAACTTTCCAGCCGATTCTGACACTTTGAATTTCTATGGCGGTGGTGTTCCCTTTTTATGTCATTGCATGGACTCCTGATTGGCCTCAGGCTTAAAGTGATGAACCCATGTTTCATCTCCGGTAAAACACCATTCCAAAATCTGTGCAGGTTTGTCTCCACACAGCTCCAAAAATTGTTTGAACGCACAGACGCGCTGCTGTTTCTGCTGCGGCGGAGGCATTCACGGTATCCATCTTGCACAGACTCTTGTTATACCCCGGTAGTCATGTAGGATACGCAAAATGGTGATATCTGATACTCCAACTAATGTAGATAATTGTTTTTTCTTCAAACGGACATCTTGCAGTAGAAATTTTTGCACTTTTTGACGATGTCTGATGTGGTGGCCTCAACTTGCCGTCCTGAGCGGGGGTCGTCTTCAATCGACTCCCGATCATGTTTAAAAAGACCATGCCACTTATAAATCATTGATTTACTAGGGCACTGTTCTCCATAAACGGTTTCCATTTCATTCAATATGGTTTGAGCGTTCTTTCCTTGCTTTGTAAGGAACTTTATCACAGCACGGTGTTCAATTTCCTCCATTGTTTCAGTTTTCTTCCGCATTGACTTGTTTAGCAGGCAACTATTCGTAAACGACTGACGCTATAGGGCTGCAACTTAACTTATATACTAATGATGAGTCGCCAATCAGAATGACACCTGGCGAGCGCCACTATCCTCACTCCATCCCCTCCATTCCACGAACTTCTGGACCTTCCCTCGTACACCATACATACAGTTTTACATCACACCGATGGCAACACCTTTTGGCGTGAGCATACTACCATCCTTCAGCCTCTTCTACTACCTACAGTTACACCGTTGTATAGCAATTGTGACATCGTATTCAGATTCTATGGGATCAATTCTCATAGGAAGCAAAGTCAATTGAGCCAGGCGGAAGTGTTTAAATTGAAACAAATCTTCAAACCATGGATTCCGTTAAGTAAATTAATTAATTAAAATTAAAAATAAAGGTGTCACCTTCATAAATACACCCGTTACGTTAATTTCAAAGTATCACTGACACTTAAAACACTCGGTAAGAAATAATCCATGTATAGAAAAAGCAATTATTTTATGAGCATAAGGAGATACGGAACCTATTCCACATTTTCTAAATAATGCATTCCTCGGTTGGAATTTTTATAATGTCGTATTTGCATTCTACCAGGTTCATTAGAACTTTGAGTATTTTCACAAACATATAATTAAAACTAGACAAGGATGAACAAAAAGGAAACCAACTATAAGAAAGAATAAAACTGCTATAATAGCCGATGTAGGAAATTTTTCGATTGTATGTACCGCAGGTATGCGTTCTATTGGAGTCAATTTATTGTAGGCAGTAAATTTCCTTTAAATCTGGAGAGATCTCTAACCGGCTAGCAAATTAATAGTTCCGTATAGAAGCCTCCAACCAATACATACAGTCGACTACAAAATTCTACGTACAAAATGCATTTTTTTAAATAGAGGACCCTACCACTTCGATATTGTGGCTTAGCCTCGATATCATGCGGCATTTTAGTTACAGCCATATCACAAAAGAACGCTTACAGGTAACTAACCGACTTTTTAACCTATTCCCGCATGAATATTTCTGATTGCCTCTATACATGAATAGTATTTAAATGTATTCAAATGGCGCATGTTCTTCACCGCACTGGACGGTAATATAGACGTGGTACGTCACGATATTCGTATAGTACCTAACAACAAAAACAAACACTCTTAAGCGCGCGACACCTTACCCAAAATAAAGATAAACACGCATAAAGCGGCGCCATCGGTCTCACCTTTGACCTACTAATGAGGCGCAGGTTTGAAAACACCATTTGTCATAATATCGATGCCCGCTTCGCCTCCTAGACGCGATCGTACACGTAGGTTACGTTATTACGTCGATATAAAGTGATGTATACGAGGAGCGTTAAATAAGAATTACCATTTTAATATTACTAACTGTAAAAGAAATTTTCGTGTTTTTTTCTTTGATTAATTTATCGTACTTTACATGGTGAAGTGATTATTACCTCTTGACTTTACAAAGAAATTACTATTTGTGGTAACTAGATTCTAAAATCACGTTTTGTGCGGTACTACGCAAATGTAACCGTTATTCACGGACACTAACCGATTGCGGATGAATGAAATAGCCCCTAAAATGGTGTCTGCAGACTTTATTACCGCTTTAACCGATCTCAAGACATAATTGTCTTCATTATTCGTATATTAAAACAAGTAATTTTTATTGTTAATAGCAGAAAAACACCCTACTTTTCCTGAGAAGACCATGCGGTGATATATGGACCTGTAAATTTAATGGTCTATGATTCATTCACAAACCTATGTGATAAGCTATAATTTTACTTTATGGACACCACTAGCTAATATTCCTTTTTACAACAAGAGAGCAAATATTGCATGAATAGCTTCTTCAGCAAACCACAGCAGCGAAGATGGACCTAGAGGGGCTTTAATAGTCACACAGAGATACTACATAATCTCTAATAGAACGCACATTGTAAAAAACGTAACAGTTCTAAAGAGATTTGGCAGTGATCATAGACTTGTAAGGGATAAAATGGAGGTAAACACTAAGCTAGAAAAGAATAAGCTTAAAGGTATCAGAAATTTCAGCAGATGAAATCAAAGACGCATTGAGTCATTGGGGGTTGGCTTAAGAGATAAAATAATTAACAATGGGAGAAGACAACGAACTAGAGTGGAAGATGTCATGGAAAGAGCGGCAAGGAGTAAATGGAAATCGACTGTATGAAATGGAAAAACCATATTCTCAATTGGTTCCTAGGTGGACCATGGCTAGACGACACAGGGGAGAGGGCTGGCAAGAACTGGTTAGGGGTGGCACAAGATTAGGTGGAAAGAAAAGAATGAGGCATATATTCAGGAGTGGTTGCTGCATGAAAGCGGGAAAGAGGTATGATTCCCCAAGAATTGTTTCACCATTCTAGCCTTGATCATGCTGTCAAGATGTTAAATGGCTTTAGCTGCTTGTAGAAATTAGGCACGTGGTCGCATACTTGTTTATAAATATTGAAACTAAACTACTCAAACTGGAAAGTGTTAGGTAATTAAATTGTCTACCATTTACTTTTATAAGATATCGATTTATTTTGATCAGATTGTTTCGATATTAAGTATAGGAATTCGTCGAATAATTTTTGTCTCTATTTTAGATCGTACCTTTATATTGTCGCCAATAATCGATAAAATTTACACACAAACGCGTATAATGACGATTTTAAGGAATTCACCTGTTACTAACCGAATATAGTCGACGGTAGGTATGCCTTCTTATGAATTATTTATAAGGGTCAATACCTCTAAGCGAAGTGAGGAAGCGTATAAGCGTTAAATTCCGATCCTTCAATTGTCGATTAATACTTTTTATGTCATCTGATAAGAATTTTACGATTTTCTCCGTCGAACGCGATTAATCCACCGTCCAACAAATTGAAAGGGAAACGCTAAACGTATTTTTTTCTAAAAGCTGAAATTTATTCCCGATCCTCGCAACCAGCACGAAGCCTATAAGTTCTTCCCTTTGTCTACCAGCGGGACGCAACAGATACCGTAGAATAGACGTCTCAATTCATGGAAAATGTTCCCACTGTTTGGACAACAGCGAGACGCGGTTGGTGTTCACGAAATTGGAATGTTCTCGTATGGGTGAGGTTCTTGTTCGTGCGTATACAAAACGTTCCTTTAATCGAATTAAGTAAACTATGCATTTTGTACAGATACCCGCGAGGAAAGCTTCCCGGTTGTCAAATTCAGATCTTAAAATTTGACAGGAAAATAGAGTGTGTTGTTTGTGCTGAAATTCACTCTGAGGGGGTGAAACACCCTTTCGAAAATTCACAAATTTTCAGTTTTCTTTCTAAATGCAAAAGTGGTATTTTATCGAAAAGTCTTTCAGAAAACGTGAATGTGGTACATACAGGGTGTTGTATTTAAGCGCCACCCTCTTAACGTTAGAGCTGATTATAATATTATGGAAAAAATAACCCAAATTATTCATCTTTAACATCTTTTATTGATTTTAAAGCATTTTTAATTATACAGGGTGTACAAGTCATACCTTATGCTGTTTAAAGCAAAGCTGTCTATATATAGCATACATATTTCTATGAAGTCTGCATTTAAACTATGTACTTAATACATGGACTGAAAAGTCCCGGGCCTAACAAAGAAAACACGGATTTTTTGGTCCAAAATTAGCTTTATTCATCAACGTAATCTCCATCAAGAGCAACGCAATCATTCCAGCGCCGCTCTAACATTTCAATACCACTTTTGTAGAACGATTTATCTTTTGTCTCAAAATAGGCCTCAGTTTCAGCGATAACCTCTTCATTCGTGCGAAATTTCTTACCGGCGAGCATTTTTTTGAGGTCTGCGAATAGCCAGTAGTCGCTGGGAGCCAAACCTGGCGAATACGGTGGATGTGGGAGCAATTCGAAGTTCAATTCATGTAGTTTTGCCATTGTTTTGATTGACTTGTGACGCGGTGCGTTGTCTCGATGAAGCAAAATTTTTTTCTTTGCCATATGCGGTCGTTTCTTTGCAATTTCGGCTTTCAAACGCTCCAATAACGCTATATAATATTCACTGTTGATGGTA
Source organism: Trypoxylus dichotomus (assembly GCA_023509865.1). Taxonomy (NCBI): domain Eukaryota; kingdom Metazoa; phylum Arthropoda; class Insecta; order Coleoptera; family Scarabaeidae; genus Trypoxylus; species Trypoxylus dichotomus. The sequence continues at coordinate 2,199,074 of CM042076.1, forward strand.
TTTCCTTTCTCAAGATAGTCGATGAATATTACACCACGCACATCCCAAAATACCGAGGCCATAACCTTTCCAGCCGATTGTTGTGCTTTCGGGCGCTTTGGACGAGGTTCACCAGTTGCTGTCCACTCAGATGAAGATCGTTTTGATTCCGGAGTGAAGTGATGGATCCATGCTTCATCCATTGTCACATATCGACGCAAAAATTCCGGTTTGTTATGTTTAAACATGGCCAAACACTGCTCAGAATCATCAACACGTTCTTGTTTTTGGTCAACAGTGAGCAAACGCGGCACCCACTTTGAACAGAGCTTTCTCATAGTCAAGTGCTCATGCAATATAAAGCCAATACGTTCTTTTGATATCTTTACGATGTCAGCTAACTCACGCAACTTCACTTTTCGATCATTCAAAACGATTTTGTGGATTTTTTTCATGCTTTCTGGTGTTACCGCCTCATCCACTGCGTTCTGCATCATCGGTGTCTCTACGACCACGTATGAAGTCAGCAAACCAACGTTTTATTGTTGTTTCTGATGGAGCGGAGTCCTCATAACTCTTTTCAAGCCATTGCCTCGCCTGAACGGTATTTTTTTCCCATCAAGAAGCAGTGTAAAATTAAAACACGAAATTGTTTTTGATCCATTGTTTTGAAAATAACAAAAGTAGCGTGACTCTTAGCACAATAACTTACAAACTAATGAATAGAATATCATGAAATTTTAACAGCTGTCTTTTGAAGGTTAGTGCTAACTGAGAGAAAGGTGACTACAATAAAATTAGCGTCATCTATGTGTTAGGCCCGGGACTTTTCAGCTCATGTGTTATAATTGAGTATGGCAATGAGAGTCGTTAAAATAGCTTAAAGCATAAGAAGCTTTAGCACCAAGAACAGTGAATGAATGCAAAAGTATCACATTGAAACTGACGATGGAAACGGAAGGTCTTGATTTGAAAAGGCAAAATTCGCGGGACGCTAGAATGGTCCAAGACGATTCTCTATATAACTTGTACCAGGCATATGCAAGCAAATTGATATATTTAATTGACTGTGTATTAGTGATTGCAATTTTATGACATTATTTTACAAATGAAAATTAGCATCATAATTTGAAATAAGAACCGGGTCAGAAAATCGTCAATTAAACCATCTCTTCCATATTCGAAGTCCATAGACGTCCGGTGGTTGAATCATACCTCTTGTTTTCTTTGGTATTGTCAGTATTTGCACACCTTTGTTGGATGGGACCTCTTTCTCCAAAGATTCTGGACAGTGGTCTGTCCATGTGTCTAAAGGTATAAGATAGTTTGGCCCAGTGCGTGATAAGTAAATATTAAGAAACCAATAGTTAAATGAATCAGTGATTAATTTACCTGAAGATGAGGCTTGAATAACAACGTTTGCACTTCGAAATAGGGTTTGCTGCGCTTGGGACTCAAACTTGTCACCAGGTTCTTCTAATACTATCAGTAGTGGAGACATAGGTTTACCACATGCAGATATTATCGAGAGAATAGTGTAACTGTGGGTTGTTGCCTGTATAGACTGAACCGCAGCTTCAGTTTTCTTCGTATAGTATGCTAAACTTAAAGATGTCCCTTAGAATAGAAAGATGTCACAATCGTAATAGCTGTCGCCAAATCAAAATTTCCATTTGTACATATGTATAACTTAACATATAACGACTCTATAAGGACTATCGAGAATGGATCGAAATATCTGGGAAAGGGTACAATAAAAAAAATCCACATTATTTTACGCTATTTACGGTCATAGCGTATAATCAGAAGTAAGCTCCGTTAAATTAACGTTATAATAACCACTAGAAAAGGTCCATTATTACAACATGCGTTCCATAAAGGATTCCAGCAGAAATTGCCTTCATATCTCATTTGCGGAATAACTTATAATTATAAGGATAAAAAGTATATACATATAAGAAAATATTTAATTATTATTTAAACTGCTGGCTGATCTATATGGTAATTAACTCCATCAATAATGGTTTCATGAATGCAATCGATAAATTCATACATCTAGATTTGCTAGCTTACTTAATTTAGCTATTGACTGCCTTTTACATTTTAAAATATCAAGGTGAGGTGAGTTGCCTGGGATTTGCAGCATCTAAATTAAAATAGTTTTCTTAATTATTTCAGCCCGCAAACTTTTATTTTTGAAGTGTAAAAATAGATGTATGGACGAGGGTCGATCTACGAGGGCGAATCAAATATTATAAACTGGACTTTTTACAACATTTATTGGTATAGTAACAAAAATTTTAATACACACCTTAATGTTCTATATAACCCCCTCTTTTATTCACACATTTTTCCCACTGTATCGGAACTTTTTCAATTCCGTCAGCAAAGAATCAATATGGTAGCCTCTGCAACCAATTGCACACGAACCATACCTTCGGGGGTCGTCAAAGTGGTGACCTCCCATTTCTTTTCTGAATGGCTCAAACATGTGGTAGTCACACAGTGACAGATCGGGACTGTGGGGAGGATGTTTCCAATGAATTTTAACCAACTTATTTTGGGACAATGCTGCTGTGTGTGGTCGTCCATTGTCATGGAGCAGACTCGCACTTCGAATGGGTATATCTCGCTTTTTTCGTCGATAGGCCAGTTCTTCTTCATCGAGCAGTTCTCAGTAGTACGCAGCATTAACTGTACGCCGTTGGTGGAGAAAATCAATGAGCAGTATGTTTCTGGAATTCCAAAAAAACCGCTGCAAGAACTTTTTCAGCAGAAAGACGGGTCTTGGCTTTCCACGGTACCGCTTCTCCAGGTTTTAGCCACTTGCACAGTACAGCCTTGCCCGCTTAAACTCTGGGATGTAATGGTGTATCTACGTCTCATCATAAGTGACGATGTGTCTCAACAAATCATCTTCCTCTGTCCGATATCGACATAAAAGTCTTTCACCCTGGGCAAGACGGTTGGCTTTTTGATCTTCCGTTAAGGGCCGAGGAAGCCATCTTGCCTTAGTTAACCCAAATCATCTGAAACGATTGATTGGGTACTCCCATATGATTTCCATATTGTAAGGCGGCGCTCACGTTCAATCAGCTCAGGGATCGCACGAATATTCGCCTCGCTAATGCTCTTTCCCGGTCGGGAATTTTCCTCTGACTTTTGGCTATCGGAAAATCTTTTGTGCCAGTAGTAGACTTGGGTCCTTGAAAGCGTCTTTTCAGCAAATTGTGCTGTCGACGTAACATTTTGTATAGATTTTACGCCCCCTCGTGATAAAAATTTAATAACAATACGTTGCTCAATAGACGTATGCACCTCTTGCTCAGAGATGATACTACTAACGGTCTATCTGCTCTGGAAACCCGAACCGTATATATATATATATATACATAGCGTGTTGTTCAGGCATTTCCATTAAAATTTTAAGTAAAATCAACAGAGATCTGATAATAGGAATACACACGTAGCTAAGTTGGTGAATGTAGATTTTTCTAGCCGAAAAGTCATGTTAGTACGGCGACATGTAAGATATCACAGTTCACTACATCGTCTTTCCTGAGGATAGGAACAATGCTGGGTTTCTTTCGAGTCGAAAGGAACACAACAATAACCAGCACCAGGTTGAAGATACTGGTTAATTCTTTGCAATCCTTGATGATGTAGCTTCGAATTAAATCGTCATCAACAAATTCCTTGAAAGGAGGAGGCGGCATGCCCTTCAGGACGTCACTCTCATCAATGGATTTAATAGTGAGTGGTAAGTGATTGCTTTAGATATCAGGTATCACTGTCTTTTTATCAGATAAAATGAAAACGTTTATGATATCTTGAGGATGGATATATTTATTAATAAGATCGAACAAGGCTACAAATAATGGAGCCAAACCGGACGACTCTAAGGTATCGTGATGTATGGTGTAGAAGGCCATGGTAAAATTTAGCAATACAAACGCAGTTATCCGACTGGACTCCTGTTAGTAACACAACAATCAGAGTCCATGTGCTCTCAAAACTTGTGTGGGATGGAGTTTACTGCGATACCCGTACACTTTCTTTGCAGCGATTATTAGATTAAAGTTAATATGATTGACTGGTACATGCTCATCAAACTGTTGGAGATATTTGGTATTAGAAAAGGAAACATTAAGTTGAAGAACCAAATTATACTTAAATTCACAATTTACTCCCAGACTGACACAAGTTACATGTGTCAAACAAGATATGAAGTCTTAAAATATTACTCAAATTTATTCTAATTCATTACAAATCGCCATTTTTATTGCAATTCTAACCGTACAGTATAAGACACGGTCTCAAAAAGAATACCAACATTATCGTATTTGCACAAAAATTAAGATTTAGAAAGTCCCAAGCGATGTAAAATCAGATCTTGATAACCAGAACTACTTTCCGCAGCAATAAAAATACCTCATTTCGTTTCAACAAGCTCTCGTAATCGCCTATTGAGATAAAAGCGTATCACGTTTTCAACGCTATAGTCTTGCTACCTTGCAAAGGAACCCATTTTCAGCCTACACATCGCCTCTAACGCCGTCAAGAGCAAGTAAACATTCGACGTTGGATGTTTTGTCGTCGCAATCTCTTGTATTTAAGCGAAGAAAAAAGAACTTAACGCTGTAATCTCGCCAGTATACGCTTTGCATCCGATTAAACACCTTCAATAGACTTTATAACGTTACATAACCTCACTTATGCGCGTTCGGCATTACAGAAATCTGTATCGCCTACGTCGTTTCGTCAAAATGGCGCGCGTTCTCTACGGCACGAATACCGATGGAAAATGGTTTTTTCTGCGTGATTTACGACGTTTAAATAAGAATGGACCGCAAAATTCGCCTTCAATCATCCGAGCTGACGTTTATGTCTCCGCGGCGGTAATGCGTCCGGTTTTATTATCCGCCGTAAAACGTTTTGCGAGGTCGCGCGCGATGTCCGCCGATAAAGAAGGGATTTTTGCAATCAAAAGCGGGCGGTATATTGGCATATGGTCAGGTATTATATGCACTTGCGCGACTACGAGACCGGTAAATAATTTTGCGAACGCGACTTTCGAAAGCCATTAGCGTTTTTTCTGAGTGACGCTTTTATTTTTTATCAATCTTCAGAGAGACGTTTAAGTTCCTTACCGCAAAATAAGAGGAATATGAATTTGACGAGCGGTGTTACGGGTTGATTGAGGTTAATTTATTTTGCTGATTTATAAGCAATTTACCATAGTAATACTAGAACAGGTTTTAGGTGGAATTTCCCCTGTGATCAGAATTATAGAGAATGTATTTGACGATAGCCTAAAGCTTCAGTTATATTCTGTTGTTCATGCAGGTTTAACGACAGCTTCACTCATGTGTTAAAGCAAAAGATACACCTGTACGCAGTTGTGTTGGTGCATCAATTGCATCGGTGGTTATTGCAGACTGATGCATGAATGCAGTAATGCTCCATGTAATTTTTGCGCCATGAAAATTTGCAATTATAATAATTTTTGTGTTCATGCCTTCTCTGAATTAGATATGGAGAACAGTATCAAGAGACTTAAATCTAATATGACAACTGGAGATGATGGAATACCGAGCTTCTTTGTACGTGATTGTGCTCCTGTTCTGTCCTACCCACTGTCAACTATATTCCACCTAGCGATAAGCACGTCAACTTTTCCAAAGGTTTGGAAAATTAGCAGAATTATCCCCGTATTTAAGAAAGGAAACCGATCTAACATTGCCGATTATAGGCCTATAAGTATACTGCCCAATTTCGCTAAGGTATTTGAACATTTGCTTTACAAAGAAATATCTACCTGCATAACTCCTTTCATATCTGAGCATCAGCACGGTTTTCTTGCAGGTAGGTCGACGATCACTAATTTAGCATGCATTGGCCAATATCTTAGTGGAGCGCTTGATAAGCGAAAGCAGGTGGATGTTATTTACGTAGATTTTTCTAAAGCTTTCGACTGCATTAACCACGAGATGCTACTACAAAAAATGGATAAATTTGGTTTTGGTGTGGGTTTCCTGACGTTGATTGAGTCTTACCTTACTGGAAGGGAGTGTTATGTCTGCTACAATGGTTATTCCTCTACGCCGTTTTCTCCAACATCAGGTGTTCCTCAAGGTTCAGATCTTGGACCACTTCTCTTCAATTTTTATATAAATGATTTACTATCTCTGTTTACGTGTCACGTCTTAGCATACGCAGATGACGTAAAGATATTTAATACTGTTGGTAGCATTTTCGATTGTAAACATTTACAAGACAATCTTCTTCGCATTAATACTTGGAGCAAGGTCAATTATCTCCCTCTGAACATCAACAAGTGCACTGTGGTTTCCTACAATAACACTCACACTACTTTACACTATAACTACCAGATTAATGATGCAGCCATACCTCGTAATATCAAAACTTTGGATCTTGGTGTTTTGTTTGATAATAGACTGTTATTTACGGAACATATTTCGTCCATGTGTTCATCTGCTTCCAAAACTCTCGGTTTTGTCATGCGTTCTTGCAGGCATTTCTCAGACTTAGGTGTAATGAAACGTTTATATTATGCCTACGTTCGTTCTAAGCTTGAATACGCCTCCATTGTTTGGTATCCCCGTTATTTACACCAAGAGCTTATGATCGAACGCGTTCAAAAGAAATTTCTAAAGTATCTCTCCTTTCGAATGGACAACGTGTATCCTGCAAGAGGTATCGAGTATTATAGCTTACTTGTTGAGCATGGTTTTCTATCTCTTGCTGACCGCCGTGAGCGTAACAGTGTGGAGTTTCTTTGCAGGATCCTGAAAAATACTATCGACTCGCCAGCCCTTCTAGCGCAAATAAACTTTACCGTACCAACTCATCATACTCGCTACTATAATATATTTCAAGTACCTAGAGCTAATACCAACATTTTGCTTAAGGCACCTCTCAGTCACATGGTGAGGAACGCAAACAAACGGGTTCTGGAGCCATTTTTGTGAGTCTTTCTTTTTTTTTGTTTCATTATTATAAATATTTTCAGCATGTTATTATTGTAGGCAACACGATTTTAATTATTTTATTTTAAATAAGAATTGTATTGTAATTCGTCCTGTAATTGGCCCTTGGGCTGTTGGGCAATAAAGGATTATTATTATTATTATTATTATTATTATTATCATTATTATACTGCCTATTACGGATGGAGATTATCAAAAGTACAAACAAGATGAAAGAAGAGAAAAGGGAAAAAGCAGTCAAAGAAAAAATAAAATGTTATAAACTAAAAGACGAAGAAATTCGAGAAAAATGCCAATACAAGACAAATGAACTGTTTGTACAAGAGATTAGAAACGAAATAGGGATAGAGGACAAATGGAATAGATTCAAAAACAACATACTAAAGGCTGCACAAGAAAGCTGTGGAATAACAGAAATAGCAAGTACATAAACGAAAGGGAGCAGATGGTGCAAGTCGTCCAGTGATAAAACACTTCTGGATGGCTCATTTTCGACCATAAGCTTCTGCGTGAACGAGTTCAAACGTGGCCCCACCAGTACAAGAGACAAACCACGCAGTGGACTCCCAAAAACCGCTAACAACGACGAAGCGGTCGACAAGATTCATGATGTCGTGTTAGCCGATCGCCAATTAAAGCTGAAAGAGATGGCGGAGACATCAGGCATCTCAGAAGAACGCGTTGGCCATATCCTACGCGAAATTTTGAGTATGAAAAAGCTTTCGACGCGACGGGTACCTCGTTTGCTCACACCGAAATAAGAACAAGATCGGGAGATCGCAATTCAAGGGATTTCTTCATTCGTTTCGTAACCGTGGATGACACTTGGATTCACGACTACACACGGGAGACCAAGGAATAGTCGAAGTAGTGGACTTCTCCGGGAGAATCGGCTCCGAAGGAAGCAAAGACCGTTCCATCGACTGGAAAGGTTTTTTTTGGGATTCCCTCGTAGACTATCTGTAGAAGGGAAGGACGATTACGGGGCAATACCACAGCTAAAAAATGAGAAAAAATGTGCTTTTCCACCACGAAGAGACCACCAAGAGATTTGCCTCAAATGTGGAGGTTATTGCCGTTACAGATGACTATTTTGCAGACATAGAAACATTCTACTTTTCTGACGGCTTGAAGAGACGCGAGCACCGTTTGAAAAAGTGCATTGATCTTCGAGGACACTACATGGAAAAATACAAATAAAGACTACACCAATACCGTGTTTTTCTAGTCGATTCCGGAAACACCTCGAGTCGCCCTCGTAATTTCATTTACAGTAAACAATGAATTTCTTGGCATTCAGTTCTGGATTGTAGCGTCCTAAAACGGTTGTGGTAAGTATAAGAGAAAATAACGTTCTATTATGGAGCAGATGTGGATGTCTTCATTTGCATAATCTGCAAAATCGATGCTCACGAATTCAGAACAGATGCCTAAATAAATTCGACAAATTAGGTTATGTAGAGCACGTCGATGGAGGCAACTCAAGTGCAAATGACCTCGTGTAGATCGAAGATTAGTTGCCTCTTCGCAAAACGAACGAAAGCACAACAGCAACAACAACAACAACAACGGCAATAACAATAACAACGCCATATCGAGTAGGACATAGTGTGCACTTGCAATTGCCTGCCAGTTAGCAACGTGCTTAAAGCTACGTGCAGAGTGAGCATTAAAATATATGTTCGGGAGGTATAAAGTGACGGTGAACAATGGGATAGACGCAAACGTGCTGCTATAAGTTTATTATTATATGTAAGATGCTTTAATGATTGCCTATGGGATGATGTTTTAACCTTCCCATATCTCGATAACCGGAAAGGTCAAGTAGGAGTTCGTTTGAAAGTTCTCGACGAATGTTTTATGATGGTAGGTTAAATCTTCAATTTCGAAATTAAAAAAGGGACAATTCAAATTAACGGATTAAATTCGGTATTATTCTTAGAATCCAAGAAGGCATAAATGCAAGAACCCTCACAATGAGGTCAAATGCTCGAAAAACGGAAAAGATTCAATATTTACGAGGGCGACCTGAAATGTTTAGTAATAAAATTCATATCAATTTTGTGGTCTAAAATGACATAGATATGTATTGTAGAGAATTTTTCTTTTAGCGCTCGTGAGTTTTTTGATCAAGGAGTTTGCTTTTTTGAAATAGAATTTAGAAGACATTACACTACATACACCACTTGCATTGGGAATGTGTTCGACAAAATACCTATCGCAATCCCTAACTAGCTAATAAAATCAGCTTTTCGAAATATTAAATAATAAATGACGTTATGACGGATGAAGTCCTTTACTTTCTTTACTCAGACACGCACTTTGCTATTGTAGGACGGTGTATCTGCCTATCTTCGCGTTGACGACGAAAGGCCGAAGGTTACGCCGGAGTTACTCCGCTGGATCAGCGGTGTTTCACCCGATATTCGGGTATTTTAAATGTGGTGACAAGTCCACTACAACTTTATAAAACTTTTTGAGGTACTTTCCTCACAATAATATGCGAAATTCGCTAAATACGGAGCTCACAAACTCTGCTGATGCTTAGATTTCTAGAACCGACGCTATTAGTCAAGAACAGGGGCCTCAAAAATCCCATTACAATATACAGTGAAATTCCCCTATGTCGTGCATTTCTGACTGGCGTGAATTAGGGACTTCCCCAAGTTGGTCGGAGATTTACCGTTCTTATTCTTTGGGTGTACGCTTTCGATTGCATCTACTTTCAATATTAGTCTTATGCGGAAAAGACACAGTGGGCGACACATTCATTGTAGAAATGGCTCCAAATAAAAAAATTGTCACGCTTAAGCGAAAAATTGAGATTGTGGAAGTTTACAATAAAGAGAAATTAAGTGTAAGGAACTTATGGAAGCGTTTTAATATTGGAAAAACACACGCTGCAGATATAATTAAACATAAAGAAATCCTTCTAAACAAATGGATGTCGAACAGCAATTTGAATGAAAAAAGAAGCTTTTTGACGGGTGATGGTACTAAAATTGACAGCAGGTCGGCATAAGGGGGATTCCTTTAACAGGTATGCTTATGATTTTTTTAGATAAGGTTTTCTTGTATTAATGCGTTGATTTTCTTTTCATATTAAATTCTAAAATAGATAAAAAAAGTGAGATTACCAATAGGTTTGTCGTGGCAAAAACGCAAAAAAACTTATTTTTTTCTTTGGGTCCGCTAATACGATGTAATGCAAGAGAAATAGCCGCTTCTTTGGGACATTCTACATTTAATGCTTATTCCGGTTGGCTCAATAAATTTAGAATCCGCCACAATTAAAGTTTTAAAGCGATTTCGGGAGAAGGAGCTTCGGTTAATGCTGAAGATGTTTTATCGTTTTTAAAAAATGTCCTTCTTTGATTAAGGGATATTCACCGAGAGACATCTATAATGCCGATGAGACAGGCCTGTATTTTAGGGTTCTACCCGACAAAACGCTCACATTAAAGAAGGACAAATGTGTTGGCGGTAAGTATCCCAAAGAGAGGTTTACAATTTTGCATTGTGCAAATATGGCGGAGTGAAAAGAAAAACACCTAGTCATTGGTAGGGCAGCTAAACCCAGAGCTTTTAAAAACATTAATATAAATAACCTGCCTGTAACTTGGAAACACAATAAGAAAGCTTGGATGACAGAACAAATTATGACAGAGTGGTTGCAAGACCTAGATTGGATAATGGCTAAATAAAAAAAAACATTTTGTTATTTTTAGACAATGCGGGATCTCATCCGAAAGACGTTCGCTTAAATAATATAAAAATATTATTTTTACCCCGTAATTGTACATCAGCTTGTCAACCACTTGACCAGGGGATATAAAGAATTTTAAAACTTATTACCGAAGTCTAACATTCAAACATTAGCTAGTAAACATTGAAACTGCTGGTACAGCTTTTGAGTTAATAAAGAAAATTACGCCACTGGATGCAGTTTATTTGGCAAAAACCGCTTGGGACCAAGTAACCAAAGAGACAGTTCAAAATTGCTTCCGCAAAGCAGGATTTAATTATGTAAATATGCAAAGTGAAGACCAGTTAACTGAGGCTGATACATCTGACTTAGAAGATGATTTGCCTCTTAGTGTACTTTCAGGTATTCTCAGAAATAAGAATTTATTGAAATTGATGGATAATGAAAACCTTAATGATTTTTTGAACGTAGATTAAGATTTGTATATTGAAGATCCAGATTCAGAACAAGGAATTGCAAATCCAGTTGAAATACAAGAACTTTCGGAAGATTCTGATGTCGATGTGGTTCCAGTGCCAACAGAAGCTATCCCAAATTATGGTAAAGCTATGACCTGACCAAGCAGCTCAAAAGTTTTGTCGAAAATCATGGAGATACAGAGTCTTTGGAGCTTCTTTCTAAATTAGAAATACGATTTCAAATACGATTTCAATACGCCATTTTAAATAAAAAGGGAAGACAAACAACAATATATGAATTTTTGCGTCCTTAAAGTGACTATTCATTCCATTGTTTTGTATTACATACTACATCTATGTATCTATGTACATATATTATACTTTGTACATATATATCTAAAGGAAATAATATTTTATTTTTTTAAGTTTAAAGTTCCTTATTTATTTTAAAAACATGTATGTACATATACGTTTTAAATGTCCCAGTTTCTTTAATATATTCATTTTTCGTTAAAACACGATTTTTATTGTATCTACTACATATTTCTTTTATGCGGACACCCCTCCTGAACGGACATCTTCAGTTGGTTCCGTTGGTGTTCGTTCAAGGGAGATTTCGCTGTATATATATATATATGTATGTGCATAGTCTACTTTAATCGCGAATCAATTATACACTTCGGGGTAATTCGTTTCTCTTTTGCAGCGTAATAGATATTTCACCTTTCCGTTACTAGATAAGCCGTCGCATATCCTTAATCTCAGCGCGAGTAATCTCTCCCCTCCCTTTCCACTTCGCTTCGCCGATTTCTCGAAAACGGTAGATGAAACCGATATCCTTCGACGAGCGTGGTGGCGTATATATAACGTCTGCGGGTGATAAATTTCGTAGCGCCAGGCGCGGGTGAAAGAAAAATTCCGTGAAATCCATTAAAGAACGTAATCGGTTTCGAAAGCTTTACTTGTGTATCTCTACGTATGCACGTATATATGCGCATATGCACGGTTTATAGCCGCAGATATTTCGCAGACATACAATACGTACGAAGGAACGGACGCAGACGCGAATCTTGGGCATGTTTACGACGTGAAACGTCGGTGACAATTCGCCATTATTCAATTCTGAATCGTTTTTCTTTTCTTTTCTTAACGCTGGGCACATTTGTATGTGAGTGTATGTACATACATATATGCAAGTAAGAGAAAAAGTTATTCGAGTCAGCCAAAACTTTAGTTCACTCAATCAATTTTGTGGACGAAATGTACTCAACACACTATAAGGTTTCAGATAACGGCAATAATATGATTGATCGAATATAATAATTGAGATAGAGTTATAGGTAATATGATAAAATGACATACATGGAAGACATAACCTAGCTTATAAACTAATGAAATCATTAAACAATCTGGAAAATGATAAAAATATAAATAAATAACATAGACGAGGAAAACTGGGTAAAACGTTATGAACAGCTCTGATACAAGGAAAATATTAAGAAGCAACGATACGATAAGTCAAGACATAGAAGGTTTGGATGACGTAGATTTAACAGAACTGACCGAAGCCTTAAGGGCTACTAAAACCGGAAACCGGGATAGTTATACTATACCTACATACGAGGGCAATCCCAAAAAAAGGTCTCCTAAATTTTTAGATATATATAAGGAACCGTTATTTTCTATAATTGCTACACCACTTTAAAAATTGAAGAATGCTTTATTTTTCAACATAATCGCCATTTCGGTCGATGTATTGTAGACGCTGTGGCAGTTTTACAATGGCCATGTCATATCAGCTTGCCGCCATGCCCTTCAGGAAGCGTTGAACTTCATCTTTCACCTCATCGTCGGAGCAGAACCGCCGTCCAGACAAATGTTCCTTCAACTTAGGGGACAGGTGGAAATCGCTGGGTGCCAAGTCCGGACTGTAGGGTGGGTGTGTGATGACGTTCCAACCAAAATTTTGCAGGAGATCGACGGTTTGACGGGTGACGTGAGGACGATCGTGGAGAATGCTTACACCCTTGCTCAACATCCCTCTTCTCCGGTTCTGAATTGCCCTTCTGAGTTTCTTCAGTGTTTCACAGTATCTGTCAGCGTTGACTGTTGTCCCAGTAGGCAGAAAGTCGGCCAACGGTACCCCCTTTCTGTCCCAAAACACAGTTGCCATGACTTTACCGGCAGATTGTGTTTGCTTGAATTTTCGTAGCTTGGGCGAAGAGGGATGCCGCCACTCGCGTGACTGTTGTTTTGTCTCAGGTGTGAAGTGGAATGCCCAGGTTTCGTCGCCTGTGACAATCGAGTCCAAGAAGTTGTCCTTTTCGTCTCCATAGCGGCGAAGAAATTCGCGGGAAGAATCAACCCGTCGCCGTTTGCGGTCTTCCGTCAGCATACGCGGCACCCATCTTGCACACATCTTCCGATATTGCAACTATTCCGTTAAAATCCTGTGGATGGTGCTTCTGGAAATCTCAGGAACCAAAATGCAGAGATCATCCAGAGTGATCCTCCGATCTTTACGCATGAGTTCCTCAACTTTCGCGATTGTCTCGTCGGCAATTGACGGCCTCCCGTTCCTTTCTTCGTCATGAATTTCAGTACGACCGTCTGTAAACTCTCTACACCACTTGCGAACGTTTTTGACATCCATGCGCGACTGTCCATACACTTCCGTCAATATTGGTGAATTTCAACCGGTTTAACCGCTTTTGCGTTCAAAAATCGAATAACTGCGCGCACTTCGCACTTGGCGGTAACGTTTATCGGGAGCTCCATTTCGAATGGCTACCAAGCCAAGACTGAGCATCCCAGCGAAGCGCCTGCGTGCTTATGTGGTAGCGGATAAGGCACCACTCACAACAGTGTTGCCAACAACCGTATTAAAACTTTCTCTACGTCCCCACAAAATAGGAGACCTTTTTTTTTGGGACTGCCCTCGTATATTTAATAAATGCTGGAAAAAATAGTATTACCCCTGATGATTGGAAAAGAACAAAAGTAATCTCTTTGCTCGAAAAAGGCGATAAGAATAACCCTCACGATTATGAGAAATCAGCCTATTACACACCGCTTATAAAATTTACGCCAAAATATTAAGGCAACAGGCTGAAAATCATAGTAGGAGAAGTAATAGAAGAGAAATAAATGGGTTTTAGAAAAAACAGATCAACCACAGACAGAATACTTACTCTACAACAAATTGCAGAAAAGCACCATTGTTGGTAACAAAGCTGCCACCGATTTTATATGTAATTTTCCTAGATCTTGTTTTGGAGTGTACAATTTGTTTTCATTACTGTGTAATTTCTGTGTGAAAAACAATCATACAATCCACAACAAGGGTATTTAGACACATTGCGTAATTATACACTGCGGTGTGGTATATGCCTCCGCGAAAAAGAACTTGTTTTCTTTGAGGATGACAGTCCAAACCACGCTTCAAAATTATAAAGATTTCTTAACAAAAAACAAAAAGACCTAAAGGAGTAAGAATAATCTAGCCCTCCCAAATCTCAGATCTGCTATGCATCGAAATGAGTTGGGATGAACTTGAATGGAAGGTCCAGGGGGTAAATGCCAAGGGAGCCAAAAACAGACATTTTAATGAGCGTCTGTAAAAAAATTTCTAAGAATTAAATAATATTTCGCCAATTAACTCTTATATATCACGACGACCCTTGTAGATTCTCGACTTCAACATCAGAATCTTCACTCTCCCGAAACCCATAAATCAATATCAATTTGTAAGACATCCGCGAGCAAACGGCGCATGTGGGTATATCAAAAGGACGACGTATCTATAGGCGTACGATCCTAACATGTAGTACGTAGTAACAATAGATGTCATGTCGGTTGGCATGATACTTAAGTACATAAACTAGATCATTGGTAACGCGTCTAAATGCGCGAAGGTAGGTGGGGAATTTTTCCCTGGACGGCGGGGTCAGCGCCACCGTCTGTCGGGAGCGGCATTTCCGAGAAGCCTAACGTCTCCGAGAACCGCTAAATGCCTACACAAGATCAACAGTAATCGCAGAACTGGAAATGGATATTTTACCAGTCAACTTGATGTGTGTGTGTGTATGTAGCGTTTTGGTCTAGTAAATCGATTTAGAGATAGCGAAATGGCTTATAGAGGGGCAACGGCGGAAATAATTGTGGCAGACAAAATTATTCTTTCGAATGCCCATTCGGTATGAACATCTAGACACAGCCCAAAACATGTGATATGTGAAAAAAACCAATAAAACCGCTATAAATCCTACGTATAATTTGATTAAAAAAAACGGTTGTCGGGTTCCGCCGTGTCACTAGGTTTTTGTACCTGATGTTTCGCGAACAACTGCGGTTCGCATTTTCAAAGGTACCTTTGAAAAAAACTTAGTGACACGGCGGAACCCGACAACCGTTCCAACCATGTCAAACGGCCGTGAAAGTCTGAGATACTATTTAACTATACAGGATGTCCCACCATTAGAATCATTCAAATTTCTTGCGGGAATTTGATTTCGAAACTTGCTGTGCAGTCATGGTGAACTATAATCCATTTGAAAAAAGTTGTTTCAGTTTAACAGTATTGCTGCATACAGGGTGTTGATATCGACTTTCTTATTTTATGTTTAATGGAATAGTGTTTAACGATTTATTGAACTTGTCGTATTATTTACAACTTGCATTAGGTTGGTTATATCTAAACTTAGTTTTTGAAGTATTCTTATTATTTAAGTAAGCAAAACTCGTTTTTGTCATACGAAACACTGAGAAACACATTGTCTTTTAACTTATAACAGTGGCTTACCATCACCACAGTTTTATAAATCATCACTGTTTAAAATCTTTACTTAGAATATCTCTAAATTTCCTTATGATGTATTTCACTTTATCTATCTTTACTATATAAACAAAACAGTTTATACATAGCAGCTAGATTTTTTTTTTTCATGGGCGGGGCTTTAACCCCAAAGAGCAAACTCGGCCAGTACCTCGCCTATTGTGCACCCGTGTGATTTTACCTCACTCGACCGTGTTGTACTTCAGCAACAAAGTCCATAATCCGCTCGAGTGGTAATTTTCCTAACTTGGGTCCGTCAAGCTGAGCATCCCCAAGGTGAACCTGTCTGCGATGCATGTGTTTATTCAGTGCGCAGTGTCCAGTTAAGATTGCTGTGAGTGCTCTCAATTTGGTCCTGGTCATTAGGACTGCCTTACACAGTCTTCCCTCACCTGGATAAATCCCGAGAGATTTACAGTGTCTTAAACCGTCTACACCGTTCCAATAGGACCGGCGATTGACGGCCAACTCGGATCTAACGTAGGTCTCAATACTGCCATAGGTACTCCCACACGTCGGTTCAGGACCTGAGAATGGTCGTCCACTGGGATCTTTTGCTAGCAAATCAGCTATTTCGTTCCCTTTGATCCCCGATTGGCTTGGCACCCATCTCAACGTAACGCTGCAATGTTCCGCCAATTGTTGCAGCCTTCTATGGCACCCCAACACCACTTCCGAGTCAAACTTGACAGCTTGTAGCGCCCTAAGAGCCGCTTGGCTATCCGATACGATTTCCACCGCTTCCAGGTCATGTGCGTAGTTCAGAGAGTTCTCTGCACATGTCTGGATGGCAATTACTTCTGCTCTTTCCAAATTCCAATACCTGTGCCATTTGAAGTTTTCGAGGCGTCCGCGAATCAGCGGGAAATCCCGCGTCTCGATGTGCTTGCACATGCCTTTATTGCTTCGCCGTTGGGAATTATTACGTGGTATCCCCCAGCAAAGCTATACACGGGCCGAATTTTGTCGGTCCTCATTGACAGCGGTGCTGTCTGTTCGATGTAGTTGAAGATGCTGGTGTGGTCTCCGAACTTGCCAGAGAATACCTTGCACCCACTACATTTGACTCTGTAGGCTGCTAGGGTTGCTTCTGACCTCAGCACCAGCTGCAGTGGCGGAAGCCCAAGGATGGTCTCCATCGCAGCCGTCGGCGTCGAAGTCATGGCCCCCGTAATGCCCATTACACTAGATTACATCACACTACATTCCATTGCACAAAAGTGTGTTACATTACACAATCCTTTAAAACTGCAATTTTTCCTATATAAACTATTCCAGTTTAGGGGTTAGTAACATTTGTCTTTACCTTATGATGGAGTCTCTGGTTATCACTTACAGTGGTTTGTGTGAATATTTTTTGTATATTGGTCCTTAGAACGTTCAGTCGTTTGATTATTTCATCCGTCAAAAGTTTCCTAATGTTGCTGTAGATCAGATGTCCTTAATGTCCAACGCAGTTACAAGAAAATTACTCCCTAATTTCAATGTTAATTGGAAATCAGTTAATCTAATCGAGACGAAAATGTGTTTAAAAACAGGGATGGTGGTTGGATGGGGAATAATTTGTGTTTACGTTAGTTGACAGAAGAAAGCTTACTAAAGACTAAAGAAGATTGTGGAGAAAAATCCACGAACTGCAAATATCACACTTCCAAGTCTTAATAAATGGTGCCTTCTTCTCATGGTCAGATGACCTCGTCGAAGTTTTCAGCGAATAAAGATGAAAATGTATATGCCCTCGTATATACGACAAGATTGACTGAATTAATGAACTCGCAGTCAATGTTAACCTACAACCTAGATATACTTAGGTGTCTGAATAGCCTACTACGCATTTGCTTCAGAATCAAATGAAAGATAAAATATTTAGACGTGAGTCGACAAGACGGGATTACCTTACAGGTTCCATTCGTTTGTTTTATTACTTAATCGTGTCAATTCACGAGCGCGATTCAATTTCCAATACCAATTAAAGATTGACTGTAATGCGTTCGTGTCCCGCGGGAAAGAAAATGTAAACAAAAAATCGGTCGCGATATGTAATTTAAAGGCGAGTAGAACTAAAGCGGATACGAAGACAATTTTGTATTGTATGCAGTATTTATTCGTTTATATCTTTTTCTTTAACTACACAAGGCACGCATTTAAATATATTATTCCTAAAATGGAAAATAACCTTTCCCTTTACAAAGCTAACCGTAACTTATTGTAATAGATCGAGAATTATAGGAGTTATAGAGGTATACTGTTCGAATGGTGCGCATAGTTTATTGACGATATAAAATTAATAAATTCTACTTCAATCAAACGGATACAGAAGAGTCTTTTTATTGTTTTCAAAGCGTTATATACCTTGGATTAGTTTTTCAAGAATACACCAGGTGTTTAATGAGGTAGAAGCTTTCGTGAAGCTATAATAAAATTTATTTTACCAGGAAAATTTGTACACACAAAGAAGGCCTTTTTTAAATCAACAGAATGTTTCTTTATTGATGTTTTTTGATCATATAAACAATAGCTTGCGTCAGGTTAATATTGCATTACATAAATACGTAAACTTCCACGGCCAGAGTCAGTAACAAAACGCACTACTTCCGGAAGTGGACCGTGTCATGATGGGATATATAGAAATTAAATAAGTTAGGTTGTTTCCCGATTTATGTATAGGATTCCCGTAAGTGAAATAAACTAAATTCACGCCAGAACAGACATGGCATCCACGTCCAATAAAAGAACATTTTTAAAATTAAGAGACAAAGTGAAAATCATCGACGAGATTAAAAAAGGTGCGGGGCTGACTCAACTGGCAAAAAAATATTGGGTATCTAAAGCCATCATCTGTATAATTAAGCAATTCAAGTCACAAATTTTGCAACGCGTGTCAGATACATACGGAGGCCCGGAAAATCGCAGAACTTTAGAAAATGCCCAAGCACCTAGAATGGAAAATCGTCTGTATGGCTTTTAAAACAAAGGGATAGTTATGTTCCAATTAGTGGTGAATTAATTAAAGAGAGAACAAAATTATTGAATGAAAATCTAAAAGATACGAAAATTTTCGTAACCAGTGATGGCTGGCTAAAAAGATTTAAAAGGAGGTATGAAATTCGACTGCTGTCGATATCTGGTGAAAAATTATCGACACCATCACAACTAGTGTAAGCGTTTAAGGAAAAGTTAATGATCAAAATGAAAGAGCTACATTTAAATGAGAAGCAAATATACAAAGCAGATGAAACCAGTCTTTATTGGAAATTATTACCTACGAAAACCTATGTTGCATCACATAAAAAATCTGCCAAGCGTAAATTTACGCAAACAAAAATAGGACATTATTTTTCGAAATAATATAAAATTACAGTAGAACCCGGTTATAACAACTTCGGCTGTAACGACACTCCTTTTTTAGCGCCAAATTTTAAGCGGTCCCGTTCTTTACTATTCAACCGTACAGGGAAAAACCCGGTTTTAGCGACAATAACCCCTGATATAACGACAAATATTTACCACTTGAGGTATGTATTTATATTATCATTTATGACTCAATTCCCGGTGTTTGCCTAGCGTGCAACCGACCGTTCGGGGATTCCAAGATTATTACCGTTCGTTGAATTAAGATTTCTTGCAATTTACCTAGCCTGCAACGTTCGACCATTCGGGGATTCCAAGAATACTACCGTTTCTTGCAATGCGCCAGGCAAAGTTCGTAAGAAATTTCCTCCAAAAGGTTGAAATCGACGAAGCGCTTATTATGTGGTTTAAGCAATGTAGAAGTGCAAATTTACCCGTTAATGGACCACTGCTTATGCAAAAGGCCGAAGAATTTGGAAGTTTATTTGGAGACACAAGTTTTAAGTGCAGCAATGGGTCGCTGGAGCGTTTCAAACGGACGCATTCAATAACGTTCGGAAAAACGAGCGGTGAAGCGAAAAGTGTTAATATGACAGAAGCAGAGACGTGGCTAAATGAAGTGTAGCCTAAATTAGGACAAGATTATGAAGACAATGAAATTTACAATGGCGATGAAACGGGAATTTTTTATAAATTTCTTCTAGATAAAACTCTGAGGTTTAAAAGCGAAAAATGTGTAGGCGGTAAACTAGCCAAAGAACGGTTAACTGCATTTGTATGTGCTAATATGACCGGTACGGAGAAACATAAAATTCTTGTCATACGGAAGTCAAAAAAGCCATGCTGCTTCAAAAACATAAAACACCCCCAACAAATTACTGCGCAAACAAAAGAGCATGGATGACTTCAGAAATCTTTGACAATGAAATTCTAAAATGGGATAAAGAATTTGCGGTTAAAGGTAAAAAAAATCTTGCTTTTAGTCGGTAACTGCCCAGCACATCCATCATTGGCCCACTTAAAAAATATTAATCTAGTGTTTCTCCCCCCAAATTGCACGAGCATCCTTCAACCAATGGGCCAAGGCATAATAAGAAGCTTAAAATGTTTTTACAGAAAATTTCCTCTGCAGAAAATTATTACGGGTATGGACAAGAACGCACCAGGTGCAGTTTCACTTCTCGACGCGTTGGACTTTTTAAAGAAGGCTTGGCGTAGTATAACCTCTGAGACTATAGCAAACTCCTATCTTTTAGCCATTCAAGATCAAGGAATAATCCAGTTTTGTTAAATGAAGATGACGTTCCGTTATGTGAACTTATTAAAAAGTGGCAGCAAAATCAGAGACGAAAACAGTTACCTTATTACGTCGGGAATGCGTTCAGATTCTGATGGAGGACTCGTGGAGGACATAAAACAGTGGGATAACGAAAACGATAATGAAATCGAAGAGGAAGAAGATTCATGCGACGAAGCAGAACACGTACCGACAAACGAAGAAGCCCTAAGTGCCATAACACTTTTAAAAACTTATTATAGACAGCGAGAACGTCACCTCAAATTATTGATAAAGTGAGAGAATTAGAAATGGATATAGAAAAACAGTTTTGGCGTGCGAAAACTGTGCAACGGAAAATTACAGATTTCTTTCATTACACAAACAAGTTAGTGTGTACCTACATGTGTAAGGTTATATGATTAAGTACATTAAATTCACATATGTATCTGTTTACCACCCGCAATATTGTTTCCCACCAATTCTTGTATGTAACCATGGAACTTGTAAAAGCTCCGCCTATAGCGTCACCTTGTTATAGCCTCAAAAAATTCGCAGTCCCGTGACTGTAGTTACAACCGGGTTCTAGTGTATTTTTTTTTATTTTTTAGTATTATATGTA
This sequence comes from Trypoxylus dichotomus, assembly GCA_023509865.1. Lineage (NCBI taxonomy): Eukaryota > Metazoa > Arthropoda > Insecta > Coleoptera > Scarabaeidae > Trypoxylus > Trypoxylus dichotomus. The sequence continues at coordinate 2,220,310 of CM042076.1, forward strand.
TTATGTTATTCATTGTTCATAATTTATATTTTAATAAACATACATATTTTCTTTTATGCAATTTCTTTATAAATAAAATAAGGCTCTCTAATGGAAACTTTCAGTAATGTGGCTGATATCGTTCACATAATCGAGCGTCTATTGTACTTCAAAAATTTCACTTAGATATACGTAATACTCTTGAAATCGTTGAAATTTGACCTGATATATACCTGTTCACGCCATAGACACTAGTTATTCATCCTCAAATACATACAGGTTCAAATTGGGCGATCTTTTATTTCTATTAATGTCCACGTTATCGTCAAACAGTTGCAAATGCTAATCACGATAACCTCTGCTCCTTCACCCACCGCCGTAGTTGTTCTGGTCGACGTGTACGCCTATATACATGCACAATCATAACGCTTCGTATCTCTCGAGAGTGTCTTTCACCTTTTGCTGAGCCCCGTGATTGTGCTCGTACGTAGTAGAATCGTTCACCTGCCATCCGAAAGGAGGGGAACAGGTCGGGTCAGACTCCTGCCCGTGTGGGCGCCACAATAGGTAATCACTCACCATCTCCCTACAATGCGCTGCATAACCTATATCTTCCGCAGCGGTACGGTGCCCGGTTCGGTCGCCGATCGTCCTATCTTTAACCCTTGTCGCGGTCGTACCGTGTGTGACCTCTTGCACTTTCTTACTCCGTACGTAAAAGTGAAGATATTCACAGGCGTGTAAATGCATGGATGCTGTATGGGAGGTTGTTTTTTGAAAGAAGAAGTTTTGGTGATATATGAAAAATTATGATTAATAAATTATTAAGGGTAAATTGAAGAATTTTAGTTATTCAAAGCTAATCCTAACTTCATGCGTGAGACGTCAATAACTGAACTTATCCAATTGAAAACTCGTTGGCATAGAGAGAAGCCGAACGTACAATAGATATACGTGTCAATAATACGCGTTTGTAAAGGTAATAGTCATGCGGACCGCGAGTACACACACGTTGGAGGATAATAAAGGCTCAGTAGATTCCGCGGTGGGTGTTGTTTGATTTACACAAATCGGATTGAGGAGGTGTGGGCTCCACCTGACCGCATCTCTCGGACGGACGGACGGATCAACGGCCCCGCTGCCATCTTTCGTCTTGGCGCGACCCCGAGATGCCTTATCCTTTTAGCTGTTCATATCTGTGCTTACACGACTATGTCGTACGCCACTATAAATGTTGCCAAGGTTAATATTTAATGTCTTTGGAGAAGGAAAAGACAAGGGAAAGAAGAAGAAGAAGAAGGTAATGTGTTTCTTTGGAAAGGGTACACATGAATTGCTTGTTATTTCTTTCCGAAACGTTAATGTTTGTCGGAGGGTTAACAAACAATGTGATTCCTGGAGCAATAGTGACGTTGCTAAGTAAGGAATACACCAAATCATTAAATTACTCAAATTTTTCCGAAATAATGAATACCTGGGATAATATTCATTCCGGTATAAATGGTAAGATATCAATGCAAATCAGGTAAAGCCAATTTTTTAGTGGTAGCTATGCAACAAAACAAATTTAGAACGTTTATGGAAAAAGTACACCCACCTAAATCTTTTGGAATAAAGGTATATTATGAACATTTTAGCAATTACTTTTGAATGTTCGAATACGATGCCATGCAGACATGGGAAACTTAATTTCGAATATTTATTAAACAATTATTGAAGCACTGAATATCCAATACCACAATAGTATCTCAGACTTTCACGTATGACGTATGACATAGTCGTTGCACGCATGCGCGGCGAGCGCCAATAGCGTGACCGGAAGCGCGCAGTGCCGTTGTCCATATTCGGTTCAGTTTCAGCGCGTCGTCTCTGTTGATGTTATTAGGGTTTTTGTAAATTTCAATGGCTTCCCTGTTTAATCGGTTATAGCAGTTCTTAGTTGATGTTAGAACTCTTGTATCAACCAATCACAATATCCCCACACGGTTAACATAATTTTTAATGACGATTTGCTGACGGATACTGATTCTGTGGAAGATCTTATTGATATAACACATGGGCTGAAAAGTCCCAGGCCCAACAAAGGAAACACGTTTTTTTTTGTTCAAAATTAGGTTTATTCATCAACGTAATCTCCATCAAGAGCAACGCAATCATTCCAGCGCCGCTCTAACATTTCAATACCACTTTTGTAGAACGATTTATCTTTTGCCTCAAAATAGGCCTCAGTTTCAGCGATAACCTCTTCATTCGTGCGAAATTTCTTACCGGCGAGCATTTTTCTGAGGTCTGCGAACAGCCAGTAGTCGCCGGGAGCCAAATCTGGCGAATACGGTGGATGTGGGAGCAATTCGAAGTTCAATTCATGTAGTTTTGATTGACTTGTGATACGGTGCGTTGTCTGTGTTGAAACAAAACTTTTTCTTTGCCATATGCGGTCGTTTCTTTGCAATTTCGGCCTTCGAACGCTCCAATAACGCTATATAATATTCACTGTTGATGGTATTTCCTTTCTCAAGATAGTCGATGAATATTACACCACGCACATCCCAAAATACCGAGGCCGTAACCTTTCCAGCCGATTGTTGTGCTTTCGGGCGCTTTGAACGAGGTTCACCGGTTGCTGTCCATTTAGATGACGATCGTTTTGATTCCGGAGCGAAGTGATGGATCCATGTTTCATCCATTGTCACATATCGACGCAAAAATTCCGGTTTGTTACGTTTAAACATGGCCAAACACTGCTCAGAATCATCAACACGTTCTTGTTTTTGGTCAACAGTGAGCAAACGCGGCACCCACATTGAACAGAGCTTTCTCATAGTCAAATGCTCATGCAATATAAAGCCAATACGTTCTTTTAGGTGCAGCTAACTCACGCAACTTCACTTTTCGATCATTCAAAACGATTTTGTGGATTTTTTTGATGTTCTCTGGTGTTACCGCCTCATTTGGACGTAGACGGCGTTCTGCATCATCGGTGTCTCTACGACCACGTTTCAAGTCAGCAGACCAACGTTTTATTGTTGTTTCTGATGGAGCGGAGTCCCCATAACACTTTTCAAGCCATTGTTTCGCTTGAACGGCATTTTTTCCCATCAAGAAGCAGTGTAAAATTAAAGCACGAAATTGTTTTTGATCCATTGTTTTGAAAATAACAAAAGTAGCGTGACTCTTAGCACAATAACTCACAAACTAATGAATAGAATATCATGAAATTTTAACAGCTGTCTTTCGAAGGTTAGTGCTGACTGAGAGAAAGGTGACTGCAATAAAACTAGCGTCATCTATGTGTTAGGTCCGGGACTTTTCAGCCCATGTGTTAAATAAGAAATTCTAATTTAGGTTAGATTCAGAATCAAAAACATGTCTTTTATGGTATCCACGTCCAATTCTTTATGCTTTCTTTCTATTCTACTGATTAGTTTAACTATCTCTAACCTGTGCTTGGTGTGGAGGTGCTAATCAACCACACAAATTTAGAATTGACTGAGTTGATGTCTTTTCAATCGTTGTGTGGCTCGTGGGGAGTATGCCAATAGCTAGCTGCGTTCTTGGGAATTTAATGGTTATGGTCGCAATGGCCTTGTAATAGGCCAAATTACCGTTATTGGAGCTCAACGAATCCAAAACACATCACTCGCCCAAAGTTACTGTTGATGACTACTGTTGACAAAAGATGGTAGAGGTCGTACAGTAACCGTAAATACTGAGTGATATGTGAAGATGATTAACAACTGTTTTACGTCAACTTTCCAAGATTTTAATGGCCAACAAGATGGCCCGACGTCTTATACGTCTAACGTGTCCTTGTGAATAGTTTAGGAGATATTGTGTCGCCTTTTTCATGCGAATTCAAAATCTATATTTCTCCTGTTTCAGACTAGAAAACATTTGAATTCATCAAAAATTTGTATATATACGTTGGTAATTCCTTGCATCTTAAAAGAAAAAGCTTCCATGTTTTTAAGCTACATGCATATCTAATTTGAGAATTAAAAGAGATAGAAGGCTATGGTTGTAATCGATGTAAGTGAGAACTTTTCCTCCGTTTCCCTTAAAAGTAGCAAACTTAGTATATGAGGTATAAGAGGTACTTCTTCTTCGTAGAGGTAGTTTTATTCTCCCCAAACTATAAATTTCAGATTTGATTTATCCTACGCATAATTTTCCTAACACCATTTAAATTCTAACAACGGACGGCGATCGGTATCTTTATGATCTTCAATGTGTGAAGGTGATAATTAGCTGCGCGCCTCCAAAGAAGTGTCCCATCTACTCGACGTACCGATTAAATTATATTCGCCTTTTTATGACATAATAAACGATCCATTAGGTATTTTATATTTCACGCGTCTAACGCCTTTTTATCCCGCGCGTTAGCAACGCGTTACGGCCAGTCGTAAATTACAGACGTATTATTGTCATTTACAATGGCCACGTGTTGACGTGTGGTACGCGGTATTAGAAAGTTTTTGAGGAAAAATGGACGAACATATGAGGGGAGGTCCAGAAGTTCGTGGAGTGAAAGGGTTCTAAATAAAATAAAACAATAAATCTATTTTTCCTTTTCAATATAATCACCGTTAAGCACAATACATTTATTAGATCTATGAATTAATCTTTCTAAACCATCATAAAAATATTTTTTATCTTTCGCCTCAAAAAGGGCCAAAATTGCCTCCTTTACCTCATTGTCGTCGGAGAACTTTCTTCCACGTAAGTCTTTTTTTAAATTGGGGAACACATAAAAATCACTAGGTGCCAGGACTGGACTGTAGGGTGGATGGACTATTGATTGAAAGCCATGCTTGCGCAGAGCAGCCGTTGCAACTTTGCTCTTGTGAACCGACGCATTGTCTTGCAAGAGCAACACACCCTTGGTCAATGCAATTGATGGCCTCCTTTAATTTTTCTAATATCGCCGCGTAATATTCTCCGGTTATGCTCCTACCCTTTTCTTTCTAATCAATCAATAATATCCCCTCACAATCCCAAGAAACAGTAGACATCAACTTTCCAGCCGATTCTGACACTTTGAATTTCTTCGGCGGTGGTGCCCCCTTTTTATGCCATTGCATGGACTCCTGTTTGGACTCAGGCTCAAAGTGATGAACCCATGTTTTATCTCCGGTAACAATCCGCTCCAGAATCTGTGCAGGTTTGTCTCCACACAGCTCCAAAGATTGTTTGGACGCACAGACGCGCTGCTGTTTCTGCAGCGGCGTGAGCATTCTCGGTACCTGAGTATGACTTTTGTCATGTAGGATACGCAAAATGGTGGTATCTGATACTTCAACTAACGCAGATAATTGTTTTTTCTTCAAACAGGCATCTTGCAGTACAAATTTTTGCAGTTTTTCGACGATGTTTGATGTGGTGGCCTCAACTGGCCGTCCTGAGCGGGGGTCGTCTTCAATCGACTCCCAACTATGCCGCTTATAAATCATTGATTTACTAGGGCACTGTTCTCCATAAACGGTTTCCATTTCATTCAATATGGTTTGAGCATTCTTTCCTTGCTTTGTAAGGAACTTTGTCACAGCACGGTGTTCAATTTCCTCCATAGTTTCAGTTTTCTTCCGGATCGACTTGTTTAGCAGGCAACTATTCATAAACGACTGACGCTATAAGACTGCAACTTAACTTATATAATGATGAGTCACCAATCAGAATGACACCTAGCGAGCGCCCCTATCCCCACTCCATCCCCTACATTCTATAAACTTCTGGACCTCCCCTCGTAAGTATATAAGACGTGAGGTCTTCGTAGATATCATGATTGTTATTAAATCAAATTATTTTAGTTACATAAAGGAAAGATTAAACATTTGCCAATAACTGTAGACCGATATCGACCTTATTAAATTTCGTCAAAGTTTTTGAAAACATTATCTATTCTTGTTTACATTACACCGAATCAGGACGTTTTTGTTTGTGGGAGATCAACACTTGCTAATCTTGTTTCTATAGCCGAATTTATTCGTTAATAACTAAATGTATATGACGTTGTTTACATTGATCTTAGCCGAGTCTTCGAAGAAATTCATCATGGACCTTTTGCTTGATAACCTATACAACTACATTCCTGTTTAACTAAATAAGTTTACTATGTATTTTATAATGATTACAAACCTTTTCAGTTCTTTTCTTCGCCAGGTGTGTACCGTGACGGTCACAATTGGAACCGCTTGTGTTAGTATCGTTTAATAAACTATTTGAATGAAAAAGAACAGAGAACCACCCCCAATTGCACACTCGAGTCTGATTGATTTATTACCATAAGGGCCTGTTAAAGATACGGTTCGTCTTCGTTCCATCTTTTGCTGAAAATACACGCATACTCGAGACAACCCAATAGATCGTAAATAATCATAAGTTTTAAGAAATTTTAGAGCATGGGTAATAATTTGCATGCGTGATACAGTTTTTACATTCAGTCGGTAACACGGTTGATAATGGGAGTCCACGTGCTCTCGAATCGCTGCGTTCCGAGTGGAGTTTGCTGCTACGCCTGTGCACTAAACAACAGAAATACCATCCGTATGACAAAACGAACTGAGGACGTATGCACTACTATGTATATGTCATATGGCGCCTAGCGAAACCATTGTTGCCAATTCCGGATATATATGTTAAATAGCAACCTTTGTATTCCATTTATCTTCTGGATTCTTCATACTAATTCATTGGAAACCGTTATTTATATAAAGATATCGTTTTTGATACTATTAGTAAACTAGTTTACTTTCTTGCTTTGCTTTGCAATATATTGCTTTCAGGTTTGTAGTCTATTTCCTCCATGTACGTCTGTACATATATACTTTAGTTTGTCCTGTAATAAATTCTACTATTGGACAATAAATATTACACCAATTTAATATATGAGAAAGAAAATTTAAAATCAACATTTGTACTAATTTTAGTAACTGTTCAACATCAATATACGTTTACATAACTTCTTCTCGAAGCATTTTCTCACTCTACAGCAGATAATATCGTGTAGGTACAACAAAATGTAACAAAGTAATTATCAAATGTTATTGTTTTATCCCAAACTCAAATAACTATGACATAAAACACTTTCTCCACTAATCTTTCCACAACGTAATAGGTCCACAACAATACAAAGGTACCGTTTTGTATTCCAGATCTCCCCCTATTTGCTAGAGATCGGAGATACTAGCCAACGTTCAAATCAATATGTATGCGTGTGTATGTGTGTGTGTGTGTGTTTAAAATGTGCCTGTAGAATGACCGGTTAGCATTACAGAACCAATCGATCGAAATTTGCTAATATGAAATTAGATTTCGATTTTTATCTTAATTAAGTCACGTTCGTAATGATTTGCTTCGATCGGTCGTTGTAGTTGTTAGTCAACCGTTTTTGATTCCGATAAACACGCCTACACATTCGTCCAAAACGATGCGGACGTCTGGAAATTGTTTTTTTTTTTCAGAATTTGTTATCTATTAATGCAAGGAGTGTAATGACTGTAACTTGCTTCTAATAACTTATTCCCATTTCTATTAGTTAAAAGGGAACACAGCTGAGCGTCCCTCGCCGGTTTAAATGAAACTTTACAGGCGGAAAATCATCTTTTCTTAAGAAATACACCGATTTCTAGTTTTAAAATAGTGAATATCGCCCAAAACGTATGACAAGTTAATAAACCAATTTGCGCTATAAATACTACATACAATTTGATTAAAAATAAAGCTTTACCCTGCTCTAAATCGGCATCGATTAAGTTAGAATCGGAATGCATTAGTGCAGACAATTGCCTACATAGAAATTCTCTTCATTTAACTGGGATCTAAGCGAAAATTTGAAATCTGTGCAGGTGGTTTGAATGTTGTAACGTTATCGAACTTATTTCGAAAGGGAAATATCTCCGGCTAAGAATCCTTTGCAAAGTGAATTATCAATAATAGACAATTCTAAAAAGTCCGGTAAAATAACGTTTGGTAGAAGGAGTTATAAAATGTGTTGTTTTGAGCTGCAACAGATGCCGTTAACACATTTTTCTGATGATTCTGAGTTTTTACCACCGTAACAAATGATACTATAATTAGCCGAGGAATCTGTCCTAATTTCAAGAAAGTTTTTGAGAATATTATGCAGTCTCACAACATCAAGTCTTCAATTTTTCCTTACCGAGATTGACTTATCCGTGGACAAGCAACAAAAATAGTGAGAGTGATGCGGTGTATATGTCAAGAGCTAGATAACCGCGGTTGGGCACTACACCATTGACCATAATGCCGCTTTAAAAGCTTGACATTTTTAGATTTGCTTCACCCTTATTGCCACCTCTAAATTCCTAATTCATAAATAGAACTAACTCTCAGTTTACAATGGTTATAAATTGTTGGGACTTTATCCAGATCTGGAGTGCCTCAAGGCCCAAATTCGGGACCATTACCCTTTAGTTTATACTTTGATGGTCTGCTTGCATTCTTCATGTATCATGTACATTGCATATGTTGACGATTTAAAAATCTATTCATCTATCAGAAACACTAATTTCAGTACCATAAGTAGTTAACCTTTTCAAAAAGTGGAACGTCCTCTACACTCTAAAACCATTTCTTTGGCTCCTTCAATTTTATTTATCCAAAATATGTATCGCAGCAGTTCAAAATATTGTTAACATTTTGGTTCACGTGTTGCTAGCCATTGAAAAAAAGAAAGGAAGGTAGATTTTGAAGTTCTTGTGGGAATTTGATTTTGAAACTCGACTGGATTTTGTAGGCGTGGAGATGTAAATCTTTGGTTAGAATATGCTGAGTGGCTTGGACGTCTCTTTCGACTTTCGGCCTCATTTTCGCGAATTGCCGTAATAAGTTCATGTCGTGCGTTTCAGATCATTAATCGAACCACTAGTTTCGAATTTTTCCTTTATTCTTTTCACAATAGATGGAATTAGGAAGATTCTGTCGACCGAATATTGGACGCACTTTATGGTGGCAATCAATCTCTTGCCATTTTTTAGTTGTTCTACTGTCTAATGCTCCATGTCTACTAACTCCCATATTCTAACTTTCAATCTGTTATGTCATAATCATATGTTATGACTGTCAAACATAGCGGGTAATTCAAACCTAGCGCTCTTATTGAAAGCCCCTGTAGTAATGGAACTAGAGGTTTCTCTTTTACATACGAAACTTATTCGTAGCTATCGGGAATATGCTCATACTATTATACACATATATATATAAATGATTTTCTTTAATTATCTTTTTTATTGTTAAAAAGAGTAGCATCTTGTCTAAAACTGTTCTTATACTTTTGGGAGGTAGCGTATATACCATCTTACATACACTTTTTGTTCTCGATCGGACGCTGTCTACCTTTATTAGCACACGCAACGTATTAAGACCGCTTACAGACCTATCGTCCGGCATCTTACCAAACAACGGCAGCTTCGGACACATGTGTAGGAGACCTGGCGGCTGTGTTAGCCATGTATCTCTACCTCTATAGATCTGGATTTTATTTGTTAATAAGTGAATTGATTTACATAATATAATGAAACGGTTTCTGTTATTCATTATAGTCCGCCGCAGTTTCTAATTATTGTTTAATTTATCTTGTTATATCGACTACATTGTGTACTGTTGCGTTTCTTTCCACTTTAGTTCTTTTCCATGTTGTTTATGTTTTATTCGATTTTTTATCTTATATTTCTAGAGGCGTTTCGCGCTATTATAACATCGTTACCGATTGTTACTCCATCTTGGTGTATATGATGAATGGTCGTGTATGTTTGTGGCCAAAAATATCGTACTGATAACATCAAGAAAACGGTTATTAGTAAGTTAGTTTTCAATTTGGAATATCTAATTTACTTTTAAGATTACCAGTAATTTAGAGTAAATTTACAAGCCTATAAATTTACTTACAGCTTTCTCAAAAACTTTTGAAAAGGTTGTATTTGTATATTTGTATACTTGTATGCTTAATCACAGTAAAACCACTACTAGATGGATAAATATTATTTATTTATTTATTTTTGTTATTTTATTTTGGTATACACTTATATAATGTATTTTTCCTTTGTCGGTTGCCTTTGTAGTTGTCTACTAAGAAGCAATAAAACATTATTATTATTATTACTTCCTTCTCTGTTACATTTTCTGTTTTCTTTTTTTTCTTTTTTTTTTCCTTCTTTTTCTTTTTTTTCCCTTTTTCTTTTTCCCTTTTTCTTTCCTTTTTCTTTTTCTTTTTCCTCTTTTCTTTTTCTTTTTCTTTTTCTTTTTCTTTTCTTTTTTTCTTTTTCTTTTTCTTTTTCTTTTTCTTTTTCTTTTTCTTTTTCTTTTTCTTTTTCTTTTTCTTTTTCTTTTTCTTTTTCTTTTTCTTTTTCTTTTTCTTTTTCTTTTTTTTTCTTGTTTTTCATTTTCTTTTTTTCTTTCTTTTTCTTTTCTTTTTCTTTTTCTTTTTCTTTCTTTTTCTTTTTCTTTTTCTTTTTCTTTTTCTTTTTCTTTTTCTTTTTCTTTTTCTTTTTCTTTTTTCTTTTTCTTTTTTCTTTTTCTTTTCTTGATTTTTCATGATGGCACGATCCAATTCAGAAATAGTTGACTTATTACTGACTGGCCGTGGAAGCCTACGTACTCATTTCAAAGTAAAAATAGCATGCTCTGTAACTAGCATCAAAAACGGATAGGAACTATTAAAAGAAGAAGACTATTGCGATTTAACATTAATATTAGGACTTGTTCCCCTAACTGCAATACCAAACGAAAGCATCTCTCATCCTCGAAGTAGGTCGTGGAGCGCGTAAAACAACAAAATAAAGCAAGTCGTCCCTTTTAGCGAGTCTCGCGCTTGAAATTTGACCTTTGCACGGTGATAAAACTTCGCGAAAACGCCAATAAATTCCGCGAACGGCCGCAGCGTATATTCCGCGGCCTCTCCTCTACGCCGGCTCGCCGTACGAATCTGTATATACGGAATCTTTTTCCGCGACGATGCCCGTTTCGCCGTGGCAGCTCGGCCGCCGTTTATGGAAGTTTCGTTTTAAGAGAGGCTTTAAGTTTTGAGCGGGCAGGCGAGTATCCGCACTCAGATCCGTGCGCGATGTAGGCGCTCCGATACATCCGGCGAAATTTACAGGCGACGTTAAAATTTTAACGAGTACACTGATCTAGGGTGTGCTTGGGTTGGTAACGTTCGTAAAAATCGACTCGTAAAAATCGGCGAAGTAATGTTACAGGTAGTAAACGATAGTAAAATGTTAATTTATGACGAGATGCGATTATAGCGGTACGATATAAGCGTAACTAGCAACTATTTGTACAGGGCGTTTGGTGAAGAGTGTTGGATAATCTATTTCATCATCTTTTTCTTCTGTTTGCGCCATCTGCGTCATCGGAGATTGGCGATTACCTTATCAAAGGTTTCTCGATTTGTAGCTTCTCTAATAAGGTCTTCAACAAGTTTTATGCATTCTCCTTATGACGTCCTAAATCGTGATGTGTGTGTTGCCCAAGGGATTTTTAAAATTATTTTCTGTATTCAGATTTCAAATGTTTTGATACGGTTCATACTAACAGTATCTAGAGTCCACGTTTCCACCCCGTACAGTAATGTTGACCAGACGTAACATTTTGTAAATCATAGGGATAAACCGAGATTTAGTTGTTTTTTCTTCTTGTTCTACGTGTTCCTTTCACTTATTTCTGTTTTCTTTTATACTCTCATTTACGTCGAAGATGTTTAGTTCTGTTCTTATATCTCCATGTCTTATTCTATCATATCTTGCGAAACCTATAACTTTTCTCAAACATTTTTCGTTGTTGTCCATGTTTCATCACCTTATAAGAAGGTTGGCACTGCTATCCTCTTGTAATATTTTATTTGTGAATCATTTATTGTTTTGTTTTTTTAACGTTCCGCCGATTGTTCTACAGATAACACATGGGCTGAAGAGTTCCGGGCCTAACAAGGAAAACACGGTTTTTTTGGTTCAAAATTAGCTTTATTCATCAACGTAATCTCCATCAAGAGCAACGCAATCATTCCAGCGCCGCTCTAACATTTCAATACCACTTTTGTAGAACGATTTACCTTTTGCCTCAAAATAGGCCTCAGTTTCAGCGATAACCTCTTCATTCGTGCGAAATTTCTTACCGGCGAGCATTTTTTTTGAGGTCTGTGAACAGCCAGTAGTCGCTGGGAGCCAAATCTGGCGAATACGGTGGATGTGGGAGCAATTCGAAGTTCAATTCATGTAGTTTTGCCATTGTTTTGATTGATTGTGACACGTTGTCTTGATGAAACAAAATTTTTCTCTTTGCCATATGCGGTCGTTTCTTTGAAATTTCGGCCTTCAAACGCTCCAATAACGTTATATAATATTCACTGTTGATGGTATTTCCTTTCTCAAGATAGTCGGTGAATATTACACCACGCACATCCCAAAATACCGAGGCCATAACCTTTCCAGCCGATTGTTGTGCTTTCGGGCGCTTTGGACGAGGTTCACCAGTTGCTGTCCGCTCAGATGACGATCGTTTTGATTCCGGAGTGAAGTGATGGATCCATGTTTCATCCACTGTCACATATCGACGCAAAAATTCCGGTTTGTTACGTTTAAACATGGCCAAACACTGCTCAAAATCATCATCACGTTCTTGTTTTTGGTCAACAGTGAGCAAACGCGGCACCCACTTTGAACAGAGCTTTCTGATAGTCAAATTCTCATGCAATATAAAGCCAATACGTTCTCTTGATATCTTTACGATGTCAGCTAACTCACGCAACTTCACTTTTCGATCATTCAAAACGATTTTGTGGATTTTTGATGTTTTCTGCGTTCTGCATCATTTGGTGTCTCTACGACCACGTTCTGAAGTCAGCAAACCAACGTTTTATTGTTGTTTCTGATGGAGCGGAGTCCCCATAACACTTTTCAAGCCAGTGCTTCGCTTGAACGGTATTTTTTCCCATCAAGAAGCAGTGTAAAATTAAAACACGAAATTGTTTTTGATCCATTGTTTTTTGAAAATAACAAAAGTAGCGTGACTCTTAGCACAATAACTCACAAACTAATGAATAAAATATTATGAAATTTTAACAGCTGTCTTTTGAAGGTTAGTACTAACTGAGAGAAAGGCGACTGCAATAAAACTAGCGACATCTATGTGTTAGGCCCGGGACTCTTCAGCCCATGTGTTATGTGTGAATTTATTCAGTTTTTCTTCTACGTCTTTGTTTCAATCCTAACATACATCGCAGTCTAAATACTTAAATTGTTTCACCTATTCCAGTCCAGTATCGTTTATCACCCCCTCAGAGTTAATTTCAACACAAACAAAAAATTTTATTTTCATATCTCAACATACTCTACTTTCCGAACAAGTTTTATTAAGATTTGAATTTAACACTGGGAAAACTTTCCTTATTAGTGTGTTTGATTTCTATAAATAAAGTAGTCTCCGTAATTCACAAATCCCTCGTAACATTAACGAAATAAAAATACATTCTTTCCTTTAAAAGCTCTTATTTTTGTCAGGGATTTATTGCATGTATGTATGTACATATTTTACGTGATTTTTTGACATTTCAGCATCCCAACTGTCAGTGGAATAGGAAAACAACAATATCATCATCAGGAGAACCAGTAGGTTTTCTGAATATGAACGTGTCTTTAATTTGGAAGATATTTCTTGTATTAGAACTATCTAAATGTCTAGAATCCTTCAGCAGACCTTAATCCGCATCAAACCGTAGACACTCTACGTTCTCTAACAGCTTCTTAAATGTTCCTTTTCACGATTACTATTATAGTCACCCTCGTATCTAACGTAACTCCTCCACATGACACAATCTTCTCGATAGAACGCTCCGCATAAAGAGGTCAAATCGACGCGCTTCACAAAGAGAGAACTTCTTTGTTCGATCGTCGACAAAGACGCTGTTTAGGTCTTAGGTAATGCGATCGACTATGAAGACGGTATATTCGCCTCGCGCAGAGACCTGTTCTGCCCGTTCTTGATTGTCGAAACGAGGTTATGAAAATACACCATCGTTCGTAAATGTTTTCGCATGCTTCGGTGAGATCATTTTGCGAACAACGAACGAAAGCATCACTCGAGTTTTAAACTTCGTCTAATGGAATCGTTGCGATCATAAGGATATATGTATCGTATTTCAAGAGGTGTGTCCCAAAGTGCCTGAACCACCACAGCCGATTACTATGCGTTAGGGATAAAGGCTGTGTCCTACTACTGCGAACATTTTGAAGATGCAGAGAAGGTAGTTTTACAATCCGATCCGAGGCAGACACCTACTAATTAAAAAAAGAGATTCTATTCTCGTTATATATACAAAATATTTTAAAATTTTTAAATTAGACTAATATTTTGTCGATCCACCTTTACTTGCGTGAAGCGCTGCGAATCGTCGTGGCATAGAATCTATTAAATGATTAATGGTGCCTTCTGGAATATTTAACCACTCTCCTGCAACAGCTGCAACGAGTTCTTTCTTATTGCTGGGTTTTCGGGGTCGTTTCGCCATATTTGTCTGGATTATGTGCCAAACATTCTCTATCGGTTTCATGTCTGGTGATTGGCCTGGCCATGGTAAAATCCGAATCCCCCGTTCCTCTTTCCATGTGGTTGTTGTTCTTGCTTTGTGGCAGGGTGATCCATCCTTCCATAATAGTGGCGTGTTCTTTAGATAAAATGGCGTTGTCGAATATCGGTAGTAATCCTTCTGTTAATATTTGGATATATTTTGCCGCATTTATACTTCCGTCGCAGATTACTAATTGCGATCTTCCACCATACCATATCGCGCCCCACACCATGATGTTCACACCGCCGTATTTCACCGTCTGATGAAAACATTTGTCGTCCAGTTGCTGTGACGAACGTCTCCATACCCACGTAGGACCACTATCACTGAATTGGCAGTATCTGCTTTCGTCTGAAAAAATGACAGACCGCCAAAACTCTTCGGGCTTCGTTCGCATTTCGATTGCCCAAAACATTCGGCGCCGTTTTTGAAACGCCGTAAGTAGAGGTTTTTTCTTTGCCACCCTTTTATACATTCCCACACTGTGGAGGTATCGCAGAACGGTGCGCTGACTTTTCTGTGAAGTTGCCGCAAGCTCAGCTGTACTTTTTCGCGGTTCTCTTAACACTTCGCGCATAAGCACCCTTTTACTTCTTTCAGAAGGTGCGGCACGACCTGGTCTCAACTCCGCTGTTGTTTTTTCCTTGCGTTTAAATTGTGTAATCACACGGTTAACTGTGGACAACGGAATATTTAAAAATTTACTTATTTCACGTTGCGAAGCGCCGCGTTCACTCTGGCCAACGATGCGACCCCGGGTGAAGTCGCTAATATCACTCGAGCCTTGTAAGCGAGGCATATCGTTGTAACGATACTAAACTATGACGAATTCCTTCCGATACATCTACCCCTACCCTAATGACAAGAGAAAGTTCTTAATTCGTTCTTAAAATTTAGCTGTTTACATATTTATACCGCTTTACCTGGTGTCCATTTTATACTGTCACCCTAGTGTAGTGGAGGGAATTGAAAAATTACCAAATTATTCGATATCGTTTATTCTGTTCAAATTATGGCTGATGTTCACTCACGCCTATGTACGGCGAAAGGCAAAAAAAAAAATAAAGTGTAATATGAAAATTTGAAAGTGTTATTAACAAGTATTCAGATTTTCTCCTACTAAGACAAATTTGTGACGGTGCGTCGAAAGATCTATTAAGTTATTGAGCATTTAATAGATGCCATCCAGTTTGTGAATTTCGTCGCATCCTTTTCCGAAAATTTACAGTTATCCAAGATCATCCGTTGATTATAAATAGTCATGTGTTTTTAGAAATGTTGGAGCCTGTATAGGAAATAATTTACATGCGTGATACAATTTTGCATTAAATCGGTAATACAGTTGACAATGGGAGTCTACGTGCTCTCGAAACGCTGCGTTTCGCATAATTACTAAGATCTGTAGGGTGGATTTTACTGCGATACCAGTGAATAAATATGAAATCTACAGAAAAAAAAGCCACAGGATATCCAACTATTTACAAAGATATAAACCACTAAATGCTGAATCCCTCTCTTTTTTCATATTCCGAATACATCCTTAACGGAATTATTAAAACGATAGCATAGATTCCCATCTCGTTTCCTTATTGCGCGATAGTTTATATCGTATATGTATCAAATGGAGAGCTTACACCGTCGTGCAACCGCGATGTTCACCGCAAAACCTGTAATCGACGTTGTAGCTACGGTCGGACCGTGTTATTACTGGTACGGCAACGGGATTATTAGGAAAATAATTAGAGGTTCTCGCTTGGTAAGCGTAGCTTCTGTGAAATATTAGTTTTGACTGACTGCTCAATTCGGGTATTATTATCTACGTCGGTATCATAATCAAGCTGTTTGTTTGCGCAACGTTCTTTCGAACACCTCGGATTTGATCTTCTCCGTTTCTTTTACTATTGGTGGTTTACAATGTCTCTGTTTGTATATTCAAACGTTATTGACAACGAAGTGTCGATAACTAGAAAGTTCATATTTCGATGAAACTCTAGGAATTGTAGTATTGCCCTAAGAAAGGGCAATTATTTCTTAATACTTCTGTTGTAGTCTGTCCTGGTCCATTCTATAAATTTCGATGGGATTTGAGCGTTTAAAAACCGACTTATACTGCGCACCTCGCACTTGGTGGGATCGTCAGTTTTATCATACATTTTAAAGTCACACAGGTAAACAGTAATCAACCGTATTGGATCGTAGTTGCCACCAAACTGAATCCGATCAGTACCAAGGTTAGACGCGGGTCAGGGGTGGTACTGAGGGGACGCAGTCATCTGCGAAAACGAAACGTTCCATACTTTCCGAATGGCCCTCGTATTCTATAGGACGACACGCTTCATTCCATACAAACGAGCACAGCCAGCGTTCAACTTTTTAAAAAGTCCGTGCCATATCCACAACTTCGTGATTTATTCAGCATTGTTCACCAAAAACACTGCGTCGTAACTCATCCCGACCACAAAATGCGATAATTCAGGTGAAAGCATGCACAAATAACAGTTAAAAAAAAGTACCTATACACCTTCTATATGTAAGTATATAAAAAAAGAGAAAAACGGATGTGAATAATACAATCTCGGTATAATAATAACAACTACAATGACAGAAAGAATAAAAAAAAAGGAAGAGAAAACAAATGTTGTAGGTTGACGATGAAAAAGAGACGGAGTCGTAATAAATCACGAGTAGGCTATGAGATTGTACGCGGCTGACAGCGTTTTGCGGGTTGCATAACCGAATGAGCTACGAACCTGTCACTTTTTTCGTAATACCTCGTGAAAAATTGCCAGCGAGACAGGTGCGAGCATTCGCGAAAGATCGTGGATCTATTTGAATTCGATTGCATTTTGATTGTTCTGTTTTGTCTTTTTCTTTTTTGAAATTATTGATCATTACTACTCTTGGTTGGTAATTGGCAATTATAACTGCAATACTGCGTAGAAATGGTGTATAAAATGTGTGTAAAATAAATACAATATTTATTAGAAGAAATGAAGATGAAATGTATAACCAAGAAATGAACAATTCATTTGGTATTAATTGTATAATACAAGGGCTGTTTTTTGTCAACCACCGGTAGCTCATAAGTAACAGGACAAGTGTAAATAACAAAGCGAATTTATTTCCAAAGGTTACGTACAAACATGATGCACTTCCAGTCCCCCCTCTGCATAGAATATTGCCGCCAATGAGTTGAGATGTTCCGTGACGTTATTTTAGGGTTCCTCTGTACACAGTTGATATTGAAACTTCAGGAAATTCCACACTCAACTCACTGATGGTAAATCTCCGTTTTTCTCAAACCATTTTATCGAGTCGTTGAGCAATGTCATCAACGGGAACATCGGTTCGAGTCGTATACTCGGCTCATCCTTCGACGAATTTCAGCTGCACCGTTCCCGTCTGCTTGAAGGAGTTGGAATACATTACGCAACTTGCACTTGGCGGAAGAATAAATTGTAGCTGCCATGTTTACGTTCCTGCAACTTAGTTGAAGGTGGCGTAATGACGTTGCAAGTGGCAGAAAATCTACAAGAATTCCTGGGGTTATGTATAAAGATGGAGAACGTCTCGACCAACCGCAATCCATAGTACCACTAATTTGGGAAACTTTGTGCAGTATCTTGGGGAGGCGTAGAACAATCAGGGCCAAATTGATACCATTTGTACCGATATATCAAATTCGAACGTATTGGTCAAGGTATACTGTTACATAAATTACGCAGTTTCAGTTTTAGTGATTCACTTATTACACTAATGAGTTCGTACTTGATTAGTCTCCGGTTTTACGTGTTCTACAGTGGTTTCGAATCAGTAGATGGATTAATTACATCGGGTGTATCGCAGGGTTCCAACTCTGTGGCAACAACTCACCCTGTTTGTCGGATCGACTAAGTGCCACACCTGGTTTCTCGTTGAAAAGATGTTAGAAACGTTTTATGGTTATTAGTCACCCTGCAGAATTCAAATTTACAGATTTATTATGTTGGAAATTGTTTAAAAATGAGTAAAAACAAAAGAAGGATAAAAGTGGGATATACTGTGGTGGAAAATCTCAACTTCCAGATTTTACAATCGAAGATCTTTGTAAATTAAAGAGTTATTTGAGAAAATAACTAATTATTCTCAGGAGAGTCGATATCAAGACGTGTGACTTTGACACGATGTTTTTCTATATCCATAGTAACACATTTGTTTGCTTATATAGTAGGCCACACAATAGACACATACTTGATATGAGTGAAATTGTATAAGTAGATGCTGCTAGTCGTGCCATCCTTCCGTCGTTCGAGAAATTTTGAAGATATATATATTTATTTATATAAAAATATGTTTACGAAAATCGATATATATATATATATATGTATATAAGATAAACAATAGTAAAGTTTGCGTCTCCTCTGCAAGTGTTGTTGAAGAGACTTTTTTTTAAAAACAAGAAAATTATGCATTATAAGTTAATAAAGAATACCCAAAGTAGATATCTGTAAAACCTTAGAAAGAAATCTGTGCTAAAATTCCATAAAGGGGGAGTACTAATGGTACTTTATCTCCAACTTATAACATCAACCGCAATAAAAAATAACGCCGTACACCAAACAGTGACGAAAAAATATCTGCTATTCTCCCACATTTATCAAATATTAAGCAGGTTTTACGTAAAAAACGTTGCTGTATAACAAATTTAAGCAGTTTAGCAGTACAGATATTGTTCAGATAATGTACAATCGAGGTTTGGATACTGAGAGTGTGGTATGTAACACATGGGCTGAAAAGTCCCGGGCCTAACACATAGATGACGCTAGTTTTATTGCAGTCACCTTTCTCTCAGTTAGTACTAACCTTCAAAAGACAGCTGTTAAAATTTCATGATAGTCTATTCATTAGTTTGTGAGTTATTGTGCTAAGAGTCACGCTACTTTTGTTATTTTCAAAACAATGGATCAAATCAATTTCGTGTTTTAATTTTACACTGCTTCTTGATGGGAAAAAATACCGTTCAAGCGAAGCAATGGCTTGAAAAGTGTTATGGGGACTCCGCTCCATCAGAAACAATAATAAAACGTTGGTTTGCTGACTTCAAACGTGATCGTAGAGACACCGATGATGCAGAACGCAGTGGACGTCCAAATGAGGCGGTAACACCAGAAAACATCAAAAAAATCCACAAAATCGTTTTGAATGATCGAAAAGTGAAGTTGCGTGAGTTAGCTGACATCGGAAAGATATCAAAAGAACGTATTGGCTTTATATTGCATGAGCATTTGACTATGAGAAAGCTCTGTTCAAAGTGGGTGCCGCGTTTGCTCACTGTTGACAAAGAACAAGAACGTGTTGATGATTCTGAGCAGTGTTTGGCCATGTTTAAACGTAACAAACCGGAATTTTTGCGTCGATATGTGACGATGGATGAAACATGGATCCATCACTTCACTCCGGAATCAGATCGATCGTCATCTGAGTGGACAGCAACTGGTGAACCTCGTGCAAAGCGCCCGAAAGCACAACAATCGGCTGGAAAGGTTATGGCCTCGATACTTTGGGATGTGCGTGGTGTAATACTCATCAACTATCTTGAGAAAGGAAATACCATCAACAGTGAATATTATATAGCGTTATTGGAGCGTTTGAAGGCCGAAATTGCAAAGAAACGACCGCATATGGCAAAGAAAAAAAAATTGTTTCATCAAGACAACGCACCGTGTGACAAGTCAATCAAAACAATGGCAAAACTACATGAATTCAACTTCGAATTGCTCCCACATCCACCGTATTCGCCAGATTCGGCTCCTAGCGACTATTGGCTGTCCGCAGACCTCAAAAAAATGCTCGCCGGTAAGAAATTTCGCACGAATTAAGAGGTTATCGCTGAAACTGAGGCCTATTTTGAGGCAAAAGATAAATCGTTCTACAAAAGTGGTATTGAAATGTTAGAGCGGCGCTGGAATGATTGCGTTGCTCTTGATGGAGATTACGTTGATGAATAAAGCGAATTTTGAACCAAAAAATCCGTGTTTTCTTTGTTAGGCCCGGGACTTTTCAGCCCATGTGTTACATCACAATACTCGGCCACGTGGGTTTAAAAACTGTAACGATCATGCTTTATCGGTTTGCTAAATTCTCATTTTCTGTTTATTTTTTATACATGTATATACGAAACATAAAGGCTGTAATAATAATAGTATAGTACAATGTGTTAGACATAACAGTAAAATACAAAACCTATTGTTATCTTCTGAGCTCTATGGTCACAATAAAACATTCTAATGAATAAAAATAAGTTTAATGTTTCACGTGTTTTATTCTCGCCCCTCTATCCCTCTACCAAACCTGGTTTTCCAAATATCCCTGCTATTTCAAATTTGTTACCAACACTATAATAATTAACCACGAACAAGCACAAATCTAACCGTAAGTTCCGAAAAGAATAGAGCAGGTAAATCAACCCCAACAGATATTGCTATTGGCTACAGCAATAACGAACTATTTTCGTCGAAATCGACAATGACGGCGAAATAGTTCGATTACAGATGAAAACTCGATCGTAAACGTACCATCTTAAGCGATCTGCTTCTCTTCTCGCTTACAGTTATACGCAGAGTGCCTTTTGCGAAAAAATCGAAAGATTCGAATTATGGTAATAGTCGGTGTTGGACGCGCGTTGGGTCTCGGTAAATAAAAGCTACGGCATCGCCGTATAATTCAAACCGCGGTCGGGTCGGAGGTCGCGGCGAACGCGGGCGCAAATCTCAACGCCGAAGGAATGCATACCTCGCTAATGCATACCTTCGTAGAAATGCGCGGCGCGAAATGTCGCTATCTCGGTTCGGATCGCCGTGCGGCAAACGGACGATGGAAAGGGACGCGCTTCTTACGTACCGTTCAACGGTTAGACGATGTTAACGATTAATTTATTAATTCGTCGCATTGCCGCGTGCGGTAGGTTGGCGTAATAAACGATCGTCCACCCCTTCTCTCCAGTAAAACGCAGTTAAATAGTTGGCGTACAGGGTTTTTAGGTTTAAGGAAGACTTGGCCAAATCGTATCACTTAACGAGCCAAACATATAAATGTTCAAATGCAAACTATATGTACAAATGATTTAACACAAATTAATAAACAAATGCTCCAGCACTATCTAGTCTTACAAAGAAAATTCGATGAAACGAGAGAAGAAATTCAGACAGCAGTAGTAATGAGAGATTGTAATAGTAGAGACGGAAAAGACCGAACCAGAGGAATGGGGTGCTTGGGGAAGCAGACAGAGTTTCGTAAAAGAAACGACTTGATTATAGAAAATACCATGTGGTATTCTTTGTGGGAGAAGAGGAGCATAATAGATAATACAGTGCATACACAAAATCTAACAGGAACAATACAAAGTATAGAAACAAAGAAGCGGAAGCAGAAACAAGTCATAGATTGGCACTAGCAAGTTGCTTAGTGGGAATTGACTGGAGAGAAGAGACAAAAAAGGACAGCAGCTTAGCAACACACAAACTTAACACGAATGAAAATACGGATAAATAAGAACAAGAAGCAAACAAAAAATTTAGTAGACTAGACAATGAAAAAACAGAATGGACCATAGAAGAGAGATGGACGGCCTTTAAAGAAACAGTATCAACAATACCAGAAAAAATCTGCGGAAAAATAAAGTTTAATAAAACATATAAATGGCAAGAAAAGAAGCTAAAGAGAGTATCGAGAAGTCTAAAGAAAATTCTTGGAGAGAGTTCGGAATAAAACTGAGAGATAACTATAGAGAAAACCAAAAATTATTCTACGGAACAATAAAACAATTGAGACAGAAGAAAGCGCCGATATTGAAAAATATAAAGGATGACAAAGGAAATATACTAACTGAGGAAAAAGAGATAATGGAAAGATGGAAACAGTACTTTGAAGAACTCACAAAAATAAAACAAGACGGATACATAAGAGAAAAAGAGCATAAAACCACCAATAAGCGACGAAGAAGTCAGAGAAGCAGTTAGCAAACTAAAACTAGTAAAGGCGGTCGGCGAGGATGGAATCACATCTAAAATGATAAAATATACGGGAGACAAAGGTAACGAAGAACTACTTGACCTCTTGCACAACATTATAATAAAAAAAGAAATACCTAAGGAATTGAATGTGCGAATAATTATGTCCATATACAAAAAGGGAGACTCTAAGGAATGCTCAAACTATAGAGGAATAACATTAAGTAGCATCCCAGGAAAAGTATTGACAATAATACTAGAAAAAAGACTCCGAGAGAAACTGGAAACAACACTAGAAGATACTCAACATGGATTTAGAAAAGGAAGAAGCACCCAGGTCTTAATATTTATAATCAGACAATTAGTAGAAAAACTAATGGGGAAAGGAAAGGAAATACATATATGTTTTATAGATGTTAAAAAAGCTTTTGATGGGGTAAGAAGAGAAGATGTATGGCAGAGCTTGGAAAGGAGAGGTTTAGAGAAAGGAATGATAGAGATGATTAAGGCATTGTATAAAAGCAATAAGAATAAGGTGAGAACTTCCAATGCAGAATCAGCTGAATTCGAATCGCAATTCTATTAAAACAGGGATGCGTATTGAGCCCATTGTTATTCTCTCTATTAATAGACGACGCTGTTAAAAAAGCTAAACAAGAAGAAAAAAATATGAAAGTAGGAAACTGGAAAATGAATTTGCAGATGATATGGTACTGATAGCACACTCGGAAGAGACATTACAGCAAAACTGAGGCCTATTTTGAGGCAAAAGATAAATCGTTCAACAAAAGTGGTATTGAAATGTTAGAGCGGCGCTGGAATGATTGCGTTGCACTTGATGGAGATTACGTTGATGAATAAAGCTAATTTTGAACCAAAAAAACCGTGTTTTCTTTGTTAGGCCCGGGACTTTTCAGCCCATGTGTTAGGTTGTCTTGTAAAAGGATTTATAAATGGATCGGATGAGCATCGCAACGTGTGAAAAACATCTTCGTTTGTAGCTGTTCTAGGACATTTTCTATAATCCTTGTTTCTGACCTTCGATCTCTGAATTTGTAGGTTCTTCCTGACGCGAGTTTGTAAAAGATACCCATTTCATGTAGTGACATTTGATTATAACTGCATTCGGTTACCGTCGTAACTCAAATTCCGGTAATTTCTGAGAATGACCTCATAGAACAAGAATTAAGCACTCTTAGTAAACGTACAGATAATACCGAACGCTTAATTACGACAATTCTTCGTAAACGCGCTTTCGACATAAACACCGCTCGCAAAAGAAACGCAGCAACAAGTCGAAGACGTTATGCGCGTCCTTTCCAGCATTCCTTAATTACATACATATGTCACCTGCGCATTCAATAATAATTTAAATTTATGCGCTGGCCTGACAAAAGGGATTTCTTCCCAACAACAACAAAGAGTCGTAAAATTTTATCGTCGCCCGCGAAATTTATGTAAATTACCGGACAATTATCATGCGCGAGAAAGCCTCCTCCAACGCCGTCGAACTGCACAGGAAAAAACCCGTTTCGCGACCGATCTTCGGTCGTCACTTAAGACGTTTAAGAGGAACGCAAAGTGTTAGGATTGGATGGTGGAATTCGATGAATAGTAACTCGATAAATAGTAATAATAAACTTTATTCTTTCAACAGGACAAACCAAGAAGAACCAGTTATGTTTGAAGAATAATTTTGTTTCATACGATGTCACAACAAATTGCATGAGAGTGATATTGTTGTTAATAATAATAATAATAATAATCCTTTATTGCCCAACAGCCCAGGGGCCAATTACAGGACAAATTACAATACAATTCTTATATAAAATAAAATAAAATAATTCAAATCGTGTTGCCTACAATAATAATACAATAATAATGAAACAAAAAAAAAAAGAAAGACTCACAAAAATGGCTCTAGATCCCGTTTGTTTGCGTTCCTCACCATGTGACTGAGAGGTGCCTTAAGCAAAATGTTGGTATTAGCTCTAGGTACCTGAAATGTATTAAAGTAGCGAGTATGATGAGTAGGTACGGTAAAGTTTATTTGCGCCAGAAGGGCTGGCGAGTCGACAGTATTTTTCAGGATCCTGCAAAGAAACTCCACACTGTTACGCTCGCGGCGGTCAGCAAGAGATAGAAAACCATACTCAACAAGTAAGCTATAATACTCGATACCTCTTGCAGGATACACGTTGTCCATTCGAAAGGAGAGATATTTTAGAAATTTCTTTTGAACCCGTTCGATCATAAGCTCTTGGTGTAAATAACGGGGATACAAAACAATGGAGGCGTATTCAAGCTTAGAACGAACGTAGGCATAATAATATAAACGTTTCATTACACCTAAGTCTGAGAAATGCCTGCAAGAACGCATGACAAAACCGAGAGTTTTGGAAGCAGATGAACATATGGACGAAATATGCTCCGTAAATGACAGTCTATTATCAAACAAAACACCAAGATCCAAAGTTTTGATATTGCGTGGTATGGCTGCATCATTAATTTGGTAGTTATAGTATAAAGTAGTGTGAGTGTTATTGCTTAGGAAACCACAGTACACTTGTTGATGTTCAGAGGGAGATAATTGACCTTGCTCCAAGTATTAATGCGAAGAAGATTGTCTTGTAAATGTTTACAATCGAAAATGCTACCAACAGTATTAAATATCTTTACGTCATCTGCGTATGCTAAGACGTGACACGTAAACAGAGATAGTAAATCATTTATATAAAAATTGAAGAGAAGTGGTCCAAGATTTGAACCTTGAGGAACACCTGATGTTGGAGAAAACGGCGTAGAGGAATAACCATTGTAGCAGACATAACACTTCCTTCCAGTAAGGTAAGACTCAATCAACGTCTGGAAACCCACACCAAAACCAAATTTGTCCATTTTTTGTAGTAGCATCTCGTGGTTAATGCAGTCGAAAGCTTTAGAAAAATCTATGTAAATAACATCCACCTGCTTTCGCTTATCAAGCGCTTCACCAAGATATTGGCCAATGCATGCTAAATTAGTGATCGTCGACCTTCCTGCAGCAAAACCGTGCTGATGCTCAGATATGAAAGGAGTTATGCAGGCAGATATTTCTTTGTAAAGCAAATGTTCAAATACCTTAGCGAAATTGGGCAGTATACTTATAGGCCTATAATCAGCAATGTTAGATCGGTTTCCTTTCTTAAATACGGGGGTAATTCTGCTAATTTTTCCAAACCTTTGAAAAGTTGACGTGCTTATCGCTAGGTGGAATATAGTTGACAGTGGATAGGACAGAACAGGAGCACAATCACGTACAAAGAAGCTCGGTATTCCATCATCTCCAGTTGTCATATTAGATTTAGAAGTCTCTTGATACTGTTCTCCACATCCAATTCAGAGAAGGCATGGACACAAAAATTATTATAATTGAGAAAAGAGTTGAAAGATACATTTTGAACACTAGGTTTATACACACTGCAAAGACACTGGAAAAGGCATCCACGATTTCGTTTGGCTGGGTGGAATTCTCTGCCGTCATACTGCATACTTCCCGGAATTCTGGAAGAAGTTTTCTTGTTGTTAATGAAGCGCCAGAACAACTTAGGATCTCTGTTGATATTAATTTCAGCATCTGCCAAGTAAGCCTTGTATGTGTCTCTAATTTCATTCTTTGTGAGAGATCTCAATCGTTTGAATTCATTAAAATAGTATATCGCTTTTGTTCTTTTCCACTTCTTGAAGTAAAATTCTTTTAATTTAAGACGTTGTTTTATTTTAGCACTAAACCATGGAGGAAACGTGGAGGTAGGACGTTTAGTTTTCTCAACTGAACGATCTATAACGGAGTATAATGTATTATAAAATGCCTCAACAGCGACATCCACATCACTGTATTCATCCAAGAAACTCCAGTCGACTGCAAGCATATCGCTATATAAAGAGAGGAAATTCGCTTTGCTAAAGTTGTAGCTAACATTATTGTTACCCGGAAAATTTATCCACTCGACACACGTGTACGTTGTTAACATATACCCCCTTTCAATACACAATTCTCAATATTCAGAACTGCAATAAAATTATATAACAATAGCTTCCTTCTTCTTATTGTTGTTCTTTTCCTAAGACTTGGTCGTGTTTCTTCTATTCTTCTTAATGTCCTCTTGAGAAGCAGATGTCCAGCTCACGCACTATTGGACTGTCCGACTCTTTTGGAAGGTCGGCCGCGAGATCACCTAGAATTCGGTTTTTCATCCTTTGCCTATTTCAACCATCAACCCTCTGTCATTCTATCGTAGTGGTCCCTCCAAATTCACTCCCTTAATAGCCATCAACGTCTTCATCTCCCCTGTCCTCCTCATGTTCTTTGTTTTCGTTGTATCTGCTCGAGTTTTCACTGCATATGAAAGTACAGTATTCCTTCATATGAGGTCTGTATAGCCAAAAATTCTTGATGTTGTTATTTACTTGAGTCC
Source organism: Trypoxylus dichotomus (assembly GCA_023509865.1). NCBI lineage: Eukaryota > Metazoa > Arthropoda > Insecta > Coleoptera > Scarabaeidae > Trypoxylus > Trypoxylus dichotomus. The sequence goes on from CM042076.1 coordinate 2,247,318, forward strand.
TAACTTCCTGTTGTAAGTTTTTGGAGCTTGTTATCTCAACTCCTAAGTACGCGCACTGCTTGCACTGGCGAATGGGTTTATCGTTTACAGCCAATTTGCATCTAATGGGCACTTTTGCTATGATTGATTCTGTCTTCTCCATAGATATGTGTATGCATATTAAGCCTTTGCCATTATAGATTGTCCTCGTTATCTACTCTTCACAGGTATAGCAGTAAACTCCACTCACATAAATTTATTAATTATGTGGAACGCAGCGTTTCGAGAGCACGTGTTACCGACTGGGTAACACGGTTGACAATGAGAACCCACGTGCTCTCGAAACGCTGCGTTCCGCATAATTAATAAATTTGTGTGAGCGGAGTTTACTGCTATACCTGTGAATTGTACATCCACACAGTCCTTGCAATCGTCACTCGTTATCTACCATCAAGATTGCATCATCAGCATAGTATAATGTCTTCGTTGATTCCAGCCCCATCCTGTATTCTCCAGCAACTTCTTTTTCACTATTAATTATTTTATCCATGATGAGGTAGAAAAAAACTGGGCTCATATTATTGCCCTGTCGAATTCTTGTTGGTACTGGCACTTGTTCGGTAAATCCCTGTGGTGTTTTATCTTTGTTTTGTTACGTTTATTTAGTTCTTTTATTACGTTAACGTAAGGAATGAGTATTCCATGGTCCCGGCGTAGGCCGCTAGCCTTACTCACTAACACTCCCCTTTTATCTGGGCGTGAAGCGGATGACAGCGTCCATGGAACTACTCAATCCACCCCAGAGCGCTGCAGACGGAGTTAGTAGCTTCCTTTTTATACTTAAAAGATTTAAAAAAGAGTTACTGTTTGATATGGTACTAATTCCTAGTTTAAGTGCATCGATTTAAGTCTGATTTTAGTTTAATCTATCTATACAGTCCAGGATTGCCATCTTCTTGTAACACACTTCAGTCTACTACTAATTCTCTACCTTCGGTCCTACCAACGATATTCCAAAGTGATTTTCCTGTGAATAATGTTCAGATAGAGCTGCTATTGTGTATCAGCTTGGTGCATCAAATACAATAGAAGCACATACAACGAGGCTACAATGTCTCGATATAATATTGCGAAAGTGTTTGTTATTGTGCACATAGACATCCGATAAAAGGCAATGTGTAAGGAAAATCCCGTTTTGCGATGAAATAAACATGCTCCAGGTGATCCTAATATGGTAACCTGTTAGTAATAATAATGTACAAGCGTGTAACTACGTACAGTACTATTCAAAATAGTGTGAACATCCAGGTTTTCATCGTGCAATTGTAAACGTAATATCCGATGTCGTTGACAAAAATATTGCACATATCGCATTGTCTGAACGTACCCATTTATACGAGGATAAGCTAAAAAATTCGGTAACTAACTAGCTTGATGTTTCAACGACGTACGTATTAAACTTCTTGTTGAAAGAAAAATATTGAACATGGGCGAAGAAGCTAAATATATTGGAAATATTTGTATAATTGAGTTTCACTTCTTCGCCCATGTTCAAGTAGTTTTTTCCTTAAACTTGTTCAAAGCCGATCACTTTTTCAAAATGGACGATATTGAAATTCACGCAGAGATTAAATACCTGTGGAGAAAGTATTTTTCGCCAAAAGAAGTTCGTGCTGATATGGTAAATGTGTTAGGCGAAGACGCTCCTTCTTTTAAGGCTATTTGCAAGGTTTAGAAAAAAGTTATACGACCGTAAATGACGATCCCCGTTCTGAACGTCCAAAAACAGCCACTGCTGCAGAAAGTGTGCAGGAAGTCTTGAAATTTGCGAAAGCTGATCGACGATCAACATTGAAAGATATTGCTAAGGCTACATGCATCTCAAGATTACGTCGAGAAATAAAACACATTTCACTGAAATATTTCTGCTTGCTATGCTTTAGTACGGCTACTTCGCGCTGGGCCTTGCCTTGATGGCGTCGGGTTCCACGTTGCAAGACGTGTGATTTTGTCGACTGAAGGGCGGGGGGCAGTTCGTTGTGGTTCTGCGCGGACGTCTTCCGGGATAGAGCTAGCGGTTCTGCGCATCGTCTGGTTCTCCGATCTCAGGGCGCGTAATTTTCTCTTTTTCTTTTCAGCGTACTCCTTCGGCAGCGGAGGGAAAAGAATAGGACAAGCTCCGACAGGAGCATCTGGCTGAGTATTAATATTCAGTATGAGAGAGTATGAATGATGACAAGGATATGCATCCGCACACATGTCTAATGAATGAGAGAGAATGAATCAGATTCAGTAGGCATGATTATGTTGAGCGTTATGACTAGCGGTCTCCCATTATTTCAGGAAGCTCGAGACGGGAACTGGCGGCGGAACGACCGTTACACAGGATCCCGGAGGGGAGAGAGGATTACCTGGACGACCACTCATGGACTCTAGGACCTTCTTAAACCAAAGGGACAACCAGCGAGACGAACCAGCCTTGAAGAAGTAGCAGTCATAATGAAAGAAGCGTATTTCTGTGTTCTGTGATAATGTATTTAAATAACTTATAATCATTTAAGTAACTAATCGCTTATCGATCTGCTTCTTCGGGGCCAGGAAATAATATGTAAATATTTAAGTTAAGTAGGACGCGGGCTAGGCCCACATTATTTTATTCCACTAGGTTAAGTTAGCTAGGTTTGCGTTCATATTGAACAGTTAAGTTGAGGACATCCGGTGTAGTGCCTCTGGCGGAGCACCGGAGCTAGGACACTTATTGTCAATTAGTTACGTTTATTATTAAATAAAGTGTGCTATGCTTTAGTTACGGAATTTTTCAGCTTACCTTCGTAATTCACAGCCTTAATTAATGTTGAATGATGAATTACTTCTCATCATCTTCATCATAGTCGTCGTCAACACCATCGCAACCCGCTAATATTTTATATCCGCGTGCGAAGATCGTGTACCTTTTCACCTGCCTCCGCCTCGCAGTTCTAGAGGTTCTTTAGCAGTTTACCTATCTACCGCGTACATGCACGCTTCTATATGTATCGCACACACGTAGATAATTGAAATTCTCGGCGCTGGGGCTTTGTAGAGTCGGTGCCGATCGAACGTTGCATAACTCGAATGAATGGTATAAATTGCAAGATCATCCGTTTTAATCGGTAAATTTCATCTGGATACAATCGGTTTACTGTCGTAACGAGATCGAGGCGGCAAGGCAATAGGTCGTTATTACCATAAACGCCATTTTTTTAAGACGCGTAACGACTTTATGACGTTTAAATCAAAGGTTTGATATTTTGTGATATTTACCGACATTTATGTATTTGTAGTGGAAATTTGCAGCGATAATTTAATGAAAAGATCGCTTGGGAAAGCTTGCAAAAGTCGACCTTCTTCAAAAAGCGATGTGAGACTTTTCGCAGTCACTGTAATAATAATAATAGTAATATCTTCATTGCCCAACAGATGTATCTAATTACAGGACAATGAATATAAACTAGAAGCACAGTTGATGCATATAAAAATGACCAGACTATGGATGTATACTCAAGAGAAATATAGTGTCACTATTGCATCAAGAAGACTAAACTGCTTTTATACTCTAAATATAAATACAACAGCCCTGGGTGAAGAGGATGAAACACTACCAATGTGATCATTAAAAGTTAGTTTGGTGTCAAATAAAACGCCTAGGTCCTTTAAAGACATTATATTGATAATGATAAATACTCAGATCGAAGTTTCGTGGGTAGGTTACATTACATTTTTCGATGTTCATCCCAAGGTTATTATTGACACACCAGGATTCTAATTTATTCAAATTCCGCTGCATCAGATGTCAATCCGAAATGGTGCTTATTCTGGTATAAAGCTTGAGGTCATCAGCAAACAACAACCTGTCAAAATCCAACTGACTGCATAGATCGGTAACAAATACCATAAGAAGGAGTGGGCCAAGGCTACTTCCCTGTGCGACTTCAGAGGAAGGAGAAAATCTATCAGATATATGACCAAGATATGCAACGTACTACATTCTTCCCAATAAATATGCTCGAAATAGTGACACTAGTCTGGATGAAAAACCGCTCTGGCAAGTTTCAATAGAAGCAGCTCGTGACCAACTCGGTAATGGTATGTTTATTGTTAATTTTGTGATAGCCTCGAATAGTTCACACTCATCAAACGAGGTGCTGTAACCTTTAACTATAGATGCGGACTTGCGCAGTATATCGCTGTTATCATTCCTCATGTTATTGGGAATTCCAATGTTACGTCCCTTTCAGGATACAAATGACCAGAATAACCATGGGTAGTTTTTGATTTGATTTTGACCATGAGATATGTATTCATTATGCAAAACTGTCCCATTAATTTTCACAAGCTTTCTCAGCTCATTGTAACGATAGAGGTCCTCTAGACGTTTGAGTTTTTTTATATTTCAGACGATATCCACGCTTTAGTTTGATATTTGGTATATGCTCATGGATGAACCACGCAGGGTTCTTGGACAAGAGAATAAGTTTTAAAGCGATGAATTGGTTTAAAAGTTCATAGATTTTATGATTAAAACTGTTTGTTATATGCCTTATTAATATCGATGTGTGTATAAAGAAATGTCGAGTTAGTATGGTATACAGCATTATGCAATCCTATGTAATCGGCTTGTTTATAATTATACATTTTCTTACTACTTAGAGTGAGAGAAGGCGTACATATGTATATTAGCATGGGAAGAATGTTAATTTATAGCAGGATGATACTTCATAACATCCACAACAGGTAGGGCATCTACACTAACATGAATATTAGGAAGGTTTGTTAACGCCAGATCAAGCAAGCGTCTTAGGCAATTCATTACCGTGTTAATTTGCTGTAGATTTAAAAAGTCAATGAAATTATGCAAAACTACACATTTGCTATTATGTATGGTAAAGCGTGACACAAACTCATTACAGTGGATTTGGACCATTCTATGCGTAAACCTCTTGTACACGTGCTGCCACATTTAGATCTTCGTACAGCAATGGAATAGAGACGATATGCTCAATTCAAATGGATGGTTTAATCTTACCAACTTGAAATGATTAAGTTCATTTCTCTAATCTGCATTTATTTACATTGCTACGTTTTGATGGTCGTGTACTTTGAATGTGATCCATTAGTCATTTCACTATACGACGAGGAGATAATATGCAAATCAATAAGTCGAGTCCCAGCAACCGCATTTGGCTACGCTCTTTAGAAGACACGCATCTTCAACGAATTCTAATAAACCCGAAACTGGGACTAATCTAGAAGGAAGTGTTATTAACAGTTTCTTTCTCTTTTAAATGCAGCGTCTGGACGCGTATAAGAATATTTGCGATACAGTAGTTAGTGTTGGCTTAACCTCATCAGCGTTTTTACGTCAAAACGCTCGCAAATACCGTTTGAATAATGGTACGGAGATTCAGAGGCGTCGATAACGCGTGTTGCTTGACGGGCCGGACCACCGTGGACCTGTCAACCTCACCCGTATCGCATGCACTACATCGCGCGCTTGGGTATATGAGAAAATTGAATGCGCTACTATTAAACGTGTTGCTTTCTTTTGTACAACGTAATGGCACGTGTAATGTATAGAAAAAGTTCTCAGAGCTGAGTCTAGAATAGTGCAAATTAATAAAGTTATACATGTGTAGACCTCCAACTAGAATATTTAACTTAGGCGCAAGATTTATTTCTTTTTCCGCGCTTGTAAGATTAGTTGAGTATTACAGCCGTGCTTGAGGCTTTCTAAATTATATACCGATAAATATTCTACCAAATTTCGTACAGAATCTACACTCATATTAAATCTTACTTATCTACTAGAATATTCCTAGAAGATCTACTACGAGGGGAGGTCCAGAAGTTCGTGGAATAGAGGGGATATAAGTTAAGTTACGGCCCTATAGCATCACTCGTTTACGAATAGTTGCCTGCTAAACAAGTCAATCCGGAAGAAAACTGAAACTATGGAGGAAATTGAACAGCGTGCTGTGATAAAGTTCCTTACAAAGCAAGGAAAGAACGCTCAAACCATATTGAATGAAATGGAAACCGTTTATGGGGAACAGTGCCCTAGTAAATCAATGGCTTATAAGTGGCATGGTCCTTTTAAACATGGTCGGGAGCCGATTGAAGACGACCCCCGCTCAGGACGGCCAGTTGAGGCCACCGCATCAGACATCGTCGAAAAAGTGCAAAAATGTCTACTGCAAGATGCCCGTTTGAAGAAAAAACAATTATCTGTAGCGTATGACAAAAGTCAGTGCAAGATGGGTACCGAGAATGCTCACGCCGCTGAGGAAACGGCAGCGCGTCTGTGCGTCCAAACAATTTTTGGAGCTGCGTGGAGACAAACCTGCACAAATTTTGGAGGGGATTGTTACCGGAGATGAAACATGAGTTCATCACTTTGAGCCTGAGTCCAAACAGGAGTCCATGCAATGGCATAAAAAGGGGATACCACCGCCAAAGAAATTCAAAGTGTTAGAACCGGCTGGAAAGTTGATGGCTACTGTTTTCTGGGATTGTGAGGGGATATCATTGATTGATTACAAAGAAAAAGGTAGGAGCATAACCGGAGAATATTACGTAGCGATACTAGAAAAATTAAAGGAGGGCATCAAGGAAAAACGTCGAGGAAAATTGACCAAGGGTGTGTTGCTCTTGCAAGACAATGCACCGATTCACAAGAGCAATGTTGCAATGGCTGCTCTGCACAAGCATGGCTTTCAATCAATAGTACATCCACCCTACAGTTTAGACCTGGCACCTAGTGATTTTTATTTGTTCCCCAATTTAAAAAAAGACTTACGTGGAAGAAAGTTTTCCGACGACAATGAGATAAAGGAGGCAATTTTCTCCAATTTTGAGGCGAAAGATAAAAACCATTCTTATGATGGTTTAGAAAAATTAATTCACAGATCTAATAAATGTATTGTGCTTAAGGGTGATTATATTGAAAAGGAAAAATGGATTCATTGCTTTATTTAAAACCCTTTCATTCCACGAACTTCTGGACCTCCCTTCGTATGATGAACATTGCGGAATTAGATATATGGTCGAATCTCTGGATGGACATCAATAAGTGGATGTGTTATATACGCGCTTTAGCTTCACTTACGACAGCTAAACTAACAAGAAAAGGTTCCCGGGTGTCGAACTCAGATCAGAAACCTATTGTTAAATAAACCAGTGGTCAATTTTCCTGAAGGTGAGGCTTGAATAACAACGTTTGCAAGTCGAAATAGGGTTTGTTGTACTTGGGGCCTAAACTTGGTACCAGGTTCTTTTACAACTATCAGTAGTGGAGACATAAGTTTACTAGAAACAGATATTATATTATAGGACTGTGATACATCGCCTTTATATACGATTTCTATTTGTTTTTGAATTCGTCGAGTATATCTTATCAAAAAAATTCCATTATCAAAATATCTAGAAACCAAACAAATACCACCAATATCGAAATATGTGTAAACTTGGTGTTAAAAGACAATAACACTTTAACTCTGAGTTATCAAGTGTGCTTTGTAAATATTTCGTTTTAAAGAAATAAGATATTTTCGAACATTTACGATAACAAACAACCACACACGGTAATGTGTCAATTTTGTTGGGTTTGACTTATAACTAGTTATACTAACAACAGCTGCATCCGATACCATATCAGTTGGCTATTCCAGTTATGTACTTCAATAAAATTCAATTAATTAATTTAATTTAATTAAAGCGAAGCAACTTGAACTACCTAAACTGTATGAAGTGAGATTATATAGAGTAATTGTTTCCCTTTTCTGATGTATGTACATATGTATAGTACCTTTGGAACACCCTGTATAATTGAATATGCTTTAAAATCAATAAAGGATGTTAAAAATTAATACCTTGCGGTAATTTCTTGTCAGATATTACCATGATCATCTGTAGAATAAGAGAGTGGTGCTTAAATGCAACACTCTGTATATACCACATTCGCGTGCCCTGAAAGATTTTTCGATAAGGTACAAGATTTGCGTATAAATTTTTATTCTATCTATTTCCGTTCGAGGATTAAATTAAGAAAACTGGAAATCTGTTAATTTTCGAAGGGGTGTCTCATCCCCTCAGGGTGAAGAGATGAATCACCAAAAAAATTGTGTTGTCCAGCATGTGTTTCTTTTCTTCTGAAAGACGAACAGGCTATTTTCAAAGCGTGGGTTCAAGCGAAAACTCTAGTGATATCTGTGTTTTTAAATTTACTACGTCAATACACAAAGCAGTGCCTAGCAGTAGCAATCTTCCAATAATATTTGACTACTTCCTTAATATGTAAGTTGTCTTTGAGATTGTTGCGTCATAAATTCGTCAAATATTGTTCAACAAACTAGCATCTATTACTAAAATATACTACTGTGTAAGCATTACTATAGGTGTTTTATGAAAGAAAGATCTTTTAGATTTTATGAATTTTATTCTACACCTTATGACCTCAGTGTATAGTAATAACATTTCTGTTATGGAATACTGATAGTAGAATATTTTACCCTCAACATGTTTGATTTGGCACTTAGCATTTATCCATTCACAAACTATGGTATGTCAGGGCTGTTCCTTTAATCTCTCCAACTTTCTAGTTTGGATTGGTAGAAATAGTATGAGTTGAGGGAGTTCAGGTACTCAACGGCCCTCCTTTAATGATCTTGAGTAATACTACCGTCTGCCAAAACATATGTCTCACCGTACTCTTTTTCAACATCTTCTAAATCGGAAGATGATAAAGGTTCCTCTCCAACCTTGATTTCTACAACATCCTAATCTCTGTATAGTTTCAACTGGAAAGTTGTAGTTGTGCGGAAGCTTGTGTCTATCAAGTTTTCTACGTAATTGCATTGGGAACCTTACAATTTCCGCTTAAGCGTTGGAAAAAGATAATAATCACATACCGCACCGTGTTGGAGTACTGAAACGTTTACCGACTATGAGCTGTGACGAGGGCATTATTGTTTTGTAAGATCCACAAGTTGGCAAAGTCAGGTACAACATGAAAAAACCTTTTCCGGAAGTATTCAAGGACCTCGCGATGAAAGATTTGATTTGCTGCTTAGTTTTGCTGGACGAATTCTTTGCGCACAATTTCACGGGAAATGACGACAAGCATGACAACAAAGCAGTCAGTTACAGTTCGTTGTAGGTTAGAAAATTTTTAGCAGAAAAACATTCTAATACTCCCACACCCATCCTATAGTTCAGACATGGCTCCATCTTTTACCAACGGTTAAGCGGAAATTCAAAGGTTCCCATTACGGAACAATAAACAACATCGAAAGAGTCACGATGCAGGTTTTAAACAGTCTAACTGAAGAAGACTTCCAGAATTGTTACCAACAGTGGAAAACTCGCTGGAGACGCTGTGTGCATTTCAGAGGAGCATACTTTGAAGGGGACAATATTAAATTAAACACATTGACACCACTTTAAAACGAAATTGCCTCTGGGAATTTCTTTTGTACGGATTTATTAACCAGAAGTAAGCAGTTAGATTTAGGTTGAATATGAATTCAGATTTAGTTTAGTAACGTATAGTGCAACCCTGCCATAACATACAGCATATTTCGTTGGAACAAGGAGCTATACCAAGTTTATCATTCTATGAACATACTGTATACTTCATCATACTATCGAAATTACTTTTCTAAACTATAAAAACTATATTAAGCAACCAAAGTTTGTGGGATGATAATGGATGGCTCTCTTTCCCTTCTTAATCCTTTAATCTTAATCTACCGTAAAGTCTAGCTTTTGTTGACTTATTTTTTACTTCTAGAAAAGAAAATCTCACTAAAGAGGTTCTAATAACATCCAAGTCATCTGCGTTAAGGGGAAGTTTTTGACATGCACGGCGAAAGACGATTTCAGTTACTTCATGAATTTTCAAAAATATTCGTAGAAAGGCGAAGAAGTTCTTATTCTTCCGCTAAGGGAATTAACTTACGATTTCTTTTGCAAACGCGGTATTTGCAACACTAAACGAACGGATTTAAACATGTCACGTGCTGTCTCGCATGCCATTTTCTTATAACAGCAATAACAATAATAATAACGTTAATAATATCGTGCTATAGCGTTGTACGCAGTATGTACGTACAATATTCTATACGACAGATAATAAATTACAATTGCTGCCATGCGACAGCAACGTTACCACCATTATAATAACGACAACATTTCTTCGGCGGCGCCCACGCTTACTCCGCAAACCGATGAAAGTATACGTCGATGAGAGAGAGAGAGAGGAAACGCGAAAAATGCGAAGTGCGAAACTAGAAAAAAACGCTTTTTGCGGATGTAAGGCACAATCGAGATGACGGAAACGACGTCGCGGGATGAATAAGATGTATATGTATAATACTATGTGCGAAGTGGGACTTTCTATTTAACGAAGCGATCGGTTTCACCATACGTTCGTTACGGTTGGATTTAGATTGAGAGAAAACGCCCACGGTTTTGTTAGCGAACCGTACCAGCGGACTTAATTATACTTTTATGTCACATTGTTATTCGTAAAAAGTATTGATGCCTATAGTAGAGGCGCTTTAAGTTCCAATGCACGTCATCAATAAATCGTGACGTCAGGTTTTACGCTGTTGCCGGATATACATACATAAACTCGCTATCAAACCTAACCTAACACACTAATGCAACCTAACATCTATTACTTTATTTATTATAGTATACAAAATAGAACATTTTAATAATCGGCACTACACAATTTAGTAAAAAGCATCTGACAATACGTAAAAGGAAAAGTGGATATATCTCACCTGAAGGAAAAATATTATTTGTAGTATTTTAGATTATTTGCGAATTAAATAAAAAAACAAACAGGTAACACATGGGCTGAAAAGTCCCGAGCTTAACACATAGATGACGCTAGTTTTATTGCAGTCACCTTTCTCTCAGTTAGTACTAACCTTCAAAAGACAGCTGTTAAAATTTCATGATATTCTATTCATTAGTTTGTGAGTTATTGTGCTAAGAGTCACGCTACTTTTGTTATTTTCAAAACAATGGATCAAAAACAATTTCGTGTTTTAATTTTACACTGCTTCTTGATGGAAAAAATACCGTTCAAGCGAAGCAATGGCTTGAAAAGTGTTATGGGGACTCCGCTCCATCAGAAACAACAATAAAACGTTGGTTTGCTGACTTCAAACGTGGTCGTAGAGACACCGATGATGCAGAACGCAATGGACGTCCAAATGAGGCTGTAACACCAGAAAACACCAAAAAAATCCACAAAATCGTTTTGAATGATCGAAAAGTAAAGTTGCGTGAGTTAGCTGACATCGTAAAGATATCAAAAGAACGTATTGGCTTTATATTGCGTGAGCATTTGACTATGAGAAATCTCTGTTCAAAGTGGGTGCCGCGTTTGCTCACTGTTGACCAAAAACAAGAACGTGTTGATGATTCTGAGCAGTGTTTGGCCATGTTTAAACGTAACAAACCGGAATTTTTGCGTCGATATGTGGCAATGGATGAAACATGGATTCATCACTTCACGCCGGAATCAAAACGATCGTCATCTGAGTGGACAGCAACTGGTGAACCTCGTCCAAAGCGCCCGAAAGCACAACAATCGGCTGGAAAGGTTATGGCCTCGGTATTTTGGGATGTGCGTGGTGTAATATTCATCGACTATCTTGAGAAAGGAAACACCATCAACAGTGAATATTCTATAGCGTTATTGGAGCGTTTGAAGGCCGAAATTGCAAAGAAACGACCACATATGACAAAGAAAAAAATTTTGTTTCAACACTCCGACAACGCACCGTATCACAAGTCAATCAAAACAATGGCAAAAATACATGAATTGAACTTCGAATTGCTCCCACATCCACCGCATTCGCCAGATTTGGCTCCCAGCGACTACTGGCTGTTCGCAGACGTCAAAAAAGTGCTCGCCGGTAAGAAATTTCGCACGAATGAAGAGGTTATCGCTGAAACTGAGGCCTATTTGGAGGCAAAAGATAAATCGTTCTACAAAGGTGGTATTGAAATGTTAGAGCGGCGCTGGAATGATTGCGTTGCTCTTGATGGAAATTACGTTGATGAATAAAGCTAATTTTGAACCAAAAAACCGTGTTTTCTTTGTTAGGCCCGGCACTTTTCAGCCCATGTGTTAATGAATCAAAATTACACCACCCTCTGAGCTTAAATCATCATCATTTGAATAAATAATTAGGGGAGAAATTTCGTCACGATCTAATCCAACTTCTCTTTTTCACCATCGTATGATTTCAGCTTCTGTATGGTGGATGCTGTTCGAATAAGTTACTCGCGTAATTGTTGCTAATACTCCGTCTCACATCTTCATGCAATTGTTAATACCATAGCCATCTCTTCCTAACATATGTGACGATTGTAATATGTTTTTGTAATTCCCCCATATGTTTTCAATAGGGTTGAATGTGCAGTGGTATGGAGGTAATCTTAGCATTGCGTGGCCGTGTGCACGTCTATCACATATCCCTTCGGCGGCTTCTGTCTAAAATATATATACTATTACTTACTTGCTTCAACTTATTTTAACGAATACTGGCAATACAGTTAGATGTAATAACTGATGTTTTAACATGCTAAGATCGTATGTAATGTTGTTATTTGCCAGCCTTTCTTGAATATTGCCTTTTTTCCAACTAGCATCTGGTGCCTTGTTTTTATAATTCAGAGTGATAACTAGCGCAATCCATAATAATCATAAAATTAGGTATTATATTTGTACTGTATTGTAAACCAATTTGTAAACTTTTCTTTCTTCATTTCTCCGTGGTTATCATGCCTTCTTGTTGTTGAACAAAATATATCCAGAAGGGACCGTTGTTGTCGCGCTCTTGCTCAAAAATATATAATCAGCGAACTGATTATTTCTTTCGCCTCTTGACACAATGCTGACGTTTGGTGTGTACCAAAGACAACCCACAACATTGTATTTCATCAAATATATTCGTTATTGGTACAAAAAAGGACATACCAAAAGAGAAAAAACTGCATATTGAGGGATTGTTGGGTGCAGGCGTGTATTCTTAACGGACAATTGCAAAAAGAGAAGAAGTATCTCGACAAACTCGAAAAATTATAGTCTCGCCAATGAATTTTATACGAAAAATATTGAAAAAGTTGTATGATTTACATTACAGTCTATATATCAGATGAGTTCTAATATTCACATTTCTCAAAAAAAAAAAGGAAACCAAGAAGAAGAAGAATGAAGTTGAAATAGAGCATAGCCAGGTCTCTACCGAACATGTGAATCGCATAAAAACGAAGCGTACGCAGACAGCTCATACCATAATTCGTTCTTTCCCTCCATTAAAGCACTGATACAATACGACATCAGGATGCACCTACATCAGCGTAGGCGACGTAAATTAGGACGTATTAATATTAAACCCGATACACCCCCGCAACAGGGAGCAATAACGATGTAAAAGGTCGCAGGTTTCGGAGGATGTTTACCTAGGTTAAGTGCGCATCTGCCGCACTCGACGATCGGATGTTGGAAAGGTTGAAGGTGGGATCGCAGCGTCTCCGTTTCTCGTACGGCGGACCAACGACGAAGACCGGAAGCCGTAGAGAGATCGACGAACACGTGCACTAGCACAGAATGGAACTCATCGCGAATTATATATGTACATACATACTTATTCACCTTACGCCAACTTTGCACATCCGGTGGGTGTGTAGCGGTGTACTATCCCTAACCGTTTGGCGGCTACGGCCCGTCAAAGTTGAAAAAGTCGTAATCTACGCGAAAATACGCGTCTTTTGATATGTCACTCGACCCCATTCGGAGCTCCTTTAAGGAGTTGAGTTTTGCACCCCCTCAACTTTCAAACGTCCATATCTCCCAAACGGTTAGGGCTAGGGGGCTGAAATTTCGGTAAAATATAAAAGTCCGAAAATTACCGTTTTTATCATCCTATCCGGTAGATTTTTGCGCGCCGAACAATAATTTTTTTAGCACGCTTCGATATCTCTAACCGTTTAAGAGATACGGGCGTTTGAAGTTTCTGGGCTTCGAAAAAACGCGAAAACATCGACCCCGAAAACGACATCTTTCGACGTTTTCTCGTTTCGCGCGTTAACGATGCCGTTCGGACGGACGAATTAGACGGTTTCCGATAGAAAAATGTCCGCGGAATCGATTGCGACCGCTACGGACGTCCTATCTCTAACCGTTTAGCGGCTACGGCCCGTCAAAGTTGAAAGAGAGAGAAAAAAAATCCCAACTTTGAAGCGCTGTAGCGTCGGAACGCGTTGACCTAGGGCGTCCTTCTTTCGCCTGTTTAGAACCCTCGTAGGGGTCCTTACGACGCGCCGATAAGCGAACGTCTAACTCTTCCCGTTAACGCGCAGCAGAAACGTCGCATTTTTTTCTGACCAAAACGATGACATTTTTTCGACCCGAAAAATCGAGGGTCGGAATTTCGGGGTTTTGACCCTACCGGAACGTGGCCATATATGGGTGTATTACGCCTGAGAAATTTCAGCCCCCTAGCCCTAACCGTTTGGGAGATATGGACGTTTGAAAGTTGAGGGGGTGCAAAACTCAACTCCTTAAAGGAGCTCCGAATGGGGTCGAGTGACATATCAAAAGACGCGTATTTTCGCGTAGATTACGATAAAAATAAGTTTGCCTCTCTATCTTTAACCGTTAAGGAGAAAATCGCGTTTAAAGTTGCGAAATTTCCAAAAATGCTTAACTCCGAAACTTTGAAGCGCCGTAGCTCCTAAACGGTTATAGATAGGTGATCCCGGTTTGCGCCGTTCGAAAGTACGCGTCGAGATCTTTTGAATGAGCACCGAACGGTCGCGCTGCGACCACGCACAACCGAGATACGGAGATTCGGTCGAGAAATTTCGGTAAAATATAAAAGTCCGAAAATTACCGTTTTTATCATCCTATCCGGTAGATTTTTGCGCGCCGAACAAGAATTTTTTTAGCACGCTTCGATATCTCTAACCGTTTAAGAGATACGGGCGTTTGAAGTTTCGGGGCTTCGAAAAACGCGAAAAATCGACCCGAAAACGACATCTTTCGACGTTTTCTCGTG